>VZRQ01003882.1:372595-512126 GCA_013397975.1 Machaerirhynchus nigripectus | reverse complement strand
GGAGCGGGGACACCGAGGCAGGCCGGGCTGGCCGCTCCGTCTTCGGGGAAGGAGCCGTATAGGGCGGGGTGGTGGGAATGCAGCCCTCCGTGGGCAACTACCATGACCTTGCTCTTAAAAATGCCTCTTAAAGCAAAAAATATTTCTCTGGGATAATGTAACTGCTCTGGATACAGGGGCTGGGGTGACCGGCAGTGTCTTTGATTCTTTTGCCTTTTAATTCTTAAATTTCTGGCAAACGGAGTGAGCTGTCTCTTTGCAGAATTTCTTTTGCTTTTGATTTCTGTGTCGTTACATCCAGCTTTCCTTCCAAAGCCTGTTTCTTTATGCCTTCCTGCCTGAAGCAATTCCATCAGTGAAGTTTGACCTGAGCTCCTTTAATAACCTACAAAAACAAATCCCACTTGATTATTTATTCCACTTCCTAGCTACAATAATGGTTTTGCACGTATGGTGTGGTTTTGAATCTCACTGTCGTACAGAACAGGCTTGCTGAAGGTTTTCAGGCAATCGACAAATCCTACACGCTTTGGCCTATCTGATGATATAAACACAAAGGGTGTTATGCTTGTTCGTGGACGGAAAGTATTACTTGCCCTAGGGCATGTGCATGTGAAATTGAGCAAGCTTACTCATTGCAGCTGGGTTTTACTTCCAGGTGTGGAAACTTAACCAGTGATGGTCTTGCGGGTCATGTGAGAGCTGGTCTCAGTTCTAGAGACGCCAGCAAATGCACTTCCAGGGCGGAATAGAAACTGACATCCCTCTGTATGTGTCTGCGGGTGCATCAGTGTATTAGATAACTTGGAAATGGCTTAAGCTGTAACATGAAATGAATCTGGGCCAAAGTTATTTAAGGGTGCTGTCAAAGTGATTTCGCTGACTTGAGTGTTCCTTGTATATTATGAAGAGAAGCTCTTGATTCTTCTAATACTAGCTAATAAAAATGTTGAATTTAAAATAGTCTCCTGCTTTGATCTTGGTCTCTGGGCACAGCCATCTTCCCATTTTGCCCCAATTGCTTCAAAGATGTGTAACACAGGCTAGTTTGACAGTAGGACGCATAACATGTGATGCCAGGACAGGGATCAGACACATTGCAGGCTGCCTGCAGATCCTGATGGTTTTCATGGCCATCTGGGCCAAAGTGTGACAGGAGAAGAGAGAGAGAAGTAACTGCTGAACCAAAACTAATTCGCAGTTGCAGAGGATGTACAAAGTTGTAGTCTGAAACAGGAATTTTAATGATGTCTTCCACTTCAGAAGTTCCCAAGGCTTTTGGATCACTGGCTTGTATAAGCATTCAGAGTAATCTTGTGGGCTATCGTATACTTCATGGAGACTTGTAAATCAGAAATACTAGTAAGGAGATCTGAGAGGGTTCCAGGTCCTGTCGTTTTTGGACTGCACGTTCTAGTCAGAAATAGAGTTGCCTCTTGTGTGTGGTTTTTGTATTTTTACTTTTATCTCTGCTCTTGAGGGACCTAAGCTTTTGATGGCTTTATAGCTGTGCAGGTGTAACCTTCTTTGCAAATTCTTTAGGTAGAATTGTTATGCAAATACTAAGAAATAAATGTTTCAAGATGGTAACAACTGAATTTATTTTCTGTCAGTTATTTACCTGAAACGAATCAGTGTGTTTATTTCATGTATTGTTTATTTTTAAATTAGTATTTGATATTACAATGCTACCTGGCTATTTACTGTATGTATGTTTTGGTTTCTTTTTCATTCTTCCTCAGCTTCCTAAATTATTTGGATGCTTATTGTTTAAAAGATGCATGAAAAGTACATGTTTAGCTCCTAATTTCTGAAGACTGATCCAGCATTCTGGACAAATACAAATGTCATTCTTAATAGTCTCCTGAAAAGTATGGTGTGCTATTTCTTAACCTTCCTTTCTCACCCCTCCAATCCCTCCCCGTGGCAAAAAAAGTGCTCTGTGTGTATACAGTTTTACTGTATTTGTTATTTTCAATATATATAATGTTTCACTTTGGAAATTAGACCAATCTTGTTTTGAGCCTGTTTTTTTTAATAAAGGCTAAATGTACTTTATTGCTGTAAATGCTTCCTTTAAAAAACCCTAGTCTTTAATTCAAAACCTGCAGAAACAAGCTTCAGTTTATGTTAAGGAAAGATCTCTTGCCATTTGAAAGCTCTTTAAAAATCCAGTTGAGGCTACGTTTGTTGCTTGCCTGCTGTGAAATTCACCACAGTTTTGCCATGGATTCTGAGATATTTTTTTGAAGATATGCTTGTGTGTGAAGAGATAATGATCTTGGTGTACCAAGGTTATAATTAATAGCTACACATTTCTCCTTAACATTGAATGATTTTTTTTCTAATAAGTTATTAAAGATTAATTCTTGATTCTTTTTCTGTCCAAATTGATTGCCTGTAAGCTTGATACTAAAATTGTTGTTGCCTATACTGTCATTTTTATTGTTGGATAAATGCTGCTTGATATGTGAACAGATGGGATGCTTATTAATCATTCTTAGTTGCATATTGCAGACTAATGGTAAAATGGGGACTGACAGAAAAATACACTTCAGCTCAATGGTCAACTGTGTTGCAAACAAAGCAAATACTGTATATAAGCTCATTTGTGTGTACACTTTAAAATAAACCAAAAGGGCAAACATTGATTCTGCAGTGCTACTGGACAGCCTGTTTGCTGTAATTATTGATTTTTGAGTATTAAAGAAAAAGACAAGCACACAACTCTGACAACCTTCCATTACTTTATTGATGCTATACCAAGCATTTTTTGATACTATACATATATATGTATCTTAAAAGTGTGAAGGAAAATGTCTTAACCCAGGATATATTCTTTTAACTATGAAATATGACTGAAGTGTGTGTTCCCATGATTGTAGTCTGTGTCCATTCGAATGTTTACCTTTCCCCTTACCTGCTGAAGAAAAGTTGAACTGTCTCAAGTCTGGTGTTTTGATTTTTGTGAAATCAGAATGATGAACAGTGGGTATCCAGTTTCTCACTGGGATGTCAAAGTCATGGAAATGCCCAGGTTTATAAAAGGAAACTGATTCTTCAGCTGTTGGTTGCTGGCAGAAGAGGAGCTGGGGCTCCTGCTGAGCGGGAGTCGGCCCTGTGCCCCTGTAGCCCTGAAGGGTAATTAATTTGTGACTGGGTTGCATTAGGAAGGGCCTGACCAGCAGGTGCCGGGAAGGAAGTGTTCCCGTCCGTGAAGCTCCCCTGCAGAGCTGCTCAGCTCCCACACCCCTGCCCTGTGTGAGGGACAAGCGGGGGATCCAGCACTGTTCCGCAGGTGGGTGGGGGCTCGAGCGCCTGCGGCTGCACGAAGGACTGAGTCTGCAACCCGAGGAGGAGCGTGCTGTGGGAGAACACAATTGCTGCATTTAACCAGCTTTAAGCAAGGGGTTATAGAGGTGAGGTGGTGGAGCCACTTGCCCCTCTGAATGAGGCAATGGCTGCAAGACATAAAAATGGAAATTCCAGTAGGTCAAGAAATTTCAGAAGGAATGAGTGTCTTGGTGTAGTGGTCTCCCCTTCTCATAAATCAAGAGCCCAGAAGGGTCATGGAATCTTCATCCTAGAGACTTCAGACTCAACAAAGTCCAGGGAAGCCTGAGAGAGAAATTTGAAGTTTTACTTGTTTTGAGCAGGTAGATGATCTCCAGAGGTTACCCTCAAGCCATATTATAATTCTACTGTTGATAGGTTTTTAAACTTCTATTTTCCAAGTAGCTTGAGGAAGTTGGCAAAACAAAGGCACGGTGACTTAGGTAAACCAGGTTGCTCAGAACTGTGTTAGAAGTTGTAAAGGGAAAAGAAATGAGATGTGATAAGCATCTTAGTTTGAGTCTGCTGGTGGCAATACTAATTTCCCTGCCCTGCATTGAACTTTCCAGCTGACTAGGCCAGAAGTGCTTGCAGGCTAGCATAAAGGCCAAAAAAATGGGTTATAGTACCTGTCATGCCTGTGATCACTGTGATAAACATAGAAACCCATCTCCAGAGAAACAGCCAGCAGTCAGCAGCCTGGTAGCCCACTGAAGTTAGTCCAGGTTTTGCTTTCTGTATTGGAGGAACACGCCGGCAGCTGCTGCTGCAGGGTTTTGATCTGCTGGGTGGGTGATGGTTCCTTCTGCTTAGCTGGAGCGTGGTTATCCCAGCGAGCAGCTTCATGGAGCAAACCAGCTCCAAGTTCCAGCTGGTCACAATTGCAGTCCATGACTGCAGAGGGGTGGCAAGACAAATGGCAGCTGGGAGAAAGAAAAAGGGCCTTGGCAGATGCATAAATCTTTCTTTAATGCTTGTGCTGCCTTGAGAAAATGTTGTCCTGCACCTCATTTGTTTCTACAAGTTTTAACATGTCTACTTAGTAAAACCAACCAGAGATCTTGGTGAAAGTGAGGTGAGCAGTACAGACAGTTACAACCCAGAGTGAGTGTTTTGTATCTTAACAAAGCAGCTGTCCTGGTATGAACCTGTAGGTATTTTAATCTATGAATACAGCTGCTCATGTATGACTGTTGAGAGAATTGTGTAGGAAATCTGGTGTTAGGGATGGCACATCTTTGAGAATCCTTGATGTGTTAATTTAGTAGCTTTAACACCTAAGATGATGTTGGGAGTAAGTACGAGGCACAGTGCTTACTTGCAGTACCATGGGTGTAAAAATACGTAGTTTTGAAGATGTAATCCTAATGTTAAGTTTTACTATGGAAACAGTAAAAGTGAATGCCATTGTTGACATGCCAACCAGCATAAATCTTGGTAAATTCTGGGTTTTTCATTGTGTTTTGGATGATGACAAACATCCTGGTCACCTTCAGAGAAGGAAGAGTAGTGAAATCATAACCTAAAAAGGTTTATTAGAAAGGTGTAGGCTAGGTTCATTTGTTTCCTTTCATGCCAAAAAGTAAATACTCGGGAGACACACAGCAACAGGGAGCTCCTTGTACGTGGCAGTGGCTCATTTAATGAGCAGTGAAGCCTTCCAGCAGTGGGTGACTTTTATTTGCACAGTTGCAACAGTGGAAAACTCATCCTTGTTGAACAATTGATAGGGTTTCTTTTGCTGCTTTTTAAAAAGCATTACAAGGTTCTTGTGCCACTTAAATGTCAAGATGGTGGAAGAAAAAGGACAGTTCAGTTTATAACAGGATTATATTGGACATAAAAAGGTTTTGTTAACAGTAGCACGGCATTGTGGGAAAATCAGAAAACCTTGATGTGATGGGGCTGCTTCATTCTCCCACTATTTTAGTTTATTTGAAATTCTTTCTTAGTTTTCTTCAGAAAATTTCTCATCACAACTCTTGGTATGCATATCTAGCAGTGCTAGTGTACAGTGCACATCAGTGCTCCTGAAGGCTAGTACTCTTACTCAAAGAATGGAAATTCTCAAACTCTTCTTATTTTGGGGAATTTCCATCATATGGTATGGAATATCCCTGTTGTTAATTTGGGTCAGCTGGCCTCGTTGTGTCCCCTCCCAGGATCTTGCCCACTCCTGCCCCTGATGGGAAGAATGTTGGAGAGACAGTGCTGATGCTGTGCCAGCTCTGCTCAGTAATAGCCAAAACTCTGGTGTGTTACCAACCCCTTTCCAGCTCCCAGGGCAAAGCACAGCACTGCGAGGGCTGCTGTGGGAAAATGAGCTCCAGCTCAGCCAGACCCAGTGCAGTCTGCTATCCCAGAGGTGTTCCCATCATTCCTGGTGGGCCCAGCCTTGGCCAGCAGCACGTATCCGTCTTGGACCCAGCTGACGTTGGCTCTGCTGGACATGGAGGGAGCTTCTGGCAGCTTCTCCCAGAAGCCACCGCCGTAGTCCCCCTGCTACCAAGACCTGGCCATGCAAACCCCATACACTAGGGCAGAGCATCAGGCACTACTGGGGTCTAAGAGAAATGGGACAATAGAACAGACTATCGCTATTAGTACTTATTGGTGTAGTTTTCTACAAACTACGTAGAAAATAGTTGCTTTATTTTGAAATGTGCTGCCTTCCTTCCCGCCCCACCCCCAAAAAATTATTGTGCAAAGTATTGTATGTGTTACAAGAGGTATTTCTGAAGGAATTCTTAGTGCTGAAGTTGTCATGTGCTGGAGTTTTTTATTCCGTTCTAAAGCTCTTATTATGGAGGCATTTTATGCCAAATACTTTAGACAGGATTTCATAGCACATTAATCTGCTTGTATTTCACAGATAAATGCATGAATTAACAAAAGTAGCACATTCATAATTGGATTCTAAGTTTTCGTAGCTGGGATTTAAAGTTAAAAGTAATGTAGTTTTAAAATGTTCTGAAAACTTTTTTTCCCAGCTGTTATGCAAATCCTTCCTTCCTCTAATGTTCTATAGCCATTGTCCTCTTGAGCACTGATATTTAATTACTATTTTAGGTCACTTGGTATCTTTTGTTTGCTGTTGTCCTTTAAAACAATTAGAGAACCATTTGATTTGTTTCTTTTGCTGAAACATTTAGCTTTTATATGCTTTGTCTTCCCCTGCAAGAAGAGGTTAAAGAACAAGCATTTCCTCCTATCCCAAGTAATCCTGGAATGGGATTTTGCTTCTAAACTTGTGCAGATCTCATTGAAGCACTGAGTGATATTTACTGGTTTACTTTGCTGGTGGTTTCCCTGTTTGTTGCTTTGCCAGTGGTCATTGGATGGGCAGAGAGCTAACACAGGCAGGCAGACCTTTGTGGAATGGTGGGAATTAGTGGTCCCTTAGGTAGTCAGCTGAAACAGTGTTGTGCCCAGATTAGTAATTTATGCTTTTCTTGTGATTTTCAAGTTAGTTTATGGCTAAGCTTTTTCAAGTACCTGAGTAAGTTGAATGGACCATGACACATGCTTCTGCCAGAAGGGAGATACATAAAGCAATGTGGAATGGCATTCCCCAGAATGCAGTAGTTCCAGTCGTGATCTAGGCATGATTATGATTAAACCTGTGTTCTGGGTCCAGCAGCAGGCATTAAGATTGCACTTCTGACAGTTAAATTGGATGCTTAAAATAGAACAGCTTGTTGAACTGTTGCTTTACTGAATTTTCACTGATTTCAGATTTTAAGAGCATTATTTTAAAAATCCAAAACAAATTAAACTGACAAATAGTGCCCTGAATAAACCTGAATATTTTAAGCTTTTTAAAAAATGCGTACCTTGATTTTCTCCCCATTTACCATTCTTTTCTATAATCTTTTATTTGAAAAAGGATTAAAGAATTGGAAGATCCATGTCTTATCCTATTATTTCTGAAAAGGAGAGTTTTTCTAAGAATAGTGTTTTAATCTGTTGTCATAACAGCTTCTTTGCCAAAATGTAGAGTTACACAAGTTTAGTTTTGTTGAAACCATTGTGGTTTATGATTTCTGTGACAAAACTGACCTGGAAGACACAAAGTGTTACTTCAGATATTGTGATAATATCATCATGGAACCATCTGTAGTGGAGCTTCATATGACATTACCCTGAAGAAGCTGTAGAGATGCTCTCCTATCAAATGTAGCACAGCAGAGTTTGCAGAGTGATGTTTTTTCTGTAGATATAGCAGTACTCATTCCGATAATGCTTGTTCTAGAAGAATGCTACCTAATAAATTTCTTCATGGTTAATTAAAGTCACAGTTCAGGAGTCCATAAAAAAAGGAGAGGAAAGGTAGGATGAGAATCATCATCATTAGAAATGCCAGTATACAGGCTGTTTAGCATTGCATGCTGCAGCCTGTATGCCTCATTTACAGCCTCTTGGCATTTGAATCTAAAACCTGTTTTAAAGGGAATTGAATATACTTTTCTAAAAGAATCTCTGCTGATGGCTAATGACTTAATAAAACAAGAATATTTAAGAATAGAGGAACTCTGCAGTGTATTCCATTAGAAATATGTAATGTCACTGTACAACCTCCTATGTTAAGCTTTGTGTCATGTGTGGCCTTATCACAAAATACAGACCCCTGGAAAACGTGTACTACAGAATACCACATTGCAGCAGAGTGGCACTGTAGTAAACTCGATTAGAAATTATCTGTAACTTGGTGAGAATTAGTTAAGAGCTGTTGGCCACAGGTCAGGGTGCACTGGTATTCCAGAGCAGCTGTGTTGTAGGAGTTGACCATGAGAAATGCTGGGAAGTTGTATGTGCTGCTGTTTTACTTGCTGCTGATTTGGATTACCAGGACTATGTCTATCACCAAAATCAACTTGAAAGTTGATAAAGTTTGGGTAAATCTTCAGCTTCATAACTCTTAGTGCAGTCCTCAGGAGGTTTCAGTGTTTATGTTGATGTCTTTCTCTAGAGATAGCTTCATGTTTAGATTATGTACCTTTAAAGATACTATATTTCAGAAACCTGGAAATCTGGATAGCACCAGGTGTGTAATAATCACAGAAGATGAAGAAATGTGAGGTTTCATTTCCCTGTGAAACTGGCAGACTCTCCTGCTTGCTTAGAGGAGAGGGAGATGACTGAAGGGATGTTAGATAAGCAAGCACAAATTTTCACCTTTTCATGGAGCTGATAGCATGTATTCACTTAGGCATCTTTCTTTCCTTGCCTTCAGGCTACTGGAAGTCTCTATATTTTGACTTCTCGTTTTTCTTTTTCTGAATCTTAATTTTGTTTAACTTCCCATGTGATGAAGTTAGAGCTGCTGGTGGCTGTAATGTGTGTTTTACCTAATTGGCAAGCAGGCCCTAAAAAAAAATGTGGATAGTTTCTTCTATGACCAGCTCCTTTAGTCACAGTTGTAAAAGAGAGATAAAACTGAGTAGCTCAAAGTACCAAAAGTGAATCAGTTACCTGACTGGTTTAGGTGATATGTGTGTGTGGAAGATAAACAGAAACATGCAGCCCATGTGGATTTTTTTCCTGTGCTTTATGGCAATCTCTTGTATTGTCTCTGTGCCATTAACAAGCAATGCCTTAACTCTTTATGCATGACTATTCTATGCATTTTTTTAGTATTTTTTGTAACAGAAGGGCTGTAACTTAAAGACTAATGGCATTATGGGACAATATCTTAGAGTGCAGAGAAATCGAGGTGCTAAAGGAGGAAGGTGGATTAAGTGAAATCCTCTCAATAGGAAGTTTACTGGTAAAAAGCAAAAAATCTCTGTTTTGAAAAGAGACTTTAAAACTTAGGTTGTTTGTGCGTAATTTACTGTGGGTGCATTTGTTACTTGGTTCTTCATCTTCCTGCTAGTGCGAGGTGTGTGATGTGTTTTATCTGACTAAGGAATTCAGTTCTCAGATGAACTAAATTTGGTATTAAACAAAACAAATGTTTTAGTGGTACCAGAAATGATACTGAATTTCTATTTTGGATCTTTTGCAAGAGATGTTTCACAATATGGGAATTTGCTTTAGAAATGTGCTTTAATATTGATTTTTATATAAAGGGTACTCAGAAACTGTGAATGCAGGTTCAACATTTGAAGTTGATGTTGCTGACCATCGTTCAGGAGTCAGGATGAGAAAATACTGCATGTTGTATGTTGTACTTGGTTTGCATAAATGCTTGCTATGGGCTTCTGAGGGAAATGTGATGCGGACGTGCTGACTCCACCTGTGCTCCATGGGGAGCAGTGTGTGAAATTGCTGTTGGAGCTTTGGTGGTTCTGTCCATGCCAGCTGCCCCAGCAGTGCTAGGGAATGGCTCACCTGGAGCAGTGTTTAACAACAGGAGTTTCTTGTGGCTTTCTGCATGTTTGCATGTGATCTTACACTACCTCTTTATAGACAGTATCAGTATTCTGCTAGTTACAGTCTTAATTTTATTGCTGCCAGTCAGAGGTCTTTCCTTACAGTTAAACAGCCTCTGAATCATTAATTACTTCTGACACTATATCAAACTCTTTGGAGGTATTTGAGACATGGAAATGGAATAGCTCAAGTTCCAGTTGCCTAGTACAAAAATCCTTGTCTCCAACTTCAGGTTTCCCTAATTTCAGGTTCAGCTGTTAATATTTTGGCACTGGTGAGTGCATCTGTGAGTGATTGCTATTTCAGGCTGCCTAGTATTTGAATGTAATTTGATGCAGGAATTCCAGCACTGGTGCAAAAAAACATAATGTTGAAAATTAGCTATTTGAGCTCATTCCTGATTTTGTTATCAACCTTTTATTGTGAGTTTTGAAACCGTTTGGGGTGAGGTTCCCAAAATAGTGTACTCTTTAGTGGAAGCATCTACTTTTGGTTGGATGCTATGGTATTGATCAGATGAATCTGACAAGGGAAGTGCTAGAGAAAATGCCAGCTTCGAGTTCCTGTCTGTATGACTAACTCTGCAAATATAATCCCTGGGGCATCCCTGCTTCAGTGACTCCGCAGAACATGTCTGTCCTCAGCGTCAGTGAAATTGGCTTTTTCAAGAGAGAATGAGTAACAGCATGAAAAGGGAAAACTCAAGGGGCTGTGTTTGCCAGCAGCTGCTACTGGAAGCTCTGCTTGGGAAATAGGTATATTCCTCTTTCCTGGAGAGATGCTTGTCTGGCTGCCAGTAATAATTCCCCCTCTCCTGTCCCTCCCTTCAAAGCAAACAAGGAAGCTCCCAGTGTTAGTGGTGGTTGAGATCAGGCTGTTTACCTGTGCTCTACCCAGGTGCCATAGCTGCTGGCACAGCCCCTCTGTGGGTTTCATGCACTGACTGAAAGAAGCAGCAGGTCAGTTTAATTAAGATGAAAAAAAACCCATGCATTTGCTATCCTTTTTTTGCACATATGTTTATTTTCTTTTAATGACTCCTAGTCTGTCCCTAAGCTGGAAGCTGGCTTTCAATACGTGTGAAGTTTTATGGACACATTCTGTCCCCTTCCATCATAGTTTATAAAGTACATAAATATTAGGGTGGGGAAGATTTAAAAATGTAGGAAGTTCGCTAAATGTAATTGAGATAAAAAAGAAAAAGTTGGTGGTTGCTTTTTCTATATGAAGAACGTTTCTCCTTTCCTGCCTCTCAAATTCTACTACAACAGTTTAAAAGGTAAAAGTTCACCAGTTTTTGCAAGAGGAAAAAAATAGAGGGCTGAGCATGGAGTCTGTTGAAAAATTTTTGAAAACTTGTGTAGCATTTATCAGTAGCTCTGGTGTTTCCCTAGAACGTCCTCAGGGCACATGGATTCTGATCTCCTGCATCATCCTCATTGTGTGTTTTACAGATGGGGTTAAAAACCACCCAGATGTTCCTCTTCTAATTGAGGCTCTGCTTTGTTGCTATTTTTGTCTTCATGTTATCCTTGGTAAATTTTAAATATTTATTTCTGCTTTGATTCAGGATGTGGAAAAACTCTTCAGTCACTACTAATCAGGGTGAAAACTCTTAGGTACCTCATGACTCTTGAGGCCCTTTATGCTTTTTATATACTTATACCTGGAGCTGAGCATTGCAAGAAAGCTCCCTCTGTGTAAGGTAATAGGATTACTTGTCCGTTCCAAACAGAACTGGTATTTGGGGAAAGACATCAATTGTCAATTAAAATCAGATTATCAGACAGTGTAAACCTGTGGTAGGCACCTCCTTGTTATTGATGGGCCTCCAGGTGACTTTTGGAATGCATAATTAAATTCAGTCCACTGCACTTACCTTCAAATAGATGATCTTTTATGGAAACTGTAATAAGGTGAATACTGGCCAAGAAAAGACTTCTGGAGTGGAGAAGGGGGGTGGTTTATTTCCCTGTATGTCCCCCCCTTCTAGTAGACTCCTCAAATGACAGTAACTATGTTAATAAGGTGAGATGGCAGATACATATGAAGAAAACTCTGTCTAGTTTCCTAGATGACTAGAAAAAGTCATCATGTGATCCACCTGGAGCATGCTGTTAGTCACTATATGAACCTGTAAACTGCAACATTAAATTATGGCAAAATTTGCATTAGTATTAATGGATTTTGTTTATTGTTTATTACTTAAGAACTCTACGTAGGTGTTCCCTGTAAACTGTACCAAGGATAGAGTTAGTTTAACACAGAGGGCTCTAAATCTTTCCAAGAGATTTATCAATCTGGCAACCATGTTTACTGAACCAGTGAAGTACTTCCTTGATTCAAACAGCCCATATTACATTTTCTTGCTGTTGTGTACTCAGAAGTATTTTGCTTTTTAGCCAAATATATTTTTCTATACCAAACCTGTCAGCTTTTCTGAAATTATCATCTTTAGTGGAGAAATCCATCTGTTTATTGTTAAATAGTCAACAGGTTCTGTGAAATCAAGTAATTGGCTTTGAATTTTCAATACAAAAATGGCTAGTAAAAAAAAGGTAACAGTCCTAAAGTTTAAAAAAATTAAATGTGCCTTAAATTTCATGTCTTCAAGAAAACTGAAGTGACTTTCCCGTTTCTGTTTGAACTTGAAAGCACTAGGCAAGTCATAACATAGAAATCTAAATGTGCCCTTGTTGTGTTTGTGCAAGTTTCCCCTGCCTCAGTACTTCTTGGTGAACCCTGAGATCTAGTGTCCACCTTTGCTTTACTGAATCTGTAACTAGTGAAGTTTGACTTCTTGGTGAGCAAAAGATACGTTAAAATGCACTGTTATTTTAAAAAATGTACCTGCACTGTGCCTCAGACCTGAGCTGTATGAGAATCACTGCAGCACGCTTGCGGTTTGGTTTAACAGTTGCAAGTAGAGAACAGCTCCTGAGATCAGAGCCGTAGACTTTGAGTTTGTGCCCTGCCACTCATCCTGTGGGTTGTGTGAGCAGGGCAGAGTTCTGCTGTAATGCAGGTGTGCGTTGGCTGGGGGGAGAGGCACTGCCATGGCCACTGCGCATCAGCTGGAGGCCTCATTAAACACATGTCAGCATTAGGAGTAGTTCAGGCAACCGTGTGGAAGTTGTTCAGGTTAAAACCATCTGATCTGTGAAAGCATAATTTGAAAGCCATGCAAATCCTAGAGTCAACAGTGAGAATATTCTATTTTAGAATAAGCTTCAGGTTTTTCAGACATCTTTGGCATTCGTAATGGTTTAGTCATACCTTGCTGCAGTTTTCACCCAGCTAATGTTAACTCCTTTTTCCAAATGCTTTATCTGTATTAACATTTAACAGAGCTGGAAGTATTGCAAAAGACAACATTCTGTTTCAAGGCCAGCATGGACAAACAAAACATTAAAACCATAATTACTTTTGAGACTAACTGAATAAGCAATGAAGTTACCTTTTGAAACAATTCTTTTGTTTTCTAAATTTGAGCTTTTGAAGCATATGTGAAAGCTAGGCTGTGTTTGCACTATCCATTTAGCAGATGTCCAGAAACCTTTAAACATGACAGCTGAAAGCTAGGCAAGCGTTCAGAAACACATGATGCATACAAATCAGCTGTGTGTGAACTGTATTTTCACAAAGAAATCAAATAAAATTCATTAATGCAAGAGCTTTACATACACCATCCATTTCTTTTCAATTCAGTAGTAAACTAGCATGTACTTGAACTGTTGGATTTTTCTAGGTCAACCACAGGTTACTACAAAATACTCATTTTCATAGTGTTAGATGCCTTCTAAATGGAGTTATTGAATCATTATTGATATGTAGCTTATATTGTTATCTTACGTTGATTATATTACAATTTAATATGTTAATATATGTAATTGTTTTATTTTAAAATTGCTTCCTTCCATTTCTGCATCTCTTTGACTGTCATGGTGTTTGTTTTTTGTCAGTCCTACTTCTGAGCAGCTCCTGTAGTAGTCTTTTACTGCAGAACAGTTGCCAGCAGGTGTAGACAGACTGCTGTTAGTTGGTGTTTGTGTTGTACCTCAGACATGTCTTGCCCAGAGACTGTTTGCTGGCTTAGCATCCAGAGTTTCTTCTGAGACTCAGCCCTCTTGATGCTTGCTTGTTAGGAGAGGATTGCTTTAGAATTCATGAACATGAAAACCAAGTCTGATTTTATGCAAAACTTGTAGTTAATGAGGATTGTTCCCACCTTTGGTTTTTTCTCATTTCCTATGTTTTATTGCATTTCAGGGTACTGGGGTATGAAAATATCTTCTCAGCTGTACTTCTTCACTGCAGTAGAAATAACCTGAGTATGTATAATTCCTTACATAAAAGGATACTTAGAGTAAGGGATTCTGCATTATAGCACAGGATGAATCCTGGATTTTCATGTCCTGTTGTGTAATGAAGGTATAAACCAGCGCTTAAGAGCAGTCTTAGAGACTGAGCTGTACAGAGCAAATGTTTTTCCACCCTTTAAGTTGGCCTTAAGTTCTGGCCTATTCTGTTTCCATGTCCCTAGTGGGAAAATTATCTCTGGGGTTGCTTTCTTTGTCTGAACAGAAGAGACGCCTCTCAAATGTGTGATTTTTGTCAGTTTTTAATGCAACTTTTGAAGCTTTCCTGTTCATTGCCACTATCCCTAGTGATGGGAAAGTGCAGAAGAGGTTGCAAAATATTTTGTGCTCTTATTTAAAAGTGAGAGAGGCTTTCTTTCACAGGACCTGTTCCATTTCTTTTCCTCTGTATGCCTGGAATGTGTGCATTCAGGTCACTGCCTAAGCAGAGTAACCTTGTGCATAATTATGCGTTGTTTTTAAAGTAATCTCTGATTCCAAAAGCACTGTCTTGGTCTCTGATATGAAGGCTAGCAGGTGTCATACCCAAGAAAATATTGTTTCATGGTGTTGCTGTGCAGAAGGTAAATAGCCAGATGTCTTGGGGAAAGCAGGTGGTTTTCCAGTTAATTTCTATTTGTGGATACATAAACTTGCTGTGCTTAACTCAGGGGCCCACGAGCTGAGCATGTTTTTAATTGCCTGCTGTTTCAGCTAAACTTCTTGGAGTCCTAGTGCAGATGAGCGTGGACTGATTTTTAAAAGTAAAATTTGAGATTGCCCAAGTGCAGCCAGAATGACACGATGAGGACAGGCCTGATGAGGCTCTGTCCCATGAGCTCTGCACAGCCGAGAACCTCGACAGAGCCATGCTGGTGCCAACTCTGGTCCAAACACACTGTGTTCATTGCACTTTGCAGTGTGCACTGCAGAGTTAAAGCTCTGTTACTCTGGAGGCCGCTTCAGAGCACTGACCAGGGGTGTCATATATGTAAAAGGCATTAAATGAAACACCGTCTGGAATGAGCATCAAGCCATCTCTCTCTGCCGTCTAAAGAAATCAGTTTATACACTCTGCAAAGACAAGTTTGCCAAATATATTCCTATTGTTTATATAATTTTGCACTGCAAGTTTTTGTGTTTTGTTGGGGTTTTTTTAATCTGGCCATTTCTAAGGTTTTTAATGCACCTGCAGCAGGGCTTTTAAACTGAAAGCTGTATGAGCGAAGTATTAGCTCCTCCCTTTCCCACCATTCCTTTCTATCCCAAACCCCTCTGTTTCTCCAATATATTTAGGCTGTACTGGAAAAACATTTTAACATATACTCAGCATACATTGTCCTGTATCTTGATTAGTAAATTGAATGTTTCCTGTATTAGAGACAAAATACAGCATTATGCTGTCTTTTAGAGATCTTGAAGTCAGCAAGTTTATGAAGAACAGTCTTGTTGAGACATGCTAAAGGTACATGGCCTTTCTTTAAGCAGAAGCAAATGTTTGCATACTTGGGTATGAACAATGCTATACATGCTTTCTTTACTGTTTTAAATATGCTTGTTTTAAAGCTGGATGAAGAATTTTGGTCAAACTTCATTCTTAGTATTATTCACTTGTGGAGGAGGAGGTGTCAGTTGAACAATTTATAAATGTCCATGCTTTTTAAGGTTAGCCATGATACTTTTGTAGATAAATGCTACTTGTATTTTCATGGAGCTACATGTTCAGTCTATCCATGTTTGTTTTTACTGCTGTATCAGGCTGGACAGAACTGATGAGTGAAAGTTTTTGACCACCTGAAGTCTCCCGAAGAACTGTTGAATTGTAGTTGCTGTTAGTGAATTCAGAATAAAACTTACACACAGCCTTGCAGATCCACTAGGGGATTTCACTCTGGATATAGTGTTATGTTCAATTCCTACATTTTTTTTGTGCTTCCTTGGGTAAATAATATTTAAGGCAATATGAAGAATTAGTAACCACACAGGAATATCTTAGAGTTCAGTTTTGAAATATTCTTATCTTGGCTGACTGCAGGCTGCCAGTAAAAGGTTGCCATGTAGTGAAATTTGCTTAGGCACAGTATTTTCAAGGAAAGGCACAATGGTTGATGTGTGAGAGGAAATTGAAGTTTTTTGCGGGATTCTTCCCCTGCTGACAGTTGACAGCATTCCAGCAAGTTGACAGTTAATGGGACTAATGTATTATTAGTTTCCTCATTAATAATAGAAATCTGGAGTCTGCATCCTCCCTCTCTTTCCATGTATGCTTCTGCAAAATTGCTAAAAAAATGTAACGAAATGTCAGATTTCAGACAGGTGAATTTATCTGATACAGCTTAGTCATGTTTTAATGAAGGACATGGCACACATACATTGTGTAAGAATCTTAAAAGCCTGACAATTTCTGAATTTAGACGTGCTTTAATATTTAAAGAGATGATTTTTGGTGTTGTGGATCTTTGAAGCTAGACTTCATAAGACTAGTCACCAGTAAATTAACAGATAGGAAAAAAATAAGTATTTGGCCTTTTTCTGTGAGCTGTGTTCACAGAGCTGGACAGGACCAGGCATTTCTGAGGATGCTTTTGTTCAGATGAAGAAAGGGGGAGCACAACTGGTTCTGAGCTTAGTGGGAGCAAAGCACTGAATGGAAGTAAGCTTGGTTATAAAATGAGAGGCTGACACTGTCTGTGGTTGATGGACAAAATTGTGTAGAAGTTATGAGACACTGAGGCAAGGGGTTTGGAGGAGATGGATGTCAGGGCTGGGTCAGTCTGAGGAAGCGGTAATGGCCAGATGAAATGCCAGTGTTGGAGGCAGGGATAAGGCATGTATGATTTCTGAGACCTCTTTGCTGATCTGAGTGTGTTACATCCAAGTGGCTTATTTACATCCCATACTCATCCCACAAAATGTGTAAGAAATGGCTTTTCTGAGAGTTGGCTCCATGTCTTCTGAAGCGCCGAGTAAATCTGTTTTACGCTGGGAGAGCATGCATTTAAAATGAAGAGAGAGGCTGTACCTCTTGCTGTCACAGTGTAGACTGATAATTTTTGATGAACGCCATGTAGGACTGCAGAAAAAAGAATGCTAATTTAACAGCAAGTGGTGATACCCCTCCTTCCTCACTTTGGGGTAACTCTCCTTCCTTCCTCATATTATTCGTAAAAATAAACAATGAATTCTTTTATATGCTGCTGTATACTAAAATGCTATTATGAATTATAAAATGGTTAGTAAATACAAGTTTTCCTCTACGTATTGGCAAGCATATTTTACAGTTTTGAACGTGTAGCAAATTACGAAGCTTCAAGGCAGTAAAATTTGCTTGGTTATAATACTATGTATGGTATATGTGTAAAATCTGTTAATATAATGGAATTATTTTCTCAGAGAACACTATCTCTCAAGATCCTTTTCTTAAACTATTCTTGCTTTGTTTCACTCTTTGATTCTCTGAAGTGTGCCAAAGTGAAAGAAAACGCAATTAAACACTTGGCTTTGGCTATTCAAAAGACTGACTTTTAATGGAAAGGTCTCCACATTCACCGGGAAACCTTGGAGGGAGGGCATCAGTCCTTCCTGCCTTTGTCTCTGAGGAATTACCCAAAGTGAAGTATTAAACTTTCATTATCTTGATGCTGATACCAAATAAGAGTCTGTGTACTAAGCTGTTCCAGTTAATCCTGCACTGTTCAATGTCACTAGATCTTAATACAGTTTTAGCAGATAAACTCAAGATACTGGGTTTTTTCTCAGCTGACGATGAGCAAATATAAGATTACATGAATTAGTGTCTTCTTTCCTTGTTTTCTGATTTTCAAAAATGTGTTTGGGTGATTTCATACTGTCCACAACAAATTTTCGCTTTCCTAATTCACAGGGGGTTTTGTCATTATATGTTGTTGGGCATTTTTATTCCAAAACTATGTGCGAGGACATCTGTGAACAGAGTGTTGAGAAAGTGGCAGAGTCCAAAGATGTAGTGGTAAGATGGATGGGGAAGAAAGAGCTGGGGTTGGTGTCATGTATTGCTAAGAAATTAGGCTTTTGGTCTGCCTCCAGTAAGCTGACCTCCCCCTACCAGTATGGTCTGGATACAGATTTTTCCTTGTGTTAAGGAACAGTAATCTAGTCCACTTATGCCTCCCTTGTCAGCTGGGGAAGGAAACCTTTAACAAAATTGCCAATATACTGAGAGAAGCTGCTTTGGTATTTAGTTAACTCTTTGTAACAGAGGTTTGTTTTTTTGACAATGTTTTGGAAAAGGGGTCTTTAAATTGACATTTCTTTTGAGATAAATGCCAATTAAGGTAGCGCATTTTTAATTAGTAATATAGCAACTAGTTAAAAATGTCTCCTTTAAAGAACTTCAGAGTGTTTTGATTGTACCTGTCTAGTTTTGAAATGAATGCAGGTTGGCTAGTTGAAAGTGGAATGCATAGATTCCTGAAAGACTACTACTTGTACAACCTTTGTAATTATTTGTGAAGGCCATGCTTGCGCAGTCTGAGTTTTCAAAGCTTGTTTAAAATTAACTCTGTATATTGTTGTGGCATATGGAAGGCAAGAATCTGTTTGGGACTGTTGAATAATATGTGATAATGTTCCTTAAGTAAATAACAACAGAAGACAGCATGCTGTCACTCTTGAAGAAACAAAGACAATTATTCTAGTCAAGTACTTGCACTACTAGGCATCTCTTATAGCTATACTCAAAACCTGTGTAAATACAGAATAAAAGTGCACAGTTAGCATCAAAGAAATGAGAAATATTACTTTAAAAGCCACAATGCAGTTTTATTTTTTCTCCTGTGGACATCTGCATTGAGGTGTTGCATTTAGTTTTTTTTAAATACAAGACTACTTAGGTGCAGTATACATCCTTTTTTCTTAGTTTTCTTCTCTCTGTGATTATTACTTTTCCTCATGAAAGATGTCTGACAATGCTGGTTTTCCTTCTCTGGCTTAGATTGACTGTATGTGTTTCCATATCAGTGTCAGGTATTCCTGGTGGTTGTGACCAAGAGTATTTTGATTATTGCAGTGTTTGGAAAACTTGTTCCTGTTCTGTCACTCTTTTATTTATGGACTCATGCAAAAATTCAGGTTGAGTGGGCCCTCTGCAGGGTGTCTGTCCCAAGCCCTGCTCCCTTGCTGCACGTGTGTGTATGAAGGGATGGTAGGACTCCTGGAGCTCTCTGAATGGTGTGGAGCTTCCTGCCTTTTGATCTTCTGTAATTTCCATCTAAGATTTTTGCTACTATCTGTTCACTTTTGGCTTTCTATTATTTTTAACGTTCTAGAAATTTACCTTAGGAACACTCCTAAAAATACATCATTTCAAACACATGCCATCTTATTCCTGCACACATTAAAAATAACTTATCTGTGCAAATGGGACTTATTTGGGAAGTGTCTTATGTGTCTTATAAGGAGTTCTGCCTTATGTCAGACCATATAGTTGTAAAATCCTAATTTTTCTAACTTTATTTCTTCATAGGCCAGAAGCAAAATTTGGATGAAGTGAACTAAGCAAGTTGCCATCATGAGCAGGAGCAAGCGTGACAACAACTTCTACAGCGTTGAAATCGGAGACTCAACTTTCACAGTATTGAAACGGTATCAGAATTTGAAACCAATAGGATCAGGAGCACAAGGGATAGTATGGTAAGCTTTCTTTAGAATTTCAGTGTACCTTTAGGTTTCCTTAATGTAGTTTTTTGAGGTGTATGTTACAGAGCAGGGGTGTGGAGAGCTACCTTTTACAGGCAAAACAGCAATGGCAACTGATGGCCATTTTTCCTCAGCGAGGGCTGTTGCTGTCATTTTTTGACCTGTGTCCTTTCCAGCTTCAGAACTGATGCCCTTCTGTGCATATTCAGCCAACTGTGCCGAGTCCTGTAAATTAATGGGGTAAAAAGAAACTGGATAAAGAAACTAATCCAAATCCTAAGACACATTGCTTGCAGTGAAACAAAAGCCAGAAATACTCTATATAATATTTGCTGCTTGTAAATGTTTGCACCTCTTGGAATGGTTTGTTAGGAGTCTATTTCACTTAGTTTCATAATCTGAGTAGTCCTTGATACCAGTGAGTGAGCATTTGGGATGCTGACTGCCATATGTAAATGCATGATGCAGTTCAGAAGAATAAGAGCTCTGCTGTGTGGTCTGAAAAGTTCCAGTTGATTTAAGTTGTTGACAGCTAGCTGCTTGTAGGCACTGTTTCCTGTGCGGTGGCATTGCCTCAAAGAGAAATGTTGGTTTAACCTTCATGGAAGCTTTTTTTGACTGTTTGAGAAGGATGTAGCTATCACAGGACCTTGCAGATTTCTCAATTTATTGTAACTCTTAAGATGTTAACCAGGTACGTAAAAATACAAAAACATCAAGGAAGAGAAGGGTAAGGGAAGGCATAATCTCAAATCTGTAACCTCTTTCCTACCTTGATCTTGTCTTGATCAGTGTTTAGAGAGTATGTGGTATGGGTGTTAATTCATACTTGTGTTTTAGCAAGATAAATAAAACAGCGTAGTAAGTGCAAATGGAAACTTGAAGAAGGAACTCTAGAAAGAGTTGGTTTTTGAAATGGTAACTTCTGGAATTAAGATTACTGGTATTAACTAGCAGCAACAAAAAAATTGATCTGAATTTTGTTTGCCTCTGTGTTAATATAGGGAGGATGTAGACAGTTGCTTGGCTAGTTTGTTTAGTTGCTATAGAAATGCCAATGAAAGCTACTGTCCTTCTGATGGCCAGTCATATGTTACTACTGCCTGTTTTCCAAATTTATTGCCCTTCCTAGAGCTGAGATCCAAAAACTGACCATGTAATTACTGTAGTGCCATTCTGTAATCGCTACTAGTGGTAATTGAAACCTTTGTAGTTTAATCTCTATGCTTACCCTGATGAGGACTGTGGCTAAATCTTGCCATGTATCTCCATACAGTGCAGTTCCTGTGATTTGGGTTGGGTTTTTTGTTGTCAGTGGTGATGGTTTGTANTGGTGTTTTTTTTTTTTTTTTTCCGTTTTTTGGTCCATTTTTGTAACTGATACAACTTGATTTGGAGGAATATTAAGTAGATGGCCTAATACTGAAACAGGCTGCTGTTACGTACAGGGAATGCAGGAGTTTAAATACTAGAACTGGAGCCCCGTGTTGGCAGTCTTTCCTAAAATAATCCTTATCTTTGGGGTAGGTGGGGGAATTCCAGATATGGTGGAAAATTTACATCAAAGAAAGTTACCAGTATATGTTGTTCCCATTTTTTTTCTTCAGTAGTGTCTAGAGGTTTTGTTGATGATAAATTACAAATCATTCAAGCTTACATAGTAAATAGACAATCCACTTTTTAAAGTAGTGAGTTGGATTTAATAGATGCTACTGTTTACTGGTAGATATTCTTCATTAGCTTTCAGTACCGTTCTTGAGAAGAGACAAGAAAATAATATTTTCCCTGCTGAGACTTTTTTAGTAACTGCTAAATATTTCCTGAGTCTGCATGGCAGTCAGCTGTTGTATTAGCTCTTACAGGAAAAACAAGCCATGCCTTCCTGTCATGGAAATGTGATATGTAAGGGAGTTGTCTCCAATAACAGTCTTTGTCAGTTAAACAGCCTGTGTCACTGAATCATGTGACAATCTTGGCATTAGTCTGCAAACAAAATGTTTTGGTTTTTTTTCACCAAGTTAAAGCCAGTGACATCTAGAGGTTAAAGCTTTTTTAACACTTTTTTGTCTTGACTTTGGTGCTGTCATTGTCATCAGGATATTGAGTGACTGCGTAAGTGAAAGCATGGGACCTTTTTATAACCTACTTTTTCTGCCTTCTCCCTTCCTTTTAGTGTGAAGATTTAACGTAAAATTGATGTGCTTTTTATGTTTGAAGTGTTTTGGATCCTTTTTAGATGGTCTGTTCTTGAGTGCCAATGAGTGGCAAGAACTGTATCTTTGGAAGCAGAAATACTGCATTATATTGTAGAGACTGTCATGTGTTAATGCTCTGAAGCTGGGAAATAGCTTTAAATTTTAAATCACTCAACATGCAAGAGCACTTTGTTATATCACATTCCTAAAGCTGGATAACACTGGAAATGTGGGGTTTCTGCAGACATGATACAAATTATCTGGAAAAGTTTGCAACTGCCACAGCTCAAAGGACCTTGACAGTAGAGATGTAATACTGTTATTTTTAATTACAGTGCAGCTTACGATGCCATCCTTGAGCGGAATGTTGCAATCAAGAAGTTAAGCCGACCGTTTCAGAACCAAACCCACGCTAAAAGAGCCTACAGAGAGCTCGTTCTTATGAAGTGCGTTAATCACAAAAATGTGAGTGCAGTGTCCTGCTTCAGGTGTTAAAGAATTAACTGGAAGGCTGTCCTTTGTAAAAGTCTGGAAAGTGACTTCAGAGGAGATTTTCATTGCATGGTTGTATCTCCACGATAAGTACAGAAGGGTCTTGCAGAAGAGCTATTAATGACTAGTTCTAATACCTGCCCAGTCTTTAAATACCCCCTCAAACTCAGCAAAGGAGTCAGTGTTACATTGCTAAAATTTACAAGCAGTTGTCAAACGGCTGCTAAGTGCATCCTGCTGCTAGACACATAGGAGAAAAAAGAAAAAGGCTGTAATACCTTTTTTCCCTGATGCATGAATGAGTTTAGAATCTTGTATTGTGACAGCAGTAACTCTCTGGTATTTATGAATCTGTGCATTAGACAAGATCACAGAAATGGGGAGAGAATAAGTGATAAATTTATTGGAGTTAAACTGCAGAAGGCTGGTATTGGCCATTTCTTCCTTCAGAGTCAGATGTGTGCAGTATGCCTTACCTTCTCTTTTAATCCCCCATCAGGAAGATAAAATTTCTCCTGGCTGCTAGGGAGGAAGAGTGTCATAGAAAACTTACTCTCTCTTTTAGCTTTTTGGGAAAATGTTGTAATTTTTCTCACACAGGGATGGTTCATATGTGAATTCTCCGAAGGACATGCCACCTAATAGCATAATTGGTATGATGATAAACTATTGCAAGCCTGCCTGATTCTTGATGAGTAGTAGCTTGATCTCTTTGTGCACATCACATCCATTCTTAATGGAAAATGTCCTAAAACTTCTGTAAGAACCTGTTTTTCTGCTTGGGTGGAGTTGTTTCTTCACCTCTGTCAGTGGAAAGTGGTATCTTTTAGGGAGTCTTCATCAGGTTTTAATTTCATTATTCCTCATATACAATAAAAATCTTACCAGGTCTTCAGACTGAAGTAGGAATAAGGGGAAGAGTGACTAAGCTCCTTAGGTTTTAAGATTTGAATATCATCTTGTTAACACACACACGGTGTCTTTAGATTATGTGATTTATGGAGGAAAAACACTCCTTCCAATATCATTCATACCTGTTTACATCGTGTTAGGCCTGGTTGAGCCACTGAGCATCTTGAGCTTCAGTGTGTACCAGGAGGTTCATATCAGAATAATAGTTACCAGTTTTGAAATGTTGACTCTGCAACTTTGCTCTTGCTGTGGTACAATTACACTTCCTCTCCCCCTCCCTGCAGATAATCGGCCTACTGAATGTGTTCACACCACAAAAATCCCTGGAAGAATTTCAAGATGTGTAAGTCAGATTTGAGCTAAAGCTGAGAATTTATTTTTAAAGTATTCATACCAAAAGATGAGCAAGAGAAAGAATAAAGTAAAATGGCAGTCTTATCTGATTATTATTCTTTTCTTTCTTCATAAGCTACATAGTGATGGAGCTCATGGATGCTAATCTCTGCCAAGTGATTCAGATGGAGCTAGACCATGAACGAATGTCCTATCTTCTTTATCAAATGCTGTGTGGTATCAAACATCTTCATTCAGCTGGGATTATTCATAGGGTAAGTGAACTAAACTGTATAATTTGCATTGCACATGGTTTTACCTTGAGTATTTAAAAGATAAAAAAAGTTAGAAATAGCAGCATGAAGGGTGTTTCATAGCCTGTCCCACAGGCAGGGAGACAAAGCTGAAAGGAAAGCACCACACCATTTTCCAGGGTAGTTCTGGAATGAGCCTTTTGAGTGTTTAAATGATTTGATAATGATCTGCACAGAGCAAACTGAAGATTTTTGCAGTGAGTTGCATTACCTCCTCTAATTCTATATAATGTTCTACTTCAGTAGTCACGGCAGGCAAGGATATCTGGAAGTGTCTCTGCCTTTATTGTTTTGGTAACCAAACCTGAAATCCCATCTTTTGAAAGAACTGCCCATTTTATTTCTGCTCCTTCACTAGCAGAGTAATGAATATCTGAAATCTGCAGATAAGCAGATGATGATAAAGACTTGTAAGTGGAACTTGGATAACACCTGTGTGTTATCATTCACTCAGGTGGTTAACAGGCAAAATTGACTACTGCTTTTTAAATGGCTTTTGTGTGTAGCAATCCAGTCAAGAAATTTTGAATTTAAGGCTGCCTGTTCAAGTTGAGCATCTTGTATGTAATGGTACGTGGATTAAAGATTGCTTGAGATTGTCTGGTTATAGCTTTTCAAATATAATCTTGTCGGTTTGGGAAATGGTAAGTTTGTATTTTCGTAGTACTACGTTTTTCACTGTAATGTTATTAAAGAGTTTGAGCAAAGTTTTCATTTCTGAAGCGATAGAGAAGATTTAATTAACCTTAGTGATGTGGGATGGTTTCAGTCATTACTACACAGTCTTCCTCATGATGTGCACAGGAAAGCAAATCACAGATGGCAGTTCTGTGTGCTGCCACAGGAATTGCTGTGTTAGGATGCTTGTCCAGGTCAGTGGTCCACCACGGTGTGCGTGTGTGGGGTATTGAATGATCTGCAAGCTGGACCTGGCAGTCTGACTTCTGTTCAGTGTGCTGTCTTTTCCCCAAGGGAACAGGAACAATTATATGAATAGAAAATACAGCTTGAGTGGGCAAATGCTGCTTCCTTTTGCTCAGCTAGTTCTAGTACTCATCAGCTGCTTCATTCCAGTGAGGAGCTCAGGGAATGAAGGTGAAACCTTTCTTCTTTGTATGCACTTTCCCTGAACTGCTGTGTTGGAAGAGATGGGCAAGGGTAAGTAGGGAGAAGCATTGCCTGCAACCGGGCATTGTACCTGATGCTGCTTGTGGGCATTTGAGACAGGTCAGTTGGGCTTCTTGCATTATCCTGGGAATCCTTGGCAAAACTAAGTTGTTTAACTTACTGTTGTGGTACTATATTGCCTATGACTGATACTATGCAGCCCTTGGTGTTCTAATGTATGTGCCTGGGGGTCTGAAATAATGGTCTGCATGCAGTTTCACATTTCCTGGTCCCTTCAATAGTTAGGTATGTAAATTTAATGCTGTGGATTTTCCTAGGTCTTTTTTAGTTTCAGAAAATGGCATATTGTTTGGACATGGTAGAGTAGGTAAATTAAGAATGTCTCTCTGTAGATCTTAGCACAAGCTTAAGGGAGCTTCTAAAACTGTGCTTGCCTCAGGGTGGTTTGTATTCCTCTGAAGTGGGCATTGATCCTGTAGAAGTTGTGGATAAATTTAAACATCTTTACATTTACAGAAAAGAAGTAACTACTTAGGTAGTTGGGCAAGAGTAAAGACAGCTTTGAGGATAGAATTCCGCCCTCTGTAAAGATGGGTTAAGTCTTTGAAATGCTTCCTATCATACAGGGATAAACTATCATAAAGAGACTAAATACAATTGCTATGTAAGTAGCACCATATGTATGCATGAATGCTTTTAAAGGACATGTGCAGATGCTTTTGAAGGACATTTCACTTGCATGTCTTCCTGGTAGATTTTCCGCTGACAGCTTCTTCTTAGACTTTTAGGAGATTGAGTATATTCAGGCACAGTGTTACTGTCTGTGTGCATTGTGCCTTTTTACTTCAAGGTGTAAATTATCAAAATTTTGTTTCTCTGGAGCAAGCTGAACAAAACCTTGGAAGGAAGATATCCTGCAAAGGGAGACGCATCACACAGACCGCGTGGCTGCAGTGGTAACTCTTTGTAGCATTCTTCTGGGCTCTCAGCACCAGTCCTTAATGTCCAAAGCTAATTACTTTATTGAAACTTCTTAAACATAGCCTGCACTACTGTGGCTGCCCAAGTGTTGAGCTGTGACAGGACACCCTCCCTTTTCGGCCGAGGGTGAAAGAGCAGAGGAGGCTGCTGCTTCCCTAAAGTCCTTTATTTTGCAGTTCCATGGTTTTCTGAAAGTAGAGTTCGAAGGGGACACACGATAAAGCAAAGCAGCAGCGACAGCAGACTAAGCTTGATGATGTTGGAGATGTTGCATTTCTTGCTAACTTACAGTTAGAGGATTATATTTGTTAATTAACCAATAAAATTAACACACGATTCTAGTTTTCTTAACCTATCCTGATCTAATTCTAACCATCGTAAATCTTACACAAGTCTTACACCAGTCTTAGGTATTACACGAATTTGCGTATATAGTTTTTATCAGCTCTTATTGTTTATGTGAACACTCTTATCTAAAAAATGTGAATGATACAGTTCTATCTGTGTTTTGTCTAGAGTAAGGAAATTCTGTGAAAAGGTAAAACTGCTGTACAAACTGTGTTTAAGGTCTCTTTGCTGCAGCTTTTCAGTGTTTAAGGCACTTAGCATATATTTCTCTACTAAGAGTTAAAAATCTGTATTTCTATTTCACTTTGGTGTGATTTCATGTATCTCTGCTTATCTAAAGGCTTTAATTTAATTCTTGTGCTTTGGTTTTCCTCTGGGCCTGGGTCCAGAGGAGCTCTTACTCCAACACCCAAGGAGCATTTTGGCTATGAGTCTAGCGTTCTACTTTGGTGATCTCTGAGCTTTTTTTGGTGTTGGTAGTTTCACATGTTTTTTGACTGGGTTCTTCAGCTTGTAGCATAGCTGTGGTAATCTCAGCATCCTAGTAGCTTTTTCAAAGCTTGTTGAATGACTGAAATCACAAAATTCTGTATATGTGCCTTATAGCACTGGGTACTACTTGCCATAGAAATAAGTGAGTTTTTTTCATAGCAAGTTAAGAGGCATGGAACAAAACAGAGATCAAACTTCACCTTGAAGTTGTAGGGGCAAACTTGGTTGCCACATCAGTGGATAAAAATTTGACTCTAACTTTGCACTGACTTCCAACAGATGTTGGCAAATCAGTGTTACTGGGTTCCAAACGTTTTGCAGAGATGCAGTTTCCAGCCAGTGTAGAAGTACATGTTCATTTATATTTCATAATATGAGAATGAATGATCAGCATTTCAGAGTTGTGCCTCACTGACTTTCTGAGGGACACAGAGTGTCTCATTAGTCTTGCATGGAGACTCTGAAACATTGAATTCTGCCTGATTTGAGTACTTAACAAAGGGGCCTAATTATGGAACTTTCACAAATCTTCTGTTAGAAAGAGAAAAGCCCACAGAAGCCATGAATTACCCTCCAGAGATGGCCCTTTCTCCTTGTCTGGCTAATGGGGAGATGGCCATGAAAAATCTTGTTTTTTGCACTGACATTTTACATTTTCAAGGTTCAGTGAGAGATTTTCTGCTATAAGTTCTGGATATATTTGTCCATCCTGATTAATTTGATCACTCTCAAAGGAGCTCTTGAGTTTCAGTTTATTTAATAGAAGATATATATATATATATAAGAGATGCAGGTTTTTCATCTCTGCATGAATTTGAATGTAGTGTAAGTCAATTCATCATTTTGATCCTAGGCTTCATGACAACTACATGGTGTTCAGAAATAAGGATGGACAGCATTTGGTAAGCAAAAAGAAGATCTCTTAACATTTGAGTGTTAATCCCGCAGTTTTGGGGAGGATGAGTGTAGTTAATACCATGAGCATGCGCCTGGCATTCTGCAGTGAACATCCTGAAAATAATAGAAGTGTGCAGAAGTAAAGCTGATAAAAAAAAAGGACTGTAGCAGAATCTGAAACATGCATATTAAATGGCCAGAAGACCTTACAGAACTTGAATTAATTTTTGGTGTTTGAGAATGTTTTAAGCTAAAGTTGTGTGCAGAGTCTTTGTGTGGAAATGCGTGTGTGAATATGTATGTATGCAAGACTTTTATTTAGTCATTAAAATTCTGTTGTTCTGGAACTGTCTTTGTTGTTTCCTCTCTCTTGAATGCAGTTTCTTAGCATTAGGAGGAGATTGCTGAAAGCTATCCAAGTACAAATGAAAATTACGTAAATCTTGCAGATATCCACCGTTAAGAAACAATGACAGATGGGGCTACTTACCAAATGCTTGCAGCTCAGGTGCTGGAGTCCCCTGTCATATCTCAGGTTTTTCTCTCAGATAATCTCAGTAGAGTGTAGGCAGGAAGTATCTTATCTGTGTTAGCCCCTGTGCTGTGAATGACTTTATGATTGCAAAGTTATTCTGAAGTTACTCTGTAATATTTACTCTGTGACATTCAGGTGTGTGTAAGATCCTGCTGAGGTGATTTCAGAGTAAGCCTGTGTAGTTTTTGTATAAATAAATGTTGCAAAGCCACTACTGTCAATAGGGTTCAAGTGTAGAGAGTAGTTTCCATGTTGCTAACTAAAATCATTTGAAGCTATGTCAGCATTTTCCACTCCAATTTAATGATTGTGTTAATTTTTGGCAGTTTTTCAATGGTGTATTTTTGGGTTTGGTTGCCAAACTTAATATAAAACCAAGTCCTAAAGCGGAAACTAAAACCATGTGGGCATGGAGATTTCCTTTCTGTTCAGAGAAATATATCGGTTCAAAAGAGGTAATGTAACCTCAACTAGCAAATAAGCCTTGTACATTCATATTGTAATTCTAATAATTCTTGTATTAAGATGATTATGGAATCAAATGATTGTCATGTTGCTTGTAGTAATACTGCATTGTAGTAACTCTGCATTGTAGTAATAATTCTTGTTCCAGTGAGCAGTTTCTAGTCATTTCCTCAGAGCTAACACTTCTTACTAACCTCAATTTATTTCAGACATTGCTAACCTATCTTGTAATGCTGATTGTATTTTCCTTCTTTAATTGCCATATAAATGTACAAGCACAATAAAGGAATTAATTCTGTAATCTGCTGAATGCACATAAATTAATGCACGGGGGAAAAAGCTGCAGTTATAGCAATAACCTAGTTGTGTGTGTGGGATTTAATGTTAGCAATATTATATTTTTAAAATGTGAACCACAGAGTACTTTGTGCTTGTCTTAGCAGTCATATATGATGTTTCTTTTTAAAGGATTTAAAGCCCAGTAATATAGTAGTAAAGTCAGACTGCACTTTGAAGATTCTTGACTTTGGACTGGCCAGAACTGCAGGAACTAGTTTTATGATGACGCCTTATGTAGTGACTCGTTACTACAGAGCACCAGAGGTCATCCTAGGGATGGGATACAAAGAAAACGGTCAGCAAATATAGTCTTTCTTTGGCATAGCTTTATCTTTTTTGTTTGGCACACCACATTTTACATGTTAATGTTTTTTTCAAGCTGTAGAAATTTTATAAATTACTCTTGTGACTAAAATGCAGATTCTGGATACACCAATTTGTTTATTCAATTCAACCCATTAGAAAATGTTTGCATTTAATAGGAGAAGAAATTGAGGGCCTTGTTTGTTTAAAAATTTAAATAACTTCCTTGGTAGATTACATGACATCCAGGAAGAACTGGAAATATACTTTCTTAATATGTGATATTTACTTTGATATAAGTTCATCTGACTTTATTCCTGGTGAAGATCTGAATTGTAATTCATCAGTAGATGTGTGTACTAAATTCAATGCTAAATAACTATATTGGGTATGGCCTTTCAGGAGGTAGGGAGCATAAAGTCTGCTGAGGAGCACACAAGCTAAGACTACCTACTGTGGAATTGCTTTTTTATTAAAACCAGCTCCTTTAAGCCTTTTTCACTAAGTTCTTAAAGTTGCTGAAGAAAAACTCAATAACGTACTTAAGCATACAGAGAGTACTGTCATGATGCATCCTGAATTCTTTGAGGTCTGTGACAAATTCCAAGGGAATTTTACTTTGTCCCTCTGGTGGCATACGCTTCCTCCTCACCATACTCGCTCTGTGACCAGTCTGCCTCTCAGTATCTTCTACAGGAAAATAAAAAAAGATCTGTCATTGGAGGGAAACACACCATCAAGTCCATTGCACCTTCTCAAGGAAACAGCTAGTAGTTCCCATTAGGAAACCAGAGTGACATGTCATTCCTGAAATTCCAGTGCAGTGGCCTGATTCTGCTCCGTTTCACTGCTGTGCTGTTTCACTGCTGTGCTGTCCCCGTGGTCAGGCAGCTCCCTTGTTTCACTTGAACACCTCAGGCTGGTGGAGCCCAGAGGTCTCCCTGTGTGTTTCAAACCCTCTGCTGGCCAGGCCTCCAGGCAGGCCCAGAGCTGTCTCCTTGGGGAGGTGAGGTGTGGCTCCTCACCTTCCTGACACAACTGGGGCTGGCTCTGCCTTTCAGCATTCCTGATCCAGTCTGCAAGCCTGCCTGGCAACTGCATACCATTGCAGCAAGTGACTTCAGGCTGTGTGAACGGTGCTAGCACTGAAAGAAGCCAGCTCAAAGGAGTGAGATTAGATCTTTATTGCAAGACCGTGGTTTTTATATGTTTGGATTGTTAATGTACGTGAGAGGATGTACATTTCTTCAAATGGCCTCCGTGGTTAGCTGTTTTTTGTGTAATTTAGGAGTCACAGGTTGAGTAGAGCAAATTAGTTATTTCTTTTAATTCCGAAAGTTTTCTAGATTTGCAAATTAAAGTTTGTCTTTTTTTTCCCCCCAAGACTTTATATTGGCTATTTAAGGGACATTAAATATAAGTATCTAAAGCTGTAGTATTGAGTCATGCTGTCTTACAGAAGGAATTGATAAAATGAAAGTCACAAGTTTTCTGACTCAGCTTGCCCATTTTAAATTTTTCTCTTAAATAGTAAGTAATTTTCAGTTGGAAAAGTGTGAAACATTCTTTCCACGACTGGAGTTTTCCACTACTGGAGATAGATTGCATTGTAGAGTACCCTGTCAAGCTTGTAACAGTCCTGTTCCTTAAGGTAATGTGAGTTGTATTGTGCATCATAAATCATAATTAACTTTCATTTGAAAAACTATCACGTCTTCCCAAAGCCAAATGGTCATTGAAATGAGAATGGCACTTCTGGAGAATGTAAATGTATGGAGTGAGTCCAAAGACAATTGTATTTCCATATGTACTGTTCTCATTAAAAGGCAATTTACGTGAGCTGTTACTCTTCTCAGTCGAGGAGTTTGTGGAGCTCCCGTGACAGGGAGATGGGTGTCAAGGATGCACTTAGAGTAAGAACCATGGGCTGTCTAGGAGCCCCACCTGTTAGTGTTGATGCCTATTATAGCCCCTTAGACCCACAGTTAAATTAACTGTGAATTTATTTAATGTGGAGTTAAATACTGGGAATTGACAGTTAACTAATGGTTACAGGGTTGTCTGGCAGTTTCCTGCAGTTTGTGCCCTGCTGAACTTGTGGGAGGATTGCAGTGTATATTTTGATGACCAGGATATGTACTGCAGAGTAACATTCTTTTGGTACTATACTACCCGCATACAAAATCGTCAATCGTTTTAAAACTAGCAAAGATCCCAAACAAGTGCATAGAGCTAATTTTTATGTAGGGTTTGTTACTGAAGGATGTTTGGGGGTGTCACATTAAGAAACCAACTGAAGGACACCAGAACTGTTCATGCACATGCACCTTAACAGATTTATGCACTGTTCTGTGCATAACTATCAGGAATGAAACACTGAAAAACAAGGAAAGCCCTAAAGACTCTGAAACAACTACTTTTAAGTTTCCTAGTAGGTACATTGGGTTTAAACTTCATTTTCACATGGTATTTTTTCTCCTAGATTTATAAAAACCAGTAAGGTCAAATGGGGTTGTTAAGAATAAAATTGACTCCTTATGACAGCAAGAGATTTGTTAAAGTATTTTTCAAATCTGTAATGCAATTTTACTCAGTCTTCTGTAGAAGTATTCACAGGAGCATTAGTTCAGCTTCCTAAGGAAGTTAGAGACCTGTAATTAGGCAGTTTTGGTTTGATTTAATGAAAACAGCAAATCAAAACACCCCAAAACGTCTCAAGTTTGGTTTTGTAGGGAGACAAGAAGAATGGTAACTATCATCTTGGACACAAACTGATTACAATAGATTTGGTTATATTGTGGGTTGTGATAGCAGCAGGTTGTTTAGCAGATCAAAAGTCAACATTCAGAATTTTATTTAAAAAGTCAAACGCAAAACTTGGCTTCTTTGGGTCTCTGAGCCAACGAATATGTACTTAAGTGTTTGAAAAAAGTTTTTAAAGGAAAAAGCACTAAACATAAAGTGTTGACAATATTTTTTTAAATGAACAAGGCCCTTAATTTTGACCTATTAATATGCACAACTATGATCTCCTATCATATTATTTAGATACTATTTTAGAGGAACTTATAAATAAAGAAGGAATATTAAAAAATAAGAACCTATATTGTTTGCTTGACATTGTTGAGCTCCTTCATAACGTTGACATATAATTCTTACTATACGATTGTTCTCACTTAAATCCCCTTCTTATGTGCGTAATTGAAATTCCAGTGTCATATTTGACATAAAAGTATTCGTAATAATAAAATGTCATTATTATGACTTCAAGAAAACTTTTGCATACAGAATTAATAATACCTCTGAAAGCAACTGCAAAAGAAATTGGCTTACCTGTACAAAGTAAACTTGTGCATCTTTAAGTATGTCTTCTGAGTGATTTATTTTAAGGTAATGTAGAAAATGCGTATCTCATTTTAAAAAAGTTGCTTTTGAGTTTTTCTTCTGTATAAAATGTTATTTCAGAATAACTGGAGAAATATTTTAAAACAAATGATTTATACTGAAAATCTAGGAGCATACTAACATTGTCATTAACTGATCCTCTAAAATTCTAAGTGATCTTTTACTGATTCTGTTTGCTTTTTATTTAAAGCGAGAGAGAGATGCATGGTAATCTGACTTTTAGGAAATACTTGATGTTAAATTTCAATTCCTATGTAATACCTAATTAATTCTCCTAAAAAGTCTAAACTGTTTCAATAGGCAATATTTTTACAGGTCAGTTTACTTTGTTACTTTTAGAATTATTCCAACAATGCAGTGGAATTACTTTCAAGAAATCATTCTCTGTTTGGTGCTTGAATCGAGTCTCTTGGCAGAGGTAGCTTTGAAGCCTCCAACCTTGGAGAAGGGCTTTACTCTGCTTGATTCGTGTCTCTCTCTCTCTGCTCCAGCTCTTGCTCTAGCACTATATTAAACAAAAGGATGTTTTTCTGCCTTGTATTTGAGACAGTTAAAAGCTAATCCTTACACATGGTGTATGTTAAACTGTTTTCATTGATTAATACAAAGACTTGCTCTTCTTCCTGTGCTGTCTCTGCAGTTTATAGGATGCAATCATGTTATGCTTCTTTTAATTTTAAATGACCGTTTGCTTTGCTTTTCCTTCTTTTTGTGCTACAAACATAGTGGATTTATGGTCTGTGGGGTGCATTATGGGCGAAATGGTTTGCCACAAAATCCTCTTTCCAGGAAGGGACTGTATCCTTGTGCTGCTGCAGCAGGTTGAATTAGTTAGGAAGTGATTAACCTTTTTATTGATGTTGTGTCATGAAGATGCATATTGTACAATTTTTTTTTTATTAAATGAACATGGATTTTTCTTGTGATACACTTTAAAAAAAATCATTTATATTCAGGCTGCACCTAGCAGTAGGACATAGTCTCTGCTGGTCCTGTAGTTAGCATACATTCACTTTCACTCATTTTCATTGCACATGCTTTTTATAGTCACTTCATGTGTATGTGTGTGTCTAGATATTTTTATTTATTTTATTTTAATAACTATCTTTTATGTTAATATCATTGCATTTTGTTTTCAGTTGACATTTGGTCAGTTGGGTGCATCATGGGAGAAATGATCAAAGGTGGTGTTTTATTTCCTGGTACAGATCGTATCCTTACCCTTGGCCTAGGATGTAGTTGTAAAAGGTCAAAAGATACTGCAGCGATACAGTTCCAGATTAAGGTGGTTATAATTTTTAAAATACTGGTTTTAAACTGCCTTTTCAAATTGCAGTTGTCAAAGTCATTATATGGGCTAACAGGCTTATTTTTTTCTTTTTCCTTTTTTCCCTCTTTTTTTCTTTTTCCAGTTTAATATAGTCTCTATCCATTACTTTTGAATGTTGTCACACTTAAGACAGACTTCTTCTTGTTTAGGTGGTGTTTTACTGGTTCACATGCATTGGGCTTTACTTTGGAGGTCATTTTTATGTAGTAAGTTACTAATCTTGTTTAGTACCTGAGCATGTTAGCAGTTACTATTCTTTGCATTTTATAGAAAATGTTTACAAAAATTCCTAACCATCTTCAGTAGTTACACTTTGGAGATTTATTTTTTGTATGCAGAAATGATCCTGCAATCAGCTTCCAGACGTATCTGGCATTTCTGTCTTTCTACTCCATGAATGGTTTGGTGGTGTCTATATGGGTTGTGAACAGTATTTCAGGCAAAGAGTCTGTTTCGAACAAATAGAATTGAAACCTATCATTGCTAAAATTAGTGAAAATAATTGGACTTTGATATCCTATTTGTTTTATTATTACTTAGCGACCGTTTCTTTAGATGCCATCAGAAGTGTTTCCTGCTTTAGCAGCAGGTAACTGTTTAAAAATCAATATAGTAGCATTTAGAGGTGAAAATGAGGTGGAGATTTTGAGCCATGGTAAGGAAATCCAGTGCATCTTTACTTTCACACAGCTCTGTCATTGCATGAGCTGCACCATGCTTTGCTTTATGCATCTGGTTTGCTGGCATGGCTTTTCAATTTAGACTCAGTGCCATACAACATAAATACTACTTTTTGTCAAGGCCTAGAGCTCAGCAGAGCTTGAGAATCCTTATATAGAGATCTGCTGTTAAGTTTTAAGAATATAAGAGAGGGCCTGCTTCAACCCACTGAAGACTTAGGTAGCCTGGTATCCAATCTTTGATGGCAGACAAAAAGAAAAAGTTAGGGGGTGAGAGTGTGAATAAGTGTATATAAAATTTTATCTGAGCTCTCCCCCAGTATTTAACCATCTGCAACTAGGAAGTCCTGAGCCAAACTTTACCTTTTTTGTTCAGTTACATGTATTAAATTCTTCTGCCATGAAGTGGTCAATCTCCCCTTTACAGTGTGTAAACTTCTCAGTTAAGATGTTCCTTATGCATCCTTGAAACTCTTCAGCTTCATTCAAGTCCCTGACAATATTGTCACTGCCCTTGGTGTGCCCACTGGTGTTCAGTGTCGCACGTCCTTGGTGAGAGGTTACCCAGGACTGGGTACCAAGATGAGAATGAAGGACAAAGCACCTGCTTGGGGTCATTCTCAGGAGTGCCTTGGTGATGTGTAGTAGCTTGACTGCTGTGAATGTGTGTTCAGATTAGGGAGTGAGTCCCCCAGAACCCAAACAAGGCCTTAAGTTAAATTTGTCATGTTTAAGTATTTTGTGAGTCTTCTAATACTGTTTCTCAGAATTATATCCTTTTCTAGCCAATAATGATGCTGAGTGAAATACATGTTGCCTTAACTACACTATCATAGTCTTGCTTTGTTTCACCATTTAAGAAAGTAGTCCTAAGTCATGATGATGAACTTGATATTTTGTTGTAATTTCCTGTGTTTTCTCTGTTGGTTATTTCATGTGGTTTTAACATGACTTTCTAGCTGAAAACTAGACACAGTATTTTTCTTAGCTGCATAACTTTAGATATTGATCAGTGGAATAAAGTTATAGAGCAGCTAGGAACACCATGCCCTGAATTTATGAAGAAATTACAGCCTACAGTCCGAACTTACGTGGAGAACAGACCTAAATATGCTGGATATAGTTTTGAAAAACTCTTTCCAGATGTCCTTTTCCCAGCCGACTCCGAACACAATAAACTTAAAGGTAAGGTCTGTCTTCTTTCTGTTGTATATTTTTAAAAGTTTTAAAACTCTGATATATTGAACAGAAATGTGGCTTGGTTTTGTTCACTATAAAATCATCCTGCTAAGGATTTAAATATTTATATCATGAGAGTGGATGAATGTGCTGACATGTGCTTGCTTCCACTTTAATACCTTCACGAGACAGCTCCTATTCTTGGAGCTGTCTTTCTAAAGACAAGTAAATATCTATATTCTTCTCAATGACAGATGCCAACATGGTTTAGAGAAAAGTGGGGGGAGGTTGGAATAGAAGCCGTGTAGGCTGAGCAGATCTTTCTTGCTAGGGATGGAAATAAGGGGTTTATGTTCATAATACATAGATACCCTGTGGTTACTTACTGGTTCTAAAGGCCACCTACTCAGTGGAGTCACTCATGGTGTTTTCTGTGACTAAAAGCATGTGGCAGAATGGGGGGTTAGGTGCTTGCCTGCTGCTGTTCCAGACAAGGCTGCACTGCCACCTGAGCTGTTTCACATAAGGATGTCACAAGGACCACAGTATGCTGAAAATGTATAGTGAAACATGTCTGACCCCTTTCCCACCTGTGCCATTCTCTTCAGGTTTTTTTTTCCATCAAATGGACCACTTTCCTAAACCTCAAATTATGTGAGGGTTCCATAGATATTTAACTGGAACTTGGTTACTCTGACCCTTCTCTTTAAAAGTTTGAAACACTTCCGTGTTCTATATATGGCAGTAATCTGAACAGATCTTTTTTTTTTTTAGCAAGTCAAGCAAGAGATTTGTTATCAAAAATGCTGGTTATAGATGCTTCTAAAAGAATCTCTGTGGATGAAGCCCTGCAGCACCCATACATCAATGTTTGGTATGATCCATCAGAAGCAGAAGCTGTAAGTTCTTGTTTTAGGTCTCTGCTTAGGAAGCTACTGTATAAAGCCATCTTGTTGTGATGCTTGGTACAGCTGCTTGGCAGGAGATTGTTGCACATTTCATTAGAAGCTTAATTGAGCCATAATAGTTTTTATTGATGTTGATAGATGTGTTTATTAGAAATAGCATCAAGAAGGGGCTGAAGTACCTGTCTCTGTGAATAATTGCTTATCATCTGAATATGTATTTATGCATCTGAAATCTTTTATGTAGGGTTCTAACGTATTGAGTTTCAGTTGTTTGTGTGGTTTGATTGCCCTTAATGGGGTTCTGAGGTATTCACTCCTGGGGAACCGAAATAATTTCATTAGGAATTGATAGTACTCTTCAAGTAGAAATAAGTGTTTCAGCAAAATCTGAATACAAGATCTTGAGCTTTCAATTATTAAAACTAAGGAACAAAGGATTAATTTAATTTTTTTCCTGGAAAAATCAGTTTCAGGACAATTTCAGCTTATGAGAAAAGTGTCATTTTTTTAAAAAGTAAAGTGTTTGGTGATGGCCACTAAGAATAGAAAAAGCTACTTGATGTAAATGGAGCAATTATAATTCTGCTGCTCTGTAATAAGCAGATAGAAAATTTGGTAATTAACAGTAAGTAGCTAAAAAGAGCTGCTTATGCTGCACATAGGAGCTCTTTTACCAGACTGATCAGTTTCTCTGTTAATTATTGCAGTAATGTAAGCAAATTTGTTAATCAGAACTTTAAAGACTGTGGTAGCATCTAAAAAATAGGCTAAGTCCCAGTATGAGCTGATTTATGATCATTTAAGTATGTTATTTTTAAATCAGGTTCATGTTCTGAATGGTTAATTTCCTTTTTAATTTATACTGGTTTTGTATCCCTTTTGATTGCTCTATGATGAGTTAGTTTTGTTTTTCAGCCTCCACCAAAGATACCAGATAAGCAGTTAGATGAGAGGGAGCACACGATAGAAGAATGGAAAGGTAAGAAAGGCATTTAAAGTATAATAAGGCTTTTGGGAGCATGCTGGGCCCCAGTGATTACTGTTATTAAAGTTCTTCTGAGCAACCGAATAGTATTAACTTCATCTTCTTGGATGGCAGAGGAACAGATCAGTGCTTCACAGCCTCTCGATTGTTGGGACACTAAAACTTTTCCTGCAAAGGAGATAAACCTTTGAAGTGAAAAAAAGACCTGCTCATCTCAGTCACCTTTTACAACCCACAGGACAGCATTTGTAGGGAGGGTAACTCTTGTGGACAAACTGGTACAATTGAAACTGTTCCAGACACTTAAGCAATGTAAGGCTGAATTAGAAGGACAAGTCTTCAGGTATTCCTAGCTCTTCCTTTGAAGATTGCTGATCAAGTTTACCTTATCAGAGAAGCCACTGATAAAAACTGAGTGGGCCTGAAGACTCAGCCTGAGGTCTCCAAGCAGCCTGGTCGAAAGAGTCTTAGAGCAGTGCCAGTGCATTGTTAAGAGTGCCCGGCCCCTGTAGCTCCAACAGAAAAGAACTGTATGTTTTTTGTATCACTTGCCAGTTGTAGTGTAGCCTACAACCTGTTGTTCAAAACTAATTCTGAACAGTAATAAACCTATGAAATGGAAATTGATGTTTCAATGGGAGATATGTTTTTGGTCCAGTCTTGGGGTTGCAAATTCATTTTTTGCCTTCCCTTCTTTGCATTTTCAGAGTTGATATACAAGGAAGTCATGGACCTGGAGGAGAGAACCAAGAACGGGGTTATACGCGGCCAACCAGCCCCTTTAGGTTGGTTACAATAAAAGCTCAGTACAAGGCTCCATTGAGTTGTAGGTAGGAGGGAGTAAAGCTAATCAAGACATCCAAAAGTAACCTAACTCTAAAATGAGGCTCTTAAATGACCTAACCTCTTGAATTGAGACATTGTGTATTTGAGTGCAATATATGGGGCTGACGTATCTTTTTATTGACCTGTTCAGTCCCTGTATCATGCCCATTAACTGACTGTTGGTAAGACCCCATGGCAGAAGTTGGACTGCTGTTGCTGCCTCTGCTCAGGGTTCACTGAAGTTCAGACTCTGAAAAGTCCCTGGGTGTCTGAGATTGAATGGATGTGGTGTGGCTGGGCACCAGCTATTCCCCAGCCTCAAGAGGAGGAGGAAAAAAGCCAGGCTCCTTCTTTCTTTGTCAAAATACATAGATATATTCTAGCTTGGGGTATCTTTGTAGGGTAGCATAGCTCTGGCTTTTTGATTACTGTCTTTGGGATTTTTTAGCCATTAGCTTTTACTGTGATTTGACAGCTGCCCATGGCACGTGAGTTCTGTGGTTCTTGACACACCATCTGTTAAGCTGCACATTAAAGACCTTGTGGGTTTTATTTATTGTGACAATGGATTGAGACACATCTCTTCAAACTTGCCAAAACAGGGAAAAGTAACAGCCATTAGGAAGAGACAGACTAATGCAAGTACTGAACTGTGCAACTGTATCTGCAACTGATTTGCTGTTTTGTTTCTCATAGCACAGGTGCAGCAATGATCAATGGCTCTCAACACCCATCTTCATCGTCATCTGTCAATGATGTGTCTTCAATGTCAACAGATCCAACATTGGCCTCTGATACAGACAGCAGTCTAGAAACCTCAGCTGGACCTCTGGGTTGCTGTAGATGACTACTTGGTCTTTTGGGGGGTGGGAGGGGGGTCCTTTTAGTCAATAGGGCACTTTTAAAATTTGGTGGTATTTTTGAGTGTTTTTTCAAAAATAATCATGGAATTCATCATAAAGTGCTGTAATTTCAAACTGTAAGTTGTGTTATAAGCAGCCACTTTTTTGCTGTAATTAACTGTAAAATATTAAACCTGATAATTTTTATTGTGGTTTTAAAATCTGCATATTTGCTTTACTATTATGCTGCTGATCTTTTTTTACTGAATTTGTAAGATTTGTTTTATCAAAGCACATATTAATGTTGTGGTCATTACCATATGATGAATTATTTAAGATTTTATAGGTTTTCAATTTTTTAATTAGAATTTATTCCAGATGTTTTGTTCATGATATCCTTCAAAGTTTTATGCTTGGTCATACATTTGTGTCCAGGCGGAGGGGGAGAGAATTCAGTGCAGCCAGCTGTAGTTTCAGGCATACTACTGTGGTGCTGGGTAGTGAACAAAGTCCTCTTTTATTTTGGCCACTTGCCTATAATACTTCAGCAAAAGCAACAATTAGTGATCTTTTTTAGAGAAACAGAAAAAAATCCTTTGCAAAGTTACATTGTCTGAATGGGTTTATGAACTTAAGAACGCAAAGCAGATCTTCAAAGCTGCAGAAATATCCAGCCTAGCAAAGTAATGTGATGTTTTCTGCAGAGCTGTGGCATGCCAAATCTTGTGATCACCATAAAACATGAGGATACTTCATGAATAATACATTGCAATGCCAATAAACTGTTTACTTCTAGCTCGTAGCCTGTTTTTGTACACACAAAATGAAGTGTATCCAGGATGTTTAGGCTGGTAAGAGGGAAAATGAATATGCTGTAGCTATAGTTTCATGTAAGATGTGATTCCTGGGAGTTTTGGTTCTTACTAATTTTGTCTGCTAAGGCAGGTGCTCTTTGAGTACTTTTTGGGTCAAAGAGGGAATGACATGAATGCAATAGGGGCAAAACTTCAGCTACTCTTTCTCCACCAAAAGTAACTGATTGCGAAAAACCATTAGGTGGTAGGAGAACCTCAGGATTTCTGTAGCTAATGCATTAATTGAGCAATATATGCCATCCAAAGGAGGGAGAAGTAGTGCTGTATAAATTAATATTTATCTCTTTCATTTCACCATGAGATCAGTGTAGCAGAAATCTTAGCAGTGGTTCATTTTAAGTCATAAATATTCAGTAGTTTTCATCACTGAAGCTCCAGGTTTCAATACACTTTTTAAACAAAAGATATATTGAGATATATAGAACAGTTACTAATAGTCATGTAAGATGGTGCTGCTCCTCACAGAAGTATTTTAACTGTTTACATTTTATATTTACAGAATGATTTATGTATAACTGACTTAAGTTTATGTATGAGTTAAACAATCATTCAGAATTTATTTCTTTGGAAAATGCAGATTTTTAGTGAAGCTAGGCTGTATAATTGATTGCCTTGTGTAGATGCATATTTTGTGTAGTGAATTAGAATGTGAAGAGGAATTTAAATTAGTAAAGCTCACAAAAATGAGCATAAAAAATACAGAAGTCTTGCCAGGTGCTGAGCATAAGCAAATAATGTAACTGGCTACAGAGGTCATCCAGGAGTGACTGGTGGTCTTCAGTGTGGTTCCTTCTGCTTGTTGGGTTAAATAAGTATCTTTTTGAAGTTTTAACTGAAAGAGGAAAGTTCGTCTTCGCAGTAACTTTCAGAAAAATAGAAGTGATAGTAATCCTTTCAGTATCTAACATGTCTTTTTAAAAAAACGTGCAGGGTTGCAGGGAATGGTAATGTCTCAAAGATAACTAAATGGATAAACTGCACAGTTGTTTTCCTGGCCTGGCTAGACTGCTGGTAAGTGCTGTGTGTGTATAATTTTGCTTTCCTCACTTGTACCTACTATTTCAATATTGCCTTCCTTAGCCACATTTGTTAAGGCAATTATTTTTACAGGATCCTGCCAAATTGTATATTACCTCAGAATAGGCAGGACAAGTTTGGATTCATCTAGCACTGGAATGTAGAAAATGTTGAACAGAGACCAACAGAACAGTCTATTTTGTAATTTTTTATCAAAGTTTAAGCTGTGAATTAAGCCAAAATTCTTGGTCAAACAACAGTACTCCATTGTTTATATAGAGAGTCAAATGACAGTGTGGTCAGCACAGTGTAATGAAGTTAAGGCTGGCAAAAGTAACTTCTGATGCCTCTCAGTGCTGTTAAAAACAAATTGATAAATATAGGTCCTATTTAGATTTATTTTAGACCTCGCTGGATTACAGTGATGATTGAAATATTTTGAAACTTAAAAATACTTTTTGCTATCACTTTCCAGTGTCCTAAATATACAGTAGCTGAACTGAGCTCATAAGCTCTAAGGAGTATTGAGCTTTTTTTTTTCAAGACAGGGTTAGTGAATGTGTGGAACTGCCCACTGCAGCCTGTTGAAGTGTGAGCAAGCTGTGCTTAAAGGGATTGTTTCAGTAGGGTCAGAGCCTGTGGAAACCGAGAGTTCACTTTTGGCACCATCTTCGTACAAGTTTTGCTTTTTCTTTTTTTTTTTTTTTCCCCAGTTGCTTGCATTTTAGGAAAATTAAAGTGATGGCAAGTTTCAAAGACAAGAAAATCATATTCAGTAATCAAATTATCACAACAGCATCCTAGTCATAACTTCCCTTTTTATTTGTTGAAATATAAATTTTTTTCAGATAGGTGTACACTGCCACAGATAGCAAACAACTGGGTAACTGGAGTTCAGCTGTCTTTGTCTGTTGTTAGATTATATGCTGTCCAATACACGGTACGATTTTATTGTTAAGCTTTATTTTAGACTATGATTTGGAATCTTCTCATGACAACAGGCTTCACTAAAGTGCATGCAACTTTCTGGGGCTGTTTCAATCCACTGAAAGTTGGTATGGATTGAATTAACATGAGCTGTCTGATCTCTTACTTCAGGTGAGGTTCAAAGTTGGACAGTAATAGCAATATTGAGTTCCACCTTCTCTGGGCAGAGCTGTGGCATGCAGCAAGGATGAAGCAGCTCTCTCCTTTTGTAGAAGTTGGTTCTTCAAGAATTTGAAATAGAGATGGGGGTGGGGGGAAATTAGTTCCCTTAGGGCGTACTGGAATGCTGTGCTGTGAAGTCTTCAGTTGGTGCAAGCCAGTGGGTCAGAGCTGATTGTGTGTTAGTGTGTGTGAGCAGCTGTGCTGCCTGAGCACAACCCCCTGGAGGAACACGCTCAGCCTGGGGTCACTCTGCTCAGCTGAGCAGATGTGGCACTTTGCCCTGCCCAAGCTTGGGCTTTTAGCTTTGAAGAACTTTAACTGTGTGAGATGCAGCAGCAACTTTGTGGGCAGGAATTCCAGCTCGCTACAGCATCAGCAGCAGTGGTGTGGTGGGGGTGTCCCGTGTCCCCAGCACGGGCTGTGGCAGTAGGGCCCTGCTGCCTGGGCTTGCTGGGGCCAGCCCTGAGCACCTGGGCAGGGGCTCTGCAGGGAGGAAGGGATGGATGGAGGGATGGAGCATTCAGCTCAGCAGTGCATGAAGAAAAATGTCAAAAATCTTCAGGAGGATGGTCCTACCCAGCCAATAATCCGGAGTGTGACAGTAAATGTTTCTTGATTAAGATTATGGGCAAAAGGGGAGAGAAGAAGGCTTATCTTACACTTGGTCTTACTCTTTCAAGTTGCTAAAGGGAGTGAATTACAGTTTCTAGATCTGTTTTTCTTTGCTGTTGGCAGCAGCAGCTTGTCCATGCTGTTACATTTTATTTTACTGTCAGTGGTTTGCTGCAGTTGAAGGAGAGCCTGTCTGTATTTTTCAGTAGGATTAGAAAGAGGTTTTTATTGAAGAAATGTGATGAGAATGTACTGCCTACCCAGATTTTCAATTAATTTATTCTTAGTTAAGGGCACTGGATAAAAGTGGTATTTTAAGTGGTCTCACTCCCTTCTCTTCTTTATATGTCTGTGTTAGAGAAATTTGTTATAAATCAGATCACATTGTGTTTCTACTTCTGCAGTTCAAAATTTAAGCTAGGTTTTCTTGAACTACCTCACACAAACTTTCTACGTTTCTTAAGTAAGCAAAGCTAACCCTTGCTATTGGAACTACACTGAATGTGAATAGAAAATACACCTCCTTTAGAAAAACAAACCTACTGGCCAATGTTGAGACAATATCAGTATGTTTCTTAGCTATTTCACGTAAGATGTTCATGTGTAATATATAGCTTGTGTACAGTAATGTACATCTAGATTATTGTGTTAGCTGTAAATTGGTGATTTTATTATTGTAGTCTGGTTTTGTAGGGTAAAAATAGCTTACTAGTAATATCAGCTCATCCTTTACATTTTACAAAAGGAATAATTCTTGGTAAGCTTTGCATACAGATGAATTACTTTTGTAGGCCCAATATCTAGTCTATTTTTGAGAGTTCTTTAACTTTTATTACTAAAGTTGAGAAAAAAAATACCACCACAATTATTGTGGTCATTCCTTCTGCCCTTTTTGAAGTATATTCTTAATTTTACTATGTCCCAAGAAATATGAAGGGGAAGACACACCATTAAAAATACTGGGGAAAACTAATTTTTTTTTCCTTCCCCACATTTGATACCTTTTCCTGCTTTTCCTTTATTTCCTCCAAATAAGCTGTCGGTGGGCATTACTGAGAACATTGTGGGTTTTTTTTACTCATTCATGCCATAGGTCATTACATGTGCACCACTGGAATGTATACATTGTTATCTAGTATGTCAATTGGTTATAATGATATTTTAAATAAAAAAGAAAAAAAAAGTTTGACCACCATGCATTTAGTGTTTCTTCATTACCAGGCTGGAATGGGTTTCATATGGATTGCATAATAGAGCTGCACTTGAAATCTTATTAGTGACAGTCCTTCCTGAGAATTCATCTGCTTTTTAATGGTAGAGTCCTGTCTTGTGTGTGAGCTCACTTGTGGGCAAAGTGAAATGTTTTTCCCATTTCTCCATCCCCATGGACTTTGGATGTGCCACAGACTGTTCACAGCCGCACGTTCAGTGTCTTTGTGACCACTGGGAATCTGTTCTTGCTTCCTTGCTGCCAGCTCCAGCCGTTGTAATTCCTGGCAACACAGCTGCTGTGAGAGGTAAGCCAGGGGCTGCCTAGTGTATGGGGAAAATCTCCCAAAACTGAGTCTTGAGAAGCCTGAAGGATCTGACTTCTGGAGAGCTGACTTGGATGCCTGGACCACTCACTGCAGTGGCACTTCTCCCACAGGTAAATCCCAACATAAGGCATTTGATTGCCTTCACTTCCAGCAGGGTTTCAGTGCTTGCTTAACCACTGCAGCTGCCCTTGAGCTGTGCTGTTGGTGCCTTTGTGTCTAGTTTCAGGGGAAAGTGACCGTGACCACAGTGCAGCCAGCTTTGTTTATCAGGGCCAGCAATTTGTGGGATGCTCTTCTAGGAATGTGGTGGGACTAAGATATGCTCTTTATTTGCATATGTCCGCACGAAGTGCAGCCAGTTTCCAGTGCTAGGTTACTACACAGCAAGGCCAGAGAGACAGTCATAGCTCTGCCCAGGATTTGTCTGGTGGCTCAGGACTGAAACACTCCACAGTGCTGCTGGCTTCAGTGGAACTCACTCATGAATGTACATGAGTCATTAAGCTATCCCTGTTTTATCTCTGTTAGAAATGCCACGGAGATCTATGGAAGTTTTCTTTGTTATTCTGAAGTATTGGTGTTTTGGTTTTTTTAAAGCATATGCTTGTGTTGGTTTTTTTCACTGAAAAGTTTTTACTGCTTTTTGCCTGCATAATACTGGAAGGGATAGTCCAGGCTGGGAAGATGGCACAGGTGAAACTGTAGTAAAAATGTATCTATTCCAGGAACCTTCTGTCATGTTTAATTAATAATAACCAAACCTGTATTTTGTAAACACCTGCTAAGAAAGCTGACATTTAAATGAGGGACTATAATGAGTTAAAGGTGTGCAAAATAAGGAGTAGTCTCCAGTGCTTGATGTGGGGAAATGCATTGGGAGGGAAGAGTATGGAAACGGAAGTTCAAGCTAGGACAGGGTGTATCATCTTCTTCACACAAGGGCATAGTGTTCCATGAAGACTGTACAAGTGGATTCCCATTTCTTGCGTAATTGCCCGTGTCAGGAATTTAACATTATGGTCCTGTTGCTGCACTTGGAGTTAACATCCTACTGTGGTGCATGTTAGTGTGAACTGGGTCGTTTGCAGCTTCTTGCAGGGTTTATTTACTGCACTGACTCATCTTCAAAAGGAGCTGAAACTTACTCCTCATCAACAAGGGGCACAGGTGTTGCTGGAGCTCAACAGTCGGTTTGGAACTTTTTTGTTTCACTCATCATTTTGAGTGGATAGAGTTTCATTTGTGATACTAAAAAGATTTATCTTGGATACCAGATGACAGATTTGGCTACAGATCTCATGGGCCTATCCTGGATCTGCAAGTTTGGGGTAGGTGGGTTTGTTAGCAGTTACCTAAGGTTAAATACTTAGAGTTAACCAGCAGTCCTGTTCACTGCTTGTCTGGCATATTTGGTGTTTAGTCTCCCAGGCAGCAGGGCTCAGTTCTGTAGTTTGTAGAGTGAACTGAAGGGAGCAGTCTGCAGTTGGTACACACAGGAGATAATGCAATATAAATAGCGTAAGGGAGGTGTGGGCTGTCAGGATGGATACAGTGAGAGGGCTCCATGTTTTGGGTAGGAATAAAAGAAGGCATTAAAATACCCTGTTTGCTACTACTACTTGGATTGAAAGTCGCTTTTTATCAGTCCTGGTGTTCTCCTTACAGTCTGGTTCAGACCTGGTACCTCCAGCTACCTGACACACTGTGCTCTTCCAGCTCAGTCACTGCTCCTGCTTCTCTCTCGCATTATGCATCTCACGCTGCTGTTATAAATGGCCATCGTACTCCTTGCAGGATCACTTGTGACCACTGGTAATGAATCCAAGGCAGAGGTGGGAAAAAAAGATGGGGATGATGCTCATGCCTGCAGGTGGCAGGCGGCTGCTGCTGAACATGCAGGTACCTGCCTCATGCCAGGAGCAGTAAGGAATCCAGGGCAGCTGGAGAGCCTGGAAAGTAGGAAAAAGGTTTTGAAATAACTGAATGAACCTATCCACATGACTTACTGTACCACCTTGCTTGACTTTTCTTATCCGGGAAAGATTAAGTTAAAATTCTGCTTTTTGCTTGCTTTAAATGGTTTACATTTTTTATATTTCTATAGGAAGGAGAAGTGTTACAGTGCAGTAGAAACAAGTTAACACCCAGATGGTTTAAGTATTGAAATAGCTGGATAGCTGTAGGATGATGAGGAAAAAGTACACCTTTCAGTATTGCCTATCTGCTGGTATGTAAAAAAACCCATTCTAAGATTATTTCCAGACAGTGAATCATAGTCTTCTCTAGTAAGAAATGAGATTCAGGGCATTTTTTCAATATACTTCAAATAGAGCAATTTTCTTTGTTACAGTCTATACTTTCCCTTTAGCCAGTTCATGGTGGTGTGGCACATTTTGTTAAAAATCCTTCTCCTTAGAGACTCCCAAGCTACACCTCAGGATGTCAAAGATAGAGTGCCAAGAAAGGGTGAACAGTGCTGGGCTCACAGGTGCAGTTCAGGCTGAATCTGGTGACAGTTTTCTGTGTGCAGGCTCTGCATGGCTCAGGGTGCTACAAATACTATGCAGAACTTCTTGAAGTCACTTGGAAGGGAAGTCAGCCCTGGCAGTAAATTACCAGAAATTACAGCTTCATTCTAATGATTTTTCCTTAGCAGAAGTAAGGAACTTGGGATGATGGGTTGGTTGCAGTATTCCTCCTGTCCCCTTATCTCCCTGTAAGAACTAACAACAAAAATATCAACTGGTATCGTGAGAAATGGTACAAGGCAGGTAAGTGTAAATTGTCCAGGAAAGGTTAAAGATAGATCCCCACCCTCCCCCCCCTTACCACCCTGACCCCCCCCACCCCAATTGCACTCATTCCTCTTACCGTAAGTTTTGCTATTAAAGTTTGGATGTGTTTTGATGATAAGAATCTTCCATCTTCTACCTTAATACATGTATCAACTCAGGAGATTTTTTTTTTCTCGCAGCTAATACTGCTCTATTTTTGGCTCAAAAAACCCACAGATACCTAGGGCAAAATGTGCATATTTAAAGTTCCATGGAGTTTGTGTAGCCAATCTGATTATTAATCACATACAGTTTAATTTAAAGTTGCATTTTTGTGAAACACTGAAACCATTTGGTGGGTGAATTGTCAAGATTTTGGTATCCTCAGTGTGTTTGCAGACCTTGTTTTCACAGTATCTTCATAAAATAATGCCACTCTAGGAATGAGAAATTTGAACAAACTTTATGTATGGAGTGAGGTGAAAACCACCTCCTTAAATCTGTCTGGCACACCCCCGGCTGTGCTGACAGACTGGAACTGCCACTGAGTCCCTCAGCTCCAGGCTCAGCTTGTCCACTGGTTCTAGGCGTCCACCCACCCTTCAGGACCTTCCACTGTCCTTGAGCCAGCAAAAAGATGGTGCAGTTGAGTCCAAAGATGGCAGCAGAACACTCTGAGAAGAGTGTCTGATGTTCTGTGGATACAGAGGGGACTCACTCTTTCTTGGCAAACTTGACACTAAATTTTCAAGCATTTTGGTCAGCAGTCTTTCCCAGCTGGCCCAGATACTATAGCACATGTAAAGACAACAGGGCAAGTGTCACTGAGAGCACAATCACTATAGAATTACTCATGATACATGAGTATACCAGAACAAAATAATGCATTTTCACTCATTTTGTCAGGAACAGATTTTTCTATGCTTGTTCTACTTGGGGACTTTATCACTTTGACTCCCAACAGTTAAACATCCTAATGTTGAAAAAAATTCTTCCATTTCCTTTTGCAGGAGATAATTTCTCTTCTCAGCATCTTCACGAGCGCGTTCAGAATTCCTCAGCTTTATCTCCAGCATCGTGTATTTCTTTCGTTCTTGGTCCAGTTCTTCTTCTAACCTAACCACTTGGTTCCTCAGGTCTGCACTTGTTTCTTCAATTCTTAAAACCAATGGAGAGAAAAAAAAAAGCTTTTTAAAGTGGCTGGATAAATACAGCTGATAACTATAATAAATTTAAGTTGTTCCTCTTAGAGTTAACATATTCTAAGAGGAAGTTTTAAAGGAGAGAACTAAATGCCATTTCATTACTGTTGAATTTAAGGGCAGAGAATCCTTGAAAGCTGGGGCTTCCTTTATTTGTATCATGTGAAAAAAGCCCAAATTCTAGAAAACAATGCTTACTTTCCAGAACCAGACTGGAGGGCTGAGGAGATGTATTAACTCCTCACTTAGGCAGAGTTCAAGTATATAATTCCAAAATAATCTTTTAACCTCTGTTTTCATCCTGTATTTCCCTATATTGATATCCAGTACAGAGGAACGTCCTTGGGGATCAGGTAGGAATGAGGTCACAGTCGTTCCTCACCATCCATTTGATGGTATTTTCTGAAAAGTTTAACACTGACATTGGGGTGGGGTACAAGGCTTTACAAAACCCAACCTTTTGTATGAGGAAGAATCAGAAAAACAGTTCTTAAATGTATCTGGGCACAAAGCTCTGAAGCAAGATTCAGAGCTTTTCACTGAGGAGGTCAAAGAACAAGGTTCATGGTTTTGTGAGTTGAAAGAAGCACAGAAGGCACAGCACTTGCTGTCCTCCGCCTTGTGTTTCCCCATCACAAGACTGAGAAGTGGTGTTAATTCTGAGGAAGGAGTATTTTCAGATAGGAATGACTGATCACTGGAATATGAATTTAAAAATCAGGCTTTTTCAATGAAAAATGCTCCTCCTCTAAATAAAATAAATACAATCTTTAAAAATAGTTTCAAACCCAAACCACCCCCACCTCTCATTGAGGAGTCCAATACTCAGCTGTGAAGCTGGGGTGTGGCATCCTCGTGGAACTGTGAATGGATTATTTTTAGACAGGGTAACTGATTATCAAGAAGGCCATGCTACTGACTCCATGACAAAACAAAAATGAAAAAAAGGGGGCCTTTGCCAGTCCCAGAAGGGTCTGAATTCCATTTTATGACCAAGAGGCAGTGCAATGCATCACCTTAAACTTTTCCTTTCTGTTCCTTTATGTACAGCTAAAGATGGCAGTTTGATTACTATCACGATTTTCACAATGAATCAAAGTCCCAGGTCAACTGATCTGCCCCAAGTCCAGCAAAAAGCAGCCCCTGTGGCTGAAGGCAGACTCCAGCCAGCTGTCTTCTGGAATATGACACTTCTAAAGCTGGGATGCTTCCCTACACACACGTAACACCTCTGAGCTGCCAATTACATTTTTCTGCCACTACGTTTAGGGGTCAGCTATAGCAGCCTGGACTGAATGACACAGGGCCACAGTACTTACAGCATTTCTACCTTCATAACAGTCCTCTCTAAATAGTTACACTTTCTTAAGAGTCCCAGGTGGTAAACATATATTACTGAAACTCAACAGAGAATGTCTGATAATTAACCTTGAGGGAGAAACGCTCTGGAACAGGGTGGTTACAGAAAGGCCATAAAACTTTCCTCCCTCTGACTAAGAGAGAGAAAATGGGCAGTTGATGATGAGAAATAACAGCTTTTCCATCAGCAAGTGTTCCTTACCTCTGCCCCAGGCAGGGACTCACTCTGCTTTCCCTTCACTTACATATATGGCAACAAAAAGCTCATATTCTTTCATTAAAACATGTCCTACTAGATACACACAGTTCTGCAAACCACACAAGTACATGTACAAGTTTGGAGGACTAAATTATCTTCAATAAAATAAAGCTGGTGAGGCAGGCAAAGTATTTCCTGCTAAGCAGCCCCCCTTCTGTGCGAGTTAGCTCCTGTCTTTCCAGAGTAGCAGACTTCTGTGCAGTCTCAAACGGAACATACTTTTGCACACATAAATTGTTGCAGATGTATTAAAAACATTGCAAAATTTTTGAGAGCTGAAAAACTTGGCTTGAAATTCTTAGGCTTGACAGCACAGTCCTTCAGGCTGTAATCCTGAACAGCTGGACTCATCCTGTTTAATACAAAAAGGCAGTGATTGCATCTGGCCTGGTTTTATGAAACTCTTCAGCTCATTAGGCATTTTCCTCTCAGCTACCTTATCCTGTGAGACCTGGCCAGTTTAGAGTCCTCCCCTTGAGCCACAGTACTCTCCACCCTGTCCAGCTGCAGGGGAAAGGCAGGTGTTGGAGCTGAAGCAGCTCAACAGCTGGAATGAAGAACAGGTCTTCCTGGATGCCCCTGATGTCAGCAGCTTAAGGCCCCATTGGAACAGCTTTACTGAGAAGAGGTAGAAAACCATCTCTTCCCCCAGGCAGCGGGCAGGAATGTGCAGCTACGCATTTCCATGTTCCGCAGCCCAGTATTTCTGTTTATTACTCTGTATCCCTGCAACAAGGCTTGCCAGGGCAGCTCTGCACAATTAAATGCAAGGCACATACCCTCACCTCCCTCCCACTGTGCATCAGTAAGGCATCTAAAAACACAAACCATGTAAGCCATGAACTTCCACCCTCATTCACAGACCCTTCCCAACACCCCATGCTAGCAACTGCTGGTGTTCTCGTAAGCTCTTACACCTGGAACACAAGGCAGGGCTTTTCTCCCACTCTGGGATCTTAGGTGGGAACTGAAACTGCTGCACAGCCTGATTCTCCTTGCAGCTCCACACACCAAGGCAGTACAGTACAAGAGGCAGAAATGCTGCAGAGGCTGGCAAGCCACCACCAGAGGAAATCATAAAATAAAGCAGGAAGATAGCAAGTGGAATTACTACCTTAACAACTGGCCCATGGGAAGAGATTACAGTTCAGAAACACTTTTGAGAAACTACCATAACAAGAACAAAGTGCCCAAAAAATGCAGCCTAAAGCTGTGCTATATAATCCCAACAGTCGTATGTGCTTTTGGTATCATGTTTGAGAGACTGGCAGCATTTCCATACCTCAATTTCCAATCTGAGTTTTAATAACTGAGGGTGTATAACAGCAACACCTTACAAAAAAACGCCCAAACCCCAAGAACTCAACTCTTTGTAAGAAATGGGACTACAGCCCTTCTTCAGAGCAGAGTACTGGTACTGTAGAGCAGCATGTATTATAACCTCATGTGCAATTTTGCACATGGCTGTATATTAAAATAGATCTAATTTATTTAAGCATCAATATTTCACATGCCTATTTCCCTGAATACTCTCCTGAAAGTTCTTCTGTGAAGCACATACACTCATGAAACCTAATAGTAATACTAACTCACACAAATTAATAAATATGACTCCCTCATTATTAATACTTTTTACTTCCTACATCCCCAGCCCTTACACATAAATCTCCTGAAAACTGAAAAGAATTTTGCTGGGCTCAGGTGGAAAGTACAGCACCAGCAGCTGTGCAAGGAAACACCAGTTGGCAAATGACACAGTTCATGCTGCTCCCCCAAGTCAGGCTGCCCCATCAGCCAAGGACCACTCTACATCGGAAACCAAAAGTGAGGTTTCTAGAAGTTCAGCACAAAAGGGCTGCTGAAAATGTTATAGCTGAGATGCAGTCCCAATACCACCACCCCAAAAAATCATGGAAAATAGTGAAGAGCAGTTTCCTTGAGAATCCTGCTACTGGGAGAAGAAACAAGAAGCCCTCAGTTTTAGACTGGTTTGGTGCAAGTATCAGCACCTGCACAGATCAACAAAGTTCCTTGTTGAGGCCTGACCATCCTGGGTCCCTGTTCTCCCTACAAGATGTTTGCTATGCTCTTTCTCTGAGGACATTAAGAGCAGACTTTGGCATTACCTGTGCAGTTTTCATTTACAGTGAAAACACAGAATATGGAAGTATTGTATTTCCCTGTGTCACAGAAATCCCCCTTCTTTGTTTTTTTCCAGTGTTCTCTTAAATCAGAGAAAGAAAAGTTGGATTCAGAGAGTAGCAAGGAAAAAGTAGAACCAAATCTGCTGTTACCCAGCCCCAAACTTTAGGGCTAAGAACCTGATACCCTTGGTAGCCCACACCCATGTTCAGACAGGGAGAATGTTAACAGACAACTTCCTTGTGCCCCTGCAGATAACATTACCTTTTGATACTAGTCTCATACTCAGTCCTTTGTTTGCTCAGTTCTGTCTTTAGCTCCACCACCAAGCTCTGTAAGGCCCTGGAGCATTGGACAGAGTCTCGGGAAGCTGCAGCTGGGTCACTCTGTTCGCTGCTGCTGCTGCTGCTGCAGGCTTCAAACCTGTCCATGCTGTTCTCCAGATCTGCTGACTTCACCTCACTCTGAGACAGAGAGCCCTGAGTTACCCACTCAGTTTTGAGGGAACTTAAAGCAGAAGAGTCACTGGCCCGGCAGGCTGGGCAGCTGCTCACTGAGTCCATCACAGAGATCTCACAGGATGATGTAGACCAGGTGGTGCTGGCCATGCTGTGCGTGCTGAGGGACAGGCTGGATGAAGGGACATTGTCATAAGTGGAGAGTCTTTGGGAGGAACACGAGTCTTTCACTCGTTCCCCAGAAGCTGTCCGGCGATGGCCTCGGAGGGAGTACAGGCCGTTCATCAACCAGTTCCCGCTGGAGGAGAGGTTGGGGATATCTAAGGATGAGCTGCCCAGCTTTGGACTCACAGACCGTGCTCCCTGCTGGCGGAAGGAGTATTTCCATGGAGGCAGCGTCTGCACTCTTTTACTGGGGCTTGTGGCAGGCTGAGCAGATTTGCCACTGTGCTCTGGAGGAGTGATTTTCACTGTAGGTCCTGGAGTGGCCTCTAGTGCCACAGCATTGCCAGAAGGCAAATCAGTGGGGCTGGCAGCACTGTTCTGTGACCTGCTGTCCTCCCCGTCCTCCTCGGAGATCCACTCAACAGTGCTGCGCTGGCGCATAGGTCTGATTTCCAGCTGGCTCCCTGGCACATCCGCCTGAGGAACAGCAAAGATCCGCCCCTGCTCACTTATCAGTACTGTCATCAGGTGCTGAACTAGTGAGGTGCCTGTGGGTGGAAAAGAAAGGCAAGCAGTTGAGGAGACATGGAAGACCTCTGCGACTCACCCCCGCCTGTTTCCACGACAAGGTTCCAAGACCAGTTTCACGGTCTGAACAGGGCCAGAGCTACTGCTTATTGTAAAAACACAAATTTCAGCTCGGGCCTTCTGCTGCACTCAGTGTATAGAGAAACTTGCAGGAAGTATGATACCTGCATTATACACGCACTGGCAGAGGGTGTACAGCAAGTGCAGAAAGTACTTGTGGATTATTTAAACCCACAGACGTGTGCTGTTGTTTTCCAGGAGTGGAGCGGACCATTACGAACTAACAGAAAACACCACTTACTAAACCTAATACAAAGCACTTCCTACAAAAGAGGAAAACAATTAAAAGGATGAATAAGCAATTCTAATTTTAAGTATTGCCTGAAATAGAGAATAAGGCTGACATACTTGGGGGTTCAAGGAAAGAGCCTGATTTTATGGATGGGTTTTTGGCCTGATAGCAAGATGTACTGAGCTCACCTACCACTTCTATTTTATGTCTGTGAATGCAGAAAGAGAACTAAATGTCTTGGAGATAAGGGCATTCCTAACAATTTAGCTGTCAAAACTTCAGATATTTCTATTTGAAATTCATGGTTTAAATTTGAAGAGAGACACAATTAGAGTGCTTGTTGTTAAGATCTCATTATCAGTTTTTTTAGGAGATTCAAATTACCCTGAAGCTTAAAAAAAAATTGAGTCTTCCACTTCTATATCTAACCAACATTCTAATCTCAACTAAAACAAAACATTGCCAATCCTGTTATGTGTATAATGATTAAGTCTAAAAATCCAGCCTACATATCCCAATTTTTCTACAGTTCAGATCTGTGGCAATACAGAATTCCGGGTCAGATCACTGATTTTATATGATTAGGAGAGACCCCAGCACCTGCAGGTGTGCACCTACACACAGTACAGGCACCTCTGCCATCAGATGAGCCGCAGAGTGAAATGCCTGAGGTGATCTCAACCCCAACTCGTTCCCTGTGCTCGCTGAGCTCGCTGAGCTGCTGGCACAGGCTGTGAGAGCCGTACCAGTGCTGGCCCGGCGGCCACTAGGGGAAGTCCCAGCATCGCACACAGGCTGACTTCAGCTCCCCCCCAACCCAACACTGAGTAACCAGCACTGGTCCCGCATTCCCTTCTCCTCCCTGATTTTTGTACCTTCCGCGCCTCCAGGGGAAGGTATCAAATCTATCCTTAATAATATGGCCCACATCGCTGTGGTAGGCTTTGAGTCCCTGAACTGCTATAATATGTCAGGTCATGTTCTGAATTTGTCTTGCTGCCTTACAGTGAGTTGCCATCGTGGGACACATCTGCACATCACCTGTGAAAGAGCTAAAGGCACTACTGCTGCTAAGGCATGACAATATTGGCCTTCTGTGAAGCATCTGCATCACACAAAATACCATGTCAGCTGTCCCCTACAGCTAGGGAGCAGAACCAGAGCCAAGTTCAGCCATCCTGGGCACAGCACCTCCATCTGTGCCTAATTAATTCATCAATTCTTTTTGCAGGCTTGCCAAAATCCCACAAAACTTTATGCAAAGACCTTGCTAAAACTTGCACCACGGTTGTTGTGTTTCAGTGCGACCTGGGAGAGGAGCTGTATCCCAGCCCTAGTGCCAGCCTGCCTGATTCATATGGAGGTAGACAATTTTATAGCTTCAGATTTTTTACATCCAAAATTAACAGTGATTTCCAACTCAGTTTTTTGGATTCTGTGAAGTTTTGATCCATGTAGTCTGCTCAGAAGACAACACTTCTAAGACACTTCTAGTTATAGCCACAGTGGCACAGCCAAAACAGTGCTCTCCTCATGGCCCAGATGTTCTCTACAGGAAGCTGTATAACCACTGAAATGCACCAATACAAAATGATTGCAGTTTGGTACTTAAGCACAGCCCTTCTGGAAAACAGTTCAGCTTTCATTCTAGCAGTAGGTTCAAAAAGAGTTTCAGGGGTGTAGAGGCATCTCCACATGGTGGAGAGGAGAGACAGTCCCAGTCCAGGGGTGAATGGGATAAGATGCCAACTCTAATACCCCTCAAAGGCCCTGATGAAAGGTATGGCTTGACTTGCTCTGACTGTGCAGGCAACTGATACAGCTACCAAGGAATGTACGGCTTTCACTTATAGCTCCAAAACACAGCTGCTGTGCCACCCCACCAGAGCAGCACCTACCTTCCATCATGGTCACCGGGTCCTCCATTTTGGGCCTCAGTATGTTTGGTCCGAATACTGTAGCCAGGTTCTGGACACTCATCTTGTTAATGCTGGAGTGAGCCTGAACTTCATCAAGGAACCTTGAAAAGTCCCCACAGAAAAATCAAAGGAGGAGGGAATTCATAAGTAAGTCACTTCTCAGACTATAAACATTCAGTTTTGTCCTGTTTTCATACAACCCCGACACCTGAAATTATTCTACGAACTACTGTAGCTTAGATACTCAGTATAACCCCAGATCCCTCCTAGTGTGTGAACCAGAGAAGACAGGATGTTTTCTGCCAGAAGTACCCACCTAGCAGGGACCCAGCCTTCTACTGGGTCTGAAAGGACAGATTCTTGCATTTTTAAAGGAATTCTCCAATTACATGGATTGACTTTGGCTAATTTTCACTTGCAGTTATAACAGGATTAATAAGTCATTTCACTCATCTCCTTGTCCAAGAACTAGCAGCTTGTGAAAAGAGCTTTGTGGCTTGGCTTGAATCTAACAAAATACAGATCACAGAATCATGGAATGGTTTGGGTTGGAAGCAGCCTTTAAAAATCATATCCTTCCACCCCCCACATAAAGAGGCAGCCCAAAAACTTGGAAAATCAGCAGTGATGAAAGGAGACAAGGCTGTGGAGTCCCTGGTAATCCAAGAGAAAGCCACTGCTAATCCCACTTCCAAACCAGAGCAAATGCCAGACTGGCTATTCTGACTCCATCTGCTATTCAGCTTGTGTCATAAACCTTCCAAGTGTTCAGTATCTGGAATAAATGTCTATCATTAGTGGTCTGTAGGTGCTTCTGAAATAAACAATATAATGTGTTAGTATCATTCATGCCTGCTGCCAAGGCTGCAGGTGGCAGCAATTTGCTTGGCTGATCCTCTTGGATAAACCAAGAGCTTCCTTCAGGCAGGCTGCATTCACCTCCACGTTTTTTAAAGGAGCTGTAACTTACACTTAAGTGGTTTTTGAATATTCATACTTTCAGAGTTTATTATTTGCATATGACAACCTCACAAAACTTAGAGACTTTTCCAAGTGTTAATTAATTTCACTTACTTGCATATGTATTTGAGGAGGTTGTAGTTGGCTTGGGGCAAATTCTTCACCTGTTTAACCAGTTCCTGGGTACCCTGAGGGACAGGAAAAACAAGAAGCAGAGCTATTAATGTAAATGCTGCAAAGCAGACGTGACTTTCCTTCAGGACTACAAAGTCCTCTTTCCACAGCCAAATGCTGAACAACAGATGATAACACAAAGAGGCTTTGCTTTAGAAGAGGTGTCATCTAATGTGTTGTGCCTTACCAAAAACTGAATGTCCAGAACTCAGTTCAGGTCTCAGTGGAAATCCCCCTGTAAACTTCAATGGTTGATATAGAAGCCTTCTCTTAGTGAGGCCTGCCAGCCTTCAAAGCCTGCCCACTGGCACTGGTATCAGTGAACCAGCAGATGTGCCTTTGCCTACTTGAACCTTGGAGGCATTGAGTGCATTGCAGTAATGCTCAGCTGAGCAGAGTAAAGTTTTTTCCTAGAAAAGCTACATGAGTCCAATTCAGCTGCCTCCTTTTCAATGGCATACTTCATTTGCAGTCATTCTGACCTGGGACATACGTCCTCACAAAATTTCTGTCTTTATATTAAATGTAAGATGAGACATCAGCTAAAGGAATGACTTAAACCCCTGAAGCTACTTAAAATCATCTAATGAAAACCTCTGACTCAGGAGGCTATTGTCCTGCCACAATCCCAAGTATCATTTTCTTGTTCCTGTCAATGCTCCTGTTGCCCTGGAGATTTGCTTATTTTTGGAGACAGCTAAACCTTTTGTGGAAAAACACATACCAAAGCACATTTAAGGAAGAGTGATAGCTGTTCATTAATGACAGAGAAATTCCAGAAGCAACTGGTTCCAAAAAAGTGCAGCTGAACATTCATTTCAAACTCTCCTTGAATTTTTAAGGACTGTTAGGAAGGGAATTCTGTTGGCCAAACTCTTGCAACATATTCCCGATTTCTCTGGTCCAGACAAGTCAGAAAGATCCAGAGAGCAGTGCCTATTCCTGCCTTCCTCCTTATTACCTTAAATATATAGGTACTTTTTTATTCTGTACATCCCAGCACAAAAAAAAAGTTCTCTAATAAAAACCTGAAGCTTAAAACAAAAATCTTAAAAGCAGTAACCCCTTTATAATTCCTGAGCTTAAACACTATGCTGGTTTAATGGTGACAGCAATGGAGACACCAATAAAAGGCCAATCTCTTCAGAAAATCTCAATCCTTTTTTTTAAACTTCTAAAAATTTTTCAATCAAGGACAGCTGCTACTGATGTGAAGGTTAAGGTCAGTTGTTCAGGTCAACCAGCTTTCAAGTGACAAGTTGGAACCAGAAATAGGTGAGCTAACAGACCTAATTCCCTCTTGAATTTTACTCTGTAACCCCATTTATTTCAAATAGGGAAATCAGGATGGTATTTGGGACTGTATTTCAAGTGCTCTGAATTAAAATGCCATTGACTCCGCTGGGTGTAAGAGGAACCTTTGGAACAGAAACTCAGGCAGATGTGAACAGCAGGAAACATGACCCAAAGTTATGAGATGCTACTTAAAAGAAAAAAAAGGTTCTAAAAATTTATAATCCATGCTTTGTCACAAGGGATCTCAGGCATGGTATTACACAGAGAGTATCTTTATATTCATCAAAGTACAGACACCTGACAGGCAAAAAAAAAGCTCTCTCTCCTACTGCAGCATTTATCAGCTCTGCCACAGACACGTCCTCACCAAGTCCTGACCAACAGAAGGCAGAGGCTTAGCCTAGGAATACCAGAGTGGCAGCATAGAGGAAAACACGAGCTTGAAACCTCTGTAGTAACAAACAGCACTGAGCATTGCCAGTGGCTGCAGCCCAGCAAGCCATAGAAGCACTGTACTGTTATTTATCGTGGGATTTTGCAGAAATAACTCTTACCTCCTTGAAAATGTTGCTTTCCAATGAATGATCCCAAACCCAAGGACTTTGCAATGTGTGTAACAGATCAGCACCAATTCGGAGCTTCTAGTTTGGCTGGAAAACTAGCAACACTTTAGATGTTCATAAAAAATTCAGATGCCTCTTTAAAAAACACCTGAAGCCTTGTGTTCAATCCACTGAACTGCTCTGTGCATCTCTAGAGTACAGGTAGCGGTGAAGGCTAAATACTATCATGTCAAGGCAGCTCAGACTCAAATGAGTTTTTAGACATTTGAAGATCTCTCTTGCTCTAAAATTATTTTTAATTTTCAACCCTCCTCCCCATCAGCTGGGATCAGAATCAGATCTTTTTAATGCTTCAGTCCTGCTGAAGTACCTGGAGACCTCAGCACCACCCAGGGTCCCTGTTATGTCCCTGTTTGCAATCAAACACCAGAGATGAGCTGGGTGCAGAATGAAGATGAAAAGCAATTTGAATATAAACTTAGGGCAGTACTGGAGCTAGGCCAGGTTAGTAAACACCACAATAATTCCTATCCATGGTCACAGTGTAGCAGCATGAGGTGCCAACAATTTTATCCAAAAGGTTATTTTGCCTGAAGCAATTCTGGTTTTTTGGGTGTGGGGTGAGGGTGGCCATACAAAACTAAAGAAAATTATATTAAGAGTCCAAAAGTCTCATTCAAAACTTTCAAGAGAAAAATTAAAAGAAAATTGCATTTGAAATTAAGCCAGTTCAATTAAATTCTGTTTCAAAATACTTTTACAAAACAAAATGTTTGATTTTTAAATTCCCTGCTTACCATTACGTGTTAAAAATCTTGGTTTCAATGAAACCACGTTTCTGAGCAGGGGGATTTTCCATGTGGGAGGCGAGTCAGGCCCCACAGGCTAGGTATGACTTTGTGCTGCATTCTGCTTCACGTGCTCCTGTGCACGTACAGCCTCTCCACCCCTGGTGTGTGCACTCCACCTTCCTTTCTCAAAAGGTAAACAGCCCACGTCGAGGTTCCAGATTTGCCTGACAAAACCAAAATTGCTTATGTTTGTAACAGCACCTTAACAAAACAGCTCCGTGCTATGAGCAGTGCTGTATTTGTAAATGTTCATTTTGGCTACCTAGTGCTCCCCATTGCCTTTCTAATCTAAAGAGAATTCTGCTGTACAAGTCATTTGAGTCTGACCGTGCTCACACAGATGTTGCTTCCCAAACTGCCGCAGCCTGTGCAGACAAAATCAGGCAAACAACGCAGTTAATAAGCTGAGCAGTGATGTACAATTATGTTTGCCCAATTTGGCAGTGTCTCTACTCTTGTGCAATAGTGCTTAATGGATCCAAAACTTCCCAGTCTGCACATTTTATGACCAAAATCAAACCAGCTCCACTGCCTTAGAAATGCTGCTGTTTCTTGTGAAATAACCGCTGTGGGGTCTGTAACGCAGCACCCTGCAGAGATGCCTGAGTTCACTGAGGATCAGGCACAAAATGAGCAAGTTCTGGAGGTAGTAACACACCTCTGCCAACTAAAATACAACACTAGTGCACTGGCACCCTGATGTGGCTGTGCCCAGAATGCAAGGGCATATCCACGTGTGGTAACATGCTGTGTCATGCACAGAAATCTGCTTTCTCACAGTAGACTAGAGGTTACATCATTTGAGTGTAGAGAGTAGTAAACTTGCCTTTTAACCATAAAAAAACTTATATTGCCACATAAGCTACATTTGATGCATGCAAACAAGCATCTTCCTGTGGACATCGTGAAGGACAATCTCCACAGAGCCTTCTGCCACTTGAACTGAATGTGAACCCCAGACTCACAGTGAGAAACAGTTCTTACAAATTCCACCAGAGACAAAGATGAGACCACACACAGAAAAGAGACACAACTGTGGACCACAACTTACAAGCCCCCAGGCCTTTGCTTCTTTAGCAAAGAAAAGACACAAGTAACAGCCCTTGAAGCTTCTTTAAATTTGTTCTAGAAGGTGGCACCCGCATCAGACCAGATCTAACTTGCCTCTGCAATCTGCAAAGGGCTAAGGGAGCGCCACAAGACGAACAGTATGGATGAAACAGATCAATCAATCATATTGTAAATTATCCTGTTCCATGACTGCCACAGACTTGGTAGTTTTTGTCAGCCCTTTCCCTTGCCTGGAAACCAAAGAGAAGAACATCGTAAGATGGTTCTGGCAAAGTATTCATAGGATTATTTCCCCCCCATTCTGGGATAATATCATAGCTTGCCTTCTCATAGTGCCTTTCCTCTAAGTAATACGAAGACCATTGCACTGACCAATGTCTCATCCACCAAAATCTCTGGGAAGGAGAATATACTGTTCTGATATATAAAATGGAAAACACAGAAAAAGGGAGTGACTCCATATGGCTTGTTAGTGAGTGAACAGCAAGGCTGGGAAAGGAACCCAGATTTCCTCCTACCTTGCATCTCTTGCCAATTATGCTACACAAGAGCTTTGCTCAGAAGAAAGAAGCACCAGGCTACAAGGCTGACTCTTTTTAAGCAGCAGCCTGTGATAACAGCACCCAATTCACAGCTTCAGGAAAATTCAGGGAAAAGTTCCCAGGGACTTGGTTGATTTAAATCAAGTTTGAAGAGTGATGAGGAAAAAGCCTGTACTACATTGAGTCTTGGGAACAACCTCTGAGGAGGCAGATTAGAAGGGTCACTGACCTCTCCCTCATCTTTTGAGAGTAGCTGTCCACAAGAAAGAAAGTCTTCATATTTGGCAAAGGGGATGACAGGCTCTGGCAGCTCTCGAAGGTAAAGCTTCAGGAGGGACGCCACAGTGTGAACATCTGTGTTGCTGCAACAGAGAAGAGGGAAGGAAATTTAGAATCCCACACTACCTCAAAGCTTCATGCCTTTCATTGGGGGTGCATCAAGCTCCCTCTTAGGGACAGGGACAAAGTAGGCACATGGAAGGAAGCTCTTCTGCCAGTCATTTGTACTAGGCAGGAGGGTCTGCCTGGGAACAAGGGAAATCTCCATTTTGTCAAGATAGAAATGCACCTCAGGCAACACAGGCAGTGGGTGGGATATGCCCACGATACTGCTTAAGGTAGGGTGACACTGTGATTCCTCTACCAGTGTGGACCGGGAATGTGAGGAATAGTCCAGGCAAGTGCACAGCGATCACACGGCATTAACAACAAAGCTCTGCATCCCAATTCTGTGAAACATAACCTCTGAGCCTCTCACTGATCCTTCCTGCTACTCTCCCCAGCCAGCACACACAGACAGCTGATGGGCCAGCTCCCAAGTGTCCTGGTCAATCATTCAGAAACAATGGAGGAAGCTGTATTTCCTGCAGATCCTCTATTGCCCTTTGGTATGGCTGCCTGGCTTGTGGCATCTGGAATTTCCTAGCCCATCTGTATGATACAGTATCAGCTTTTATTTCTCTCCCAATCCAGGAACTTATTTTTCTTCTTCTTTCTCTTTTGCTTTAAAGTTGGGGTTGAGGTGTCAGATCCCATGATGAAGATGCACCTGCTCTTCCCTTTCCAGCTATCCAGCTTTTCATATATGGTGATACCTCTCCCTCATTCCAAGAGTCCTGTTGTACAATGTTGTTAATCATTGCAGATAACCTCCTCAAAGGTTTTGACTGTTGGAAGTCTAAACAGATTCTGTCACCAGCACCTCCCTACCCACCATTGCCCTGACAGTCTTTGAAGAATTCTGAGAAAAACGTATCAGTGAACATTGGGCAAGAGAGCTTCAAATCCTCTCTTCTCTCCAAAAGCTGAATCTCTTCTACTTAGAATGTTTCTTTTTTAGAACACAGGGCTAAAACAAAACTGGATTAATTACACCAGGAAACTGTCAGCAGATACTACTTACTAATAATCCTGCTAATGCTCTTCCTATTAAACAGCTCCAACATATTTGAGAATACCACAGTTTCACACAGTGGTTTTCTTCAGTTGATTATAATGTTTCACAAATGAGATCAGTACCCTTATTCCTTTTTTCCCTTCAGTATGGAGTTTGAGGCATGGATGATGGATCTGACTGAGAAGCAGAGCCCAGAACAGAGCTTCAGGGCCACTGGCTGCAATAACTGTTTCATCCATGATGCCATGTGAAATCCAGCCAGACTCAGTGGCATGAAAGTGCAACAGGAGCAGACTGCTATAGGTGCTTCCAAAACAGCATCACCTGGCCTTTCATAAGAATGTTGGAAAAGAAAGCTTGTAAAAATAAATATTTTGATTATCAGTCATCACAGAAGATCCACCAAGGGGCAGGCAGGCTATAAGCACCTGGCATATCACTGTAGTTCCAAAAGACATCTAAAAGCACTGACTGCAGCTGTGAAATAAGAAGGGATATTACTTTCACTGCACCTGATTTGAAAAGAAGAGTAAGGATTTCACACTTCTGCTGCCTAGGAATCCCAGGCTGTACATAGATAAGTTATACATAGGGAAAATTATGGTTGCTAGGAGGAGAAGCATTTCACTTAGCCAGAGTGAAACTGCCTCTTCCTTGCTGCTGTCTGTGGCTACAAATACACAAGATAGACTGCATGTATGCATATGGACAATGGTGGAGAGAGCAAAAGGCAGCAACTGGGGGACCCTTAACTTTGCAGTACTCAGGTACTCCAGGCTTGCTTCCTTTAATTCTGTACTGAACCTTCAGTTACCACATCACACACTGACTACCCAAAAGGCAGGCATTTCTGCCTGGAGGTCCTTAGTGCCTCTGTTAAAGGGGAGACTTGGCACTGATCTATTAGCCAGTGCAAATGCCTATGGAAATAAAGGTGCTTTCTGCAGCTGAGGTGGTAAGGCACTGGAACAGGTAGCCCAGAGAAGCTGTGGATGACTCATCCCTGGAAATACTCAAAGCCAGGTTGAATGGGCTCTGAGCAACCTGGTCTAGTGGAAGGTATCCCCACCCATGGCAGGAGGCTGGAAGGAGATGAACTTCAGGACCCCTTCCAATCCAAACCATTGTACAATTCTATTTTGCTTTAAAAATGCTGGGTGGAAGCTTGGTTTATCTATATAACAATGATGTTAGTATAGATAAGGCTGAAGTAAAACATGAAATCGAAACTTTCACTCCTAATTCATTCCTTTGGTAGATACTCCTATTCCAGAGTATAAGCACTGAATTAAGGTAATTCTAATTCTGAACTAGAACACCCAGACATTCAGTTAAAAATACAAAGGTGTTGTTTAAGAAAAGATTAAGTGAGACAATTTTATGATTTCAAACTTATTTTTTCATGAAAATATTTCTAAATGTTTGACACTTCCATTTAGGGAGCAAATACTGTTTGTGGTTAAGAATCAAAGAAAGGAGGATGGGTGGTCTGGGAAGCCGAGGGAAGGGAAGAATTAGAAGAATGTTCCAAATAAACTCTGAAGATATACTTCCCAAGATGAGACCAAACACTGTTTCTGCCCACGCAGGAGACAGTGCTTGCTCTTCCTGCAGGAAGATGTTGGCAATGTTGAGACTGGCTGCAGGTCCAGGGGAAGCAATCCCCTGGGGTTAATGTGTTGGTAATACACCAGATGCCACCAGCACGTTCTGGAAAAACGGGGCTAGTGAGTTCCAGCAAGAAGTGGTGCCAGGTCTCCAAGACAAGATCCCAGATCCGATCTCACCTGTGATAGATATCAGACCAGATCTACAACAATGCCCTTGGATCCAAATATCCCTGAAGTTCAAGGTCTCTGTTAGGGTCAAGCCCTATTTCATAAAGGGCTATTAAGCTTTGCACAATGCTGACCTTTACTCCAGGCAGGATGTCCATAAGACAGAGTGGAGGAAATGTTAGTTACAGGCTAAGGACAGTATTTGGCTGGAAAGGCCTGGACAGCATCCACCTTTCTGACCATCTGACTGCCTGGGGGCCAATGTAGAGACAGCACAGCTGAGAGCTGCCCCTTCCCTTGCTGCCTGAGACAGGGCTGACACTTCCCATGGGAACTGATACAAAGCTGAGCATCTACAAAACAGCCTCTGGCATAACAGCCAGGGAAAACATGAGATGGTGGTGACTGTTCTGAACCCTGGTGACAAAGGAAGAGTCAAGATATTGCCCCAGGCAGATCTGCTGCGAGAATGCAACATCTGAAAGCAGTACCTCACCTAGTTCAGCTCTGTCATACCCATTTCTGTGATGGGATCCCACCAGCTGCTTGGTTTGCTGCACCCAAATCTAGCAATGCTTTTCATTCAGCATGTGCTTAAGCTGGAACACTGGAGGAGCCCTGTATAGACAATGATCTCTGTTCCACCACTGAGCTGAATAAAGGCCTGCACACCCAACAACATGTGGGATAAAGCTCCATCAGTACTTTCAGCTGAGAGAATGATGGTGTGGAAAGAACATGTAAGCTAGGATTGCCACTGCATGGATACTCCTGGCAGATTATACATGTCACAGATACACCAGCCTGAATTTGGTGATGTCAACTCACCTGTCAAAAAGGGGTTTCTCTCCACAATCAAAAGAATCCTGCAGATCTTTGACAAGGTTGGCTTGCCCAGGCATCCGAAAAAGCCCCTCCTCTGTAAGACCTCGCTCCCGAATAAAATCCACACACTGTTCCACCAGCAGAGGGGCCAAGCGCTGGCCATACTTCCTCTCGTACTGTACGGTGTCCTCCAAGCGCTGTCCAAAGATCCCTGACAGCAGAGAGCAAGAGAGACAGGTGGGTGTCAGCTTAAACTCTTCCTGAGCTGTTGCTCGGGGCACACAAGGAGGGGAGCTTTCACATGGAGGGCGCAGCCAGTGTGAGGGCCCAGTGTCTATCAGACTCTGAAGGATAAGGCTATTTTAAAAACCAAGAATTACATGATGAATAATTTTTTTTTTCTGTTTATCAATGCTTCAAATTATCCTCCACCCTAAGCTGGTTAATATCTCAAACACAAGAAGGTGGGTTTAAGATTATGTTTATGGTTATCCATGGCCATGCTGGATTAAGTAATTATACTTTCATTGCATCTTCCATCCCAAGAAGACCAAAACAAAGGTTACATTAACTTTATAGGACACATTTCCTTCCTGCATGCACCCACTGCTTAGGCTGTCACATAGCTGCCCTCCACTAGTTTGCAGCTGGCCAGCCCAAAAAGCAGGAATCCCACTAGGAGGGGACTGCTGAAACAGCAGAGTACAGCTGTCAACATTAAAATTGGATATTATGAGAATCTTCCACCATCCTGGGAGACCCTTTCTATTTCTTTTCCTTTAATTAAACTTGCTGAATGAAAATGAAAAAAAAAACCAAACAATAAAATGCATGCAAAATCCATTGCCCTTCCTACTAAAAAGTGCGTGCTGTACTTCTTCCATCTTGAAAATATCAGAAGCACCACATTCTCTAAAACCAGACTGGGCTAGGTTGATTCTTTAGTCAGATCTACTGCAGGCACATATCATTAAGTATGAAGCCCTGTCTTTTTCTTTGGGGAGTACGGAGTTCCTGACCAATACCAGCTGCTGAATGCCACTACTGGCATCAGATCTTTCGACAACATAGGAGAGGCTCAAGCTGTAAGGGCCAGAAGTCTTAGTTCAATCCCTACCACTAGAAGACTGCTCCATCTATAAGGACTGGTACTGAGTTCAGAAACTCTACTTCTAGCACCCTACAATGTTTGGTGGAGTAAGGGAGGGCAGTACCCAAGTTAATCATGTTTTGGCAATAAAAATGCAGTAAGTGAGGGAATACCAGAATCTACTCCCAGAATTTCAGAATCTACTCCCAGAATTTTAGGTGACACCAGACCAGAGCAGATAGTAAATTCTCTTCAGGGATTTCTCAAAGCTACAGGAAGTTTTCTACAGATATCAAGGATCTTTAGATCATTCATTCAGCACTCAGTTAAACCTGCAGGTCTGAAAAAAAAAAGTGGCATGCAATACTGGAGTCACACTGTTTCACACCCAATAGCCAGAAGCAGTGTTTAATACTTGCATATATGTGCTCATATCAGGCCAGGGAATCTGGGCATTTCTGAAGGCTCTATTTACCTTCCCCTGCCAGTGACCATGTGTTCCTTTTTGTTTTTTTTAGTGCTACATTCAGGAGAGTCTGATAACTCTGGGTAGGATGTTCTCTAACCACTGACCACTGTTCTTCATAGGAGACACCATGTCAAACCATACCTGCTTTCTATATTCAGTCCAACCCTGCTGAATCCTCAGTGAAACAAACCTCTCATTATCAGTTTCAACTCACTGAATGAAAGCTGCAAGAAGGATCTTGAAGTCCAATTTCCTTTCCCTGCCTGTTTGTTATACATCAGAAGACAGAAACTCTCCTTACACCACAGCCTACACAACTGCATTACAGTATCAAAGCTGGAGGGCCATGGAAAGTCTCAAAGGAAATTCCCTCATCCTGGCAGGAGGGCATGTCCTGGAGCATGGGAGTGACTTATCTTTATCACTGTATACATTGGATTTATTGCAGAGTAAAGGTTTTACTAGTTCTCATTTCTAATCTCTTTGAATTTTCACTGAGTTGTGTGTCTCTGAAGTCAGTTTCTAGGATAGGGAATCTCCTTCTGCTTTTGCACAGATTGCTTTGTAATCTCATCGTGTAATCCCTGATGTCATGATGGGGCATATCTATTTCCTTAAAATGATACATGTTCCCTTTTCTAGATACAAGACATATAAGTTCAGGAAGGTCAGGATGTGGCACATGTCAGGGCAATACCAGCTCTCTTTTCTCAAATCCCTACTTGCTGAATATGTTTCCTAATGGGTCTGTCCAGAGAAAACTCTGTGAAAGAGGTAAATGCTCTGCATTCCCCAGGCATAAAGCACATATACAATGTTCTTCTGTAAGCTCATGTTCTACACTTAACTCATATCAAGGACAAAGGCAGTGTCAGACACACACATAAGCAAGCACACAGAACAACCATATGCATAATGTCCACTGAAGCTCTGTCTACTTTTCCCCAGCCTTGACTGGTCTGTGCTCAGCAACATCTCTAACACATTTCAGGCAATATCAGTCCTTGCCTTCACAGTCAGCTTGGATCACAACAGCAGTAGCTTTCTGCAGGTGCAATCTACCTGTGGGTGACTTCTGGTGACAAGTGGACTACAGTCAAATAGAGACCACCGACACAGAGATTAAGGAATGTGATGCTAAGATAATAGACATAGAAGGGTGATCTGCTTTAAGAGTCAGCTGGAGCAGCAGATGGACCCTTCACAAACACAGTATCACCATCACTGTCGGTGTCTCCTGCACAGCCAGATGCTGGAGATCCCATCTTTGCTCCTTCCCACACACTGAGGTCAGTAACATCTTTTTCTCCTGGATGAAAACAACAGTCTTTGGAGGAGATAAAGGCACTGAAATATTCTTATACTGTAATACTCTTCACCTCTCCCCAGACCATTTCAAATAAGTAACAAGAAAAACCAAGCATGAAACCAAACATGACCGAGGATGAAGCTGATCTACCTATCACATGATGAGTGAAAGGAGCTGGCACAAGTGTGGGTTTCTTCTTGTGTGACAGTGTCTGCTAAAGGGCTGTGCTAGTGACTTCACATAGTCTGCATAGGTCACTTTTTGGTGGGGAAGAGGACTCTGAAGCCATTTCCAAGGTGAAAGACTTCCCCCAGTCCAGCTCTCTCAGCTGCCTCCCACCCTGGTTTGGCAGCCCCACTCCAACCAAACTCCAGTTGCAGATCTATGCCTTTCTCTCTCGCTTGAACTTGAACCTTTATTTTTCCAGGTAAACATTAAAATGGATCACAAAACATTCCTCAGACAAAATATTTCACCCAAGCTAAGCCTGTTGCTAACTGCAGCTTTCCCTTTATTACATTTTTCAGTTACACTGCAGCTCTATGCTTTTTCTTTCTCTCTATCCTACTTTTTTTTGCTGAGCCATAGACAAAGGCCACCACAGATGCTGCTCAGAAGAAAGACTGCATCCAGGCCAAGTCTTCTGGCAGTAAGAGCATTATGGTTGGTGTTAAGAGAGAAAAAGCAGAGAGATTCAATTAGTGGGGCTGGAAAGTTGGCCTTGAAATTGTTCATCTGTGCAGTGGCTGCAGAACTCATCCATGGCTTAGAAAAGAGAAGTAGTGCTAAGGTTCATAAAAAGAGCGAACTAAGAGCTATCCATGGAGTGGGGCTGGAAAGGGACTGTCAAAGGGAAGTTTGAGATGCTGACAGTTCCAGGCTAGCAGAAATCTTTCATCTGGGCATCTGCTGGGGGGCCTTGATGAAGTTCAGCAGAATTATCACTAGGGTCCTCTCAGTCACACTGGCAACAGACTTTGCAGATGTGCCTACTTCAGTCTCCCAAGGCTACACAGGGCAAAGTGAGGAACTGGTGTCCTGCTGGCTCTGTATCTTTCGTCTCATTTCCATCAGGTCTCAGAGCTTGTAAAAGTGATATAGCGAAATGTCCCTGAAACTACCAGTATATGACAACATCTCCAGTTTGGACAGGGACTGCCCTGCCTTGCAAGGAGAAGCAATGTGGAGCCAGTCACACACAGCCTCATCTACCGGCTCCTCAAGGCATAGGCCTGTTTTTAATCACTGGGCCCTGCAGCTCAGACTGAACTTGGCAGTGCTTCACTCCATTTGATGATCCTGCTGGAAGACATTAAAGTCTTTTTTCTTCATTCTAAAGAAGGGGAGCCAGTGCCATCCAGTCACACTCCAGACAGAGTTAAGCTGGAAATAAAGCCAAAAGCTTACTAGCAACCTAAGGGTTAACTTTCCTTGTCATACCCTTATCTATAGCTAGGCCCTTTTGTTTGGTTTCAAAGCAGAAAAAAACTCCAGCATTCCTGGAACCACATCCTTAATCTCAGAAAGATTCAAGAGATACTAAAAAAATGGGCTAGCAGTGCTACAGAATTTCCTTCCTCTACTCCAACAAGCTGCCTCTGTTCTTTACAGATTTAGGTGACTCTTTGTGGAAAAAGCGAGCCAGGAATGATGTACTGACTAAGACACAGGCAGGCTCTCTGTCCTGGCCTGAATAGCTCACCCACCAGCTCCAGGCATACAAAGCCTATACATTCAGCTATGCTGTCCAGACATGCAGTGGGCAGGAAAATATATGCTCTCTGCTATGTTTTTCCTCATCAGAGGCTCTGATTTCAACCAAAATAAACTAAAGACAGAGATAAAGTCAGTTTTTGAGTAGATTTTCTTCTTGGGGGGGACTAAGGACTCTGCATCTGCTTAACATGTGAAAAGTCCAGGCACACCTACGTCAGCTGTATGTACAGCTTATTACACACAGGTTAGAAGATGTGTGGGAAGATAATCAGGCTTACACCTGGATGCTGCTATACAACTGTACGTACACCCGCGCATGCATGTGGTGCCTCACAGACAGGCAGTTTACGGATATAAAGATTGTGTACGTGCTCACCTGCACAGGTAAGTGCCTGCTTTTACCTTCCCACTTTCATGCTTAAGTTCCCATTTATCTGTCCCTCTCATACATGAAAGCACTGAGAAAAAAAACACGGGCAGACATTCAGAAATGCATATGCTTGCACAGCACAAAACACACACAAATCTTTAACTCTTTTCCCCTCCCCTAGCCCACCCAAGCACACACTACATGAATTACTGCAGCAGCAACAGAAAAAGGAGTTTCATGGTAGGAGCCATATGTACCTAAAAAAAGATAGTCCTGAACAACCAAACAATCCAGCCAGACAAAGAATGGAAGAATAGGTGGAAAGAAAGGAAGCAACAGACAATTAAGAATCAAGAAAAACTGATTAAATAACTTGCTCAGAGTCACACAAATGGGTCTGTGGTAGAACTTGGTGTCTTCTGACCCCATCCACAGAAAGAGCAGTGTCCATATACTAAAAGCTGATTGCTCTCATCCACATACATCCATTTAAATATTCTGTGTATATGCAAAGAGAAACACTCCTTCTCAGAACTATCTTCACATGCTAGCTTGATATACAGTAGTATTTTTGGCCACAGACTGTGTCCTTCCCACTCCTTCCCCCTTTGTAAAGTCAGCTCCTATTTTAGATTCTTAGCCTCTGTCTAAGGCTACACCTAAAATCTGCTTTTCCTCTAGCAAAAGGAAACCATAACAAATCTAAACTCTAGAAAATCATCTCATACCTCTCGTTCTTGTGCAGCACTCTGCTACATGACAGGCGCTGAGCTTCAAGCAGAAACCAGGCAGTGTCAGACAGCAGGAGCGGCAGAGAAAGAAAGTCCTGACTTCAGGCATCAGACACATTCTGAGTCCCAGCACTGGCAGCTTTCCATTCACCCAGCGCTACAGAGCAGAGAGCAGCCGGTCTGCCCTGGGAGATAATCTCGGCAGCACATCTGGTCTTAGCTCCACAACTCGGCATTAATTATGACTTGTGCAGAAAGCATTTGAAATATCCAATGAGATGCAGAGCTCCCCGGCTCGCGCCGCACGGGGAACGAGAGACGAGAAAGACAGGCAGGTAGGGTCTTGCCCACCCTCGAAGCAGCCGCCAATGTAAACAGCAGCTAAGTATGGGTCACAAGTTTTAACAAAGGCATCCCCCATCGGCTCTGTAATATATTCATGCTCTAATTGCTTGTCAGATCTATTCTAGATAGCTGGAAAAGCTGAGCAACAGTTGCTGTCTGCATGCCACACTCTGGATCCTTCCTGATACAGGCAATATTACTGTGCTGCAGGCAACCTGGTGCCCTGGTCTGGCCTCCCATCTGCTTGCAAAGCACCAGCAGCAGAAACCTGGTTTTGGAGGGGAACATTTCCCCACAGTAGCCTTAGCATGCTCTGAGAGTACCTCCGCAGCTCTGGGACATGTTGGAAAGTCTGACAAAGCGTAGGAAAAGCTACACTCCTTGACCTGTGCAGGTTTTTTGGTGCTTACCACCTCTGCTTAAGCTCTTTACAGAGAAGTTGCCCGAATTAATGCCTCAGCTGAATAACAGGTAGGGGAAGGGACTGCAACTCCTTACATGTGAACCAATACCCAGCCCCTTTACTTGCAGGAAAACATTCACCCCCCTCAGCTCCTGCTCTCAGGGTAAGAAGCCTGTCATTAACAAAACTGCTTACCATGCAATGCCCTGTGCAGTTATACAGAGGTCAGGCCTCCATCCCATTCACAAAATGCACTCATGTGACTGCAGATCTGCAGCAGTCACCACCCAAACCCCTTGTACCAAGCTTCTGAGTAATTTTATTAGTATTAGCTAACTTTTTTTCCCTCTGCAGGAAAAGAAAAAACCAACATAAGAAGTTCTATCTCTCTGCAGCTGCTCATCTGCTTCGGCTGTTAAAATCTCTATGGTCACTATATAGAGCACATTCACCTTAATGTAGTAGCCCACGCCTTTCTTAGCTACACCGTGGCCCAGTTTGAACACACATCTAATAAGATACTGACCCAGCAGACAAGCTATGAGATTCTAGTCAGTGAGACAGTGTTGTGCCTAAACAAACTTCTCTATATTTTGTTTTGACCAAAAGCTCCTGAAGAAAAGAATGCCTCTCGCTCTAAGTGAAGGCAGTACCAGGATCAAAAGCTTCAGTTCCTGAACATGGTGTGAGTCTTAGGGCTGTCATGTGCAGGGCCAGAAGCTGGGACTTGGATGATCCTAGTGGCTCCCTTCCAATTCAAAATATTCTATGACTGGCAAGATAGTAAGGTATTCCTTAGCTATTTAAGGTATCCCCTGAGCAGCATGGTACTGCACAGCTAGACACCAGAAGCCCAGTCAATACACTAGACAGTATTTAAAACACACTAAATAAAATTTAGAAAGTGATGGAAATCCTTAAACCAAAGGAACAAATGAGGTCCTGAGTGTTCTTTCACCCTTTTATTATCCTCTCTTTCCTCGTGGTGAACACAGCAGGCTGCAGGCTAGGGAGAGCAGGACCAATCCTCTTTTAAATGTCTGAGACACCACCAGAATTTCTGGCCCTATTTCCTGGAATAATACCTCAAAATGTGTCACATCTGCTAATAACGTTATGGAGCCTAGGACTTGGTGTTTGGGATGGGAGCACAGGAGATAGCAAATGCAGACTTTTATTCTTCCATTCACTTCTCCATTTCTGTTTTCCATCTCTCAAAACACAGGAACAAGGAGGTATCCAATGAAATAGAAAGTCATGCTGTTGAACATGGATATTGTTATACCCAAAGTATAGTTAACCTGTGAAATTCACAGCCTCTCTGTGGCCAAGGACACAACATGACTCAAAGCATGATTAGACTTCAGCAGAACTTACAAAGCTATGAGATGATGAAGCTGATGCAAACTCTTCTACAAAGAGCAAACACAGCTCTCTGGTGAGAGAAAAAACCTGGAGCACATGCTTGCTCATGTGAGCCCCAGAAGTGAGGCAGAAAATGGCAGCTGCTTCAGTGTTGTTCCCTGCACGAGGAAGCTCTGCAGCTATAGGTGTCCTGTGACAGCAACACCGTGCTAACACACTCCACAAGTACCACCTGTTCTCTTATATGAAACTCTTAATCCTTTTAAAAACATCATGCTAAAATTAATGACTTAGACTACAGAATATGATGAAACTGGAATAAAAATCACAAGATATACATACATAAAATATTTCTTCTGTGTTTTGAATTTCCACGTCACACTTGGATCCTGCTTTCTCTGTTAACCACATTTGTCAAAAATGAAAACCAAGATTCCCACATCATCACTGGATTGCAGGGGCTGCAGACTCCAGAAGTATAATTGATACTGCAAGAATAGCAATATAATCCAAAGAATTTGCCACATTGCATATAAAATACCATCAAAATTTTCACCTGGAGATCTCCCCATACACATGTGCTGAGGAGAGAAGGGGTAATGGAGACTGAACTCCCTCTTTCCCCACTGGTACGTTGTTTAACTGTAGAAAAGTTTAGCAGCTTTTATTTTCTACAAAACAACTTAGGCTTATAGAATTTTTCAGACATTGCATCTCCCATGAACTTGCTGCTAGGGAGCTGGATGCATTTTCTTTCCCAGTGTCATTGCAAGGAAAGAGCCCTAGCACTGCTCTCATGAGCTAGCACTACTGTAGTTACTCTTTTGCTGGTACCAGAACAGGTAGAAAGCAATCCGCCTTTAGACATCACTACAAGCCTCAAGATTGGCTGGGAAGTTCACTATAGCTCACACAACCTCTGAAAATCCAGGCATGTTTCAGGCTTGGCATCTAACTCAGGTGAAATTCAGTCTTCAGTCTGGTTGCAACAGACAGGAATGGTGAACCCGCATGAACTCAGAGTATTTCTCCTCATCTCTGATTGTGAGCAAACTTGTTGGCTTGCACAGCTCTAGCAAGTGCCCATGGGGTATGTGTATTTTTAGATGCTGGCTTAGAGGATTAACTAATATACAGGTACACTCAAGCAGGGATCTGAGGGAGCTCAGATGTAGGAAATTGCTCTATTTGTACAGAAGGGCCTAGTATCAAAGTCAGAACCACAGCTGAAGTTCCCTGTTTTTCACGACGGTTGAACCTTGTACAGACTCATTTTTTAACCCAGGTAAACCTGGGCACATCTTTTATCTGCTGAAAGCTGGCAGTGAACAGGCTAGAGGTGATCAGTCACAGAGCTAAACCCAGCAGGGTTAGGGTTAGCACGAATGTCTTCTGTACAAAAATGTTCCCTTCCCATTTCCTCCCTCTCCAAACACTTCTGTCAGATCCTTCTCTCAACAAAATTACGTCCCCACACCCCTCACCTGCTCTGGGCTGGGGTCTCAACCTTTACTGGCGAAATTAAATCTTTTGAGAATAAACAGGCTTCTGTTTACTGACTGATAAAACAGTTCACTTTAGGTTAAAGATTAGCAAATAGCTATGCTCACCTTTCTACCACAGCAGATTCTTCTTAACCTGTGTGATGTGTTTTCCCATATCTCTAAAATGTGCCAGGAAAGGAACTGACTAAGCAGCACTGTAAATCACCCTGTGATGGACTGACCAGTCTGTGCTCCAAATTGAGATTGTAACTGCATTCACAGAGAAAAGATGATAAACAGACCTAAACATCACTTAACCACAGAATTCTTAATCCAGAGCCAACCCCCTGTGTTTATTGCTCTATTTCTCTCTAAATAAAGGCAAGAGCATTTTGAGAACAAAATATCAAGAGCAGCAAAAAATGCCTCTTTGGCAAGCAGTGATCTGGACCAATGTGCCCCAGACAACTTTTTTTTCCCCACAACCTAAGATCATATTTTACAGAATTTTTTTCTTATTGACTCTTGCATATACCTCTCTATGTTTAAAAGACAGCTTCTATATAATTGTCTGAAGCTATGTCTGTAGAAAGCACCTGACAGCAGGTCATCTCTTTCAAGTGGTGCTGCTTCTTTATGCCCCCACTGCACAGAAAAGCTTTACAAAATTCTGGGTGTTGGTTTGTAAAAAATAGTTTTGACATAGTGTAATTGTTGCCTCCAGTGTCTCGTTACTAGAGATGGATGAGAATTCCAGCTGTGGGTTTAAATGAAAACCTCTAGTTTGGAATAACCTCTAGTATGGAATAAAATTATTCACCTGGATTTCTGGCCATCCAGGAACCTGTCAGGGACTGTGATCCAAACTCACAGCCAATATTTAGCACATTAGGCACTTCTATCCATTCAGAAAGCCAAGCAAGCTTGTGTCCTGAAAGCTTTTCCATATCCCAAGCCTTCCCATATCCCAGGGTTGATAACCTAAGCACACTCATTCATTGAGATGCAGACAGGATCAGCACTGAACACATGGATTTTTATCCAAATCAAACTTCATCATAAATACCTCTGTCAGTCTCTAGCCTTCAACTGTAAAACTCACTACTAGGTTAATTGTATATGGTTTCACTTTGTTGCAGCCTCGAACTCAATTAGTGATGAACATCTGTTACCTAATTCCCATATATTTATCTTTATCCTCTACTGTCCACCTAAAATCCTCACCAACTTACAGCTTCACCACCCAAGCAATAAAGTCATTGTCTAAGTTCCAGTGACAGCCTGACCTGACCTGCTGTGCTTGTGCTTGGGGAAGGGGCAGCATTTAGCTCCTATTTGTAAAATAGGTACAACTTCAGTAAATCTGTAAGCCTTTAAAGAACACTTCTAGAAGTGGTAAAGAGCTGAATGTTCCCTTCTCTAACCTGCAGCTCAGAAGACATGAAGGGGAAATTGCAAGTCCGATTACATGATGATAAAGGAGAAGAAAAAAGGAGCAACTGTGGATGGGAGAAGGATGACGTTAGAAAGAATATAGGAAAAGAGAGACAGGGTGAATTTATTTCTTCTCAGCTCCTAAATGGTTAAAATTGCAACTTGCAAGGAGAAGGCTACCATTCCCTTTCATTCAGTAATCACATATTCTCATAACATTCATCAAAGGACTAATACACAGAAATTAAAATACTTGCCTGCAAGCTGAGAAACACCACAGGAACACGTTTGTCCCATTAATACACTGCCAGGACATGCAGTGAGAACCACCAGTGTTTTAAAGACTGTCAGCTCTCAAATGTCAAACATGAATCTAATGATTACAGGAATAGTCTCATTGAGAAACCACCAGTGTAGGGGGTGGTACTGCTCAGACTGTGTGCTACAGGCAGTAGCCACCAACAATACAACAAATGCACAGCCACTGTCAGCTCTCTGTGGCACTTAGGAGCTGAAGAGAAGAGGAAAGCAAACACAAGCCCCATTGTATTTTATCTAAAGTTGAACTGCTCTTTGTAAAACGGGCACATTAAGCTAGTGACTACCTCCAGAAATGTTTCTTTGACTGCCTAGGTAGATTTATCTTCTATGAACGCATCTAATTGTATTTTTAATCCATTTATTCTTTTTATTTCTGCATCTTGTGACAATGAGTTTCACAATTCAATTGTGCTCTGCATGAAACATTTTTTTCTTGGTGTAAACCTCATGACTGTGCAACTGTTCAGATTCTCCTTAGATGTGTCATTTTATCCACCAGATCTTCCTGCAATCTTCTCTTTTCCCAGGACCTTTTCAAAGTAATTTTTTTTATTTGAGGAATAGGCTTCAGATAGATTTTACATCTTAATTGCTTATACAACATCTGGAACACAAGACTATTTCAGTGGCTAGCTTGTATCAAAAATTCTACCCTGAGCTCAAAAAACTTTTCCTAGCACAAGTTTCATTCACATGAAAACATACCCATATGTTGTTTCATTTTATCAAATCAGTGTTTCCTAATGAAAAGAAGTTTCATCAAGCAAATCCCATTAAAAGCTTTACCCTGCTCACCTGAAAATGTAACAGAGGTGATTTCTGTTTGTAGTTCTTCCTGTATCTGCTAATCTGGTTGAACAGAGACACTGAGAAACTGCCTGTCATTCCCCAGCTCTGGGTCTCTGCTCTTTGGTGCCCCAGACTGTCCATGGTAACAGATAAAGCACTAGAAATTCATTCACCTGATGCCAAACTGCACCATCCTTGGAACTAAGCTGGCTGATGACAGCTGGGCAGAGTGCTACAGTGCAGAACTCATGCTGCTGCCTGGGGCTTTTGAAACCAGTAGCGGGGGACTTTCCCCCTGAGGAGCCCTGACACAACACTCCAAGAACACCCATTTCTGCTTTGGGTGCTTGAAGCTAAGCTTTTACTTAGCTTTTTTACTTTACTAAGGGAACATTCTACTCCTACTGAGTAGAGACTACTGCATGGTCTCTACTCAGAGCCCAGACCAGCCTGGGCACTAGTACTGCATGTCCCTGAAAGCCTTGAGCCAGCAGCTTTTGAGGTGAAATACGTGCAAGGAGCAGGGGAGCAGGATCTGATTTCTAAAGGCAAGATCTTTAAAACTCAGTAAGGAACACCTTGAAATGCTTTAGTTTTGCTTTTAATTTTAGACCCTTCCATCAAATTTTTCTTCACACCAACCTGGATAAGAACCACTCTGAATCTTCTCTTCTTGAGGCTAAACAATCACAGCCTCCTCAGCTTCTCTTAGCATTTTACTTGCACAATCCTTTAATCATTTTAGTGGGCTTTCACCGGACTCACTCCAATAATCCCATGTCCTTCTTGTCCCAGGCAGACCAGAATTGGACAAAGCATTCCAGGTGTGGAAGTACTAGTGCTGAGGTGAAGGCTCACCTCCCTGAACCTGCTGGAAATGCTCTTCCTCAAGCAGCCCAGGAATTTGCTGGCCACAAGGGTGCATTGCTGGCTCATGTTCAACTTGTCCAAGAGCATCCCAGTTCTTCTCTGCAAAGATGCTTTCTATTCAGTCAGCTCCCCATATGTGCTGTTGTCTACGTTCATCATCTGCAGGTGCAGGACTTTGCATTACTCTGTGCTGAACTTCATGGGGTTCCTGTTCATTCCTTTCTTCAGCCTGCTGAGACCCCTCTAAATGATGACACAATCATCTGATGCACAAATCAGTCTTCCCAATATCATCTGCAAGCTTGCTGAGGGTGTACTCTGTCCCATTATCCAGGTCATTAACAAAGTTGTTAAACAGTACTGGCCCCAGCATTGCCCTTCACGTCCCTTGCCAGATTCAACTCCAGATTGCTTTAGCCTTCTTAAGTCCATTCCTGCAAGCTCCAGAATTTCTCTGTATTGCTCCTCCTAGACCACCTGTCCCTGCTTCCACTTCCATGCTCCCATTTTAGCTAATGAGCTTTGTCACAAGCATCTTGTTCATGCATGCAGACCTCTGCCACCTTTGCTTGGTTTCCTGCACGAGGAAGAGGACTGTTCTTGAGCTTGAAGGAAGTAATCCTTGAAAATCCACAAGATCTCCTGGTCCCCTCTTCTCTCCAGGATCATACCCCATGGCATTCTTCCAGACATATCCCTATGGTCAAGGTTCATGGTTTTTATCTATTTGTCTTGCAGAATGGTTCTGTCAGAGTGGTTCTTTTACAGATAGTCACTGACACCTCAGGCAAGTCATCTGACTGCTCAGTATTTCAGATTCCTCCTTAACAAAAAATGAGGACAATTGCCTTTCCCTACCTCAAGGCTGTAACATGATGGTAAAATATGTTGGCCATAAAGCAGAAATAGAAGCCCCAGAAATATCTGACAGAGATACATTAGAAAAAAAAAGAACTCAATCAGGTCTCAGAAAGAGAATCTTGAAACATTCTCTGTTGTAAACAGTTCTGTCAGCAAGATCTACTCCCAGGTTACTTTAGTTACTGTATCTTAGTTTCCATATCTACCGGGGAACCATCTGCTTGGGATACTTTTGCCTGGGGGAAAGGCTAATGCAGCTCCTCCTTGCAGGGACTCAGGCATCCCCTAGTCCTGGGTAGGTACCTGACCTCATAACCCCCATCATCTTTCTTTTCCTCTTCCCCTGGCTGGGCCCATCTCCCAGCATCAGACAACAGCAAGAGCAAACATTGATAAGCTGCATCAGGCGCCAGCTATCTCAGCGTAGAGATAACAGCAGGTATCAGGCACAACAAACACCCAGCGTCACTCCCCACACACCTGGGGGAGCCTGCACAAGGGAAGCCCGCCTTGACACCTCCTGAAGGGGCTCCTGAACCAGTCAGGAATCCTACTTGAGGCTGTCTGGGGGAGCCCACTAAGAAGAAAGGGAGTAGAAACCTCCTCTCTGTCTTCAGACTGGGCAAATAACAGAAGCCACCTCCCTCCTCCTCTTCATTACTTCTTCAGTGGTATTTTAGCATCTTAAACTCACTGACGTGGCTCTAGGTTTATGATGCTCTTACTGGAAAATTCCCACACCTCAGGCGGAAAAATTAAAACTCAAGACTCCCAAAACTTAATGCCGTATCCTAGCTCCTAAATAGTTTGGTATCCTGGTGGACATGCACCTGGTATCAGTGTTTGACCCTTCAAAACAGTCATGTTTGCTCTCATGCAGATGTTATCTCAAAGACATTTACTCATCTAAAGCAGGATTCCTAATTAGGCTCATGTAGGACTAGTCTTCCACTACCCATAAGGACATGGAGCCAAGAATTAAATTACACTTCAGACACTTGTCCCACACCTCACAGCTCTCCCCTAATACAAGACATAATTGCACAGGACCCTGGTTCCCAAAAAACCCCATTCTCTGCACTGTTTGCTGGCAGAAGAAGAAAGAATCCACACATCATTGTTTATCTGTATGGGAAAGAGGTCTGGAATTAATGACAGTAGAACAGCTTCCTCAATGGACACTTCTTCAGACCCCACCAGTTTAACAGTGACTATTCCTCCTGAGTAGAGAAACTGCTCATGGAGCTCTTACAACACAATTACCTTGTCATAGGGTAATGCTCTTCATGTTTGCAAGGGGGAAACACATCTCTTCCATGTGGGAGGGAGCTTCACCTCCCCTCCATCACAAGTAACTGATGAAAGCTTGGGATGAAGAGGAGGAGAAATTAGGATAAAGTAATGGAGAAAGAAAGGGGCTGAGACATGCATTTCTGGCAGAAAAGAGAGGAACTGCTCATGGCAAGACAGAATATGTAAACAGAAGAAAACAAACACAAACATAAATCAAGATTAACACAGAATGATTCTGTCCCTATGCTGTGCTGGTTGTGTGCTGAGCTGTCAGAGAGTTATGACACTTGGTATTCAACTCAGGCACCAAAAAGCTGAGGTTTTGTATCCCATGGCCAGAAATTTAGTCCTAGACAAACTCTGTTTTACAGCTGATGCAAGACAGACACGAGGAAGGCATGCCCACTGAGAGCTGGGCACATGAAGAGGAATTTCCTTGCAGTGGCTGTACCTCCTCAGACTAGGAGTATTGTCCCACCACATGTGTACAGTCTAAGATCTCCTCTCTCCCCCAGCTATACCAAACACTTTCAACGTATCCAGCTTGGGAGGGCAAGGGCAAGGTCACTCTCACCCAAGCCTGTGGCCACAAACCCTTTGATTTAGCACTGTGGTACTGCTACAAGCACTTCACATTAGAGCAGCCACTGAACAGTAGGACTATAGGACACAGAGGGACTCTCCATATAAGCTTTTAGTGGTGCAAACTTGTAGCAAAATTTGTTTATCACAGAGGTAAGAAGGATCATAGAAAACAGTTTCAATCACCCTCTGTCAGAATGTGCTCCAAAACTCGCTTTTATGAAGTCATTGTGATAAACATCTTTCTTAAAGACAATCAAAATGTATGGAGTTCTCTCAAATTTCACTTTACAAAATCTCTCGCTCTGAATGAGATATACTAGACTCAAGAATTCAGGAGCCTGAAACTCAAGGAAACTTGTTAGAGATTATGTTTTCCATATAAACAAGACAGCTCTTCTTCAAAAGACTTAGGAACTCTAGGCTTTTATTTTAAGGCCACATTTGAAGTCTATTTCAAAGAACACATTCCATATGGCTTTTAAACCTGACTGTGTCTTCTATTAGTAATTTGTGATCCTCAGCAGCTTTGGGGAGTGTTCTGTTTTATTTTAAGAAACCTTTGCTGTTCACCTTTAAGCACAGTTCATGTGCCCGCATCAACACGCAAGAAGGTACCCTCAACCTTCTTTTATTTATGTTTCTTCAATACATCAGCAAAGATTAAAGTGTGGTTAAGCCTCTCCTTTTATCTTGGCATAATTCATTTTTACACCATATCAACCTTCTCCAGGGCTGGATATTTGCATATTAATAATGAAGCCTGCTTTTTAATTCCTCCCTTTAGCTTAATATATTAAAAAGTGTTGATAGATAAGACTTGGCTCTCAAATTAGTGGTGGTGGCAATTATTTGAATTATTCAATTAAAACAGAGACAGCTATGTTTTTTGTCCTCCCACATTTGAGCTAAGCTGGAATTTCACTGAGAGAAACTGTCCTGCTCTGGTTATGATGGAGAAGGTGTAGGTTTGCTCATTTTCCCAAACTGGCTAAAAACCATTTGGGAACAATGGTTTGAATATCTTTACTGTTTCCCAGTTATTGACCTTCCTATAGCATCTTTGTGAAGTGCAGAGAAACTGAGGATGCAGCTCCATGGATTCTTTAAGCCAGTTTATGTGTGGGTTGCAGCCAGAATGAACAAGCCTGCCTCTTCCACGCCATCATGTCTCCCCATTGCCCTCGTTGTGCTGGAATCACTAGTGTTGCAGCTGCATGGTTAGCAGGGCCAAGGCATCAATCTACCTACAAAAATCCTCCCCCCCCCCTTTATTTTCTTGCCAGGTCATTTCCTACTGCACAGCTCATAACCACCAGTATTAGCAGAACGAAGCATGGTGGGACCACACGGTTGCTGGGGGTAGCAGACCACTCCTGACAGTAGCTGACACATCACCAGCTCAGAGAAGTGATCACAGCACAAGAATCTGCTCTTGCAGCTTGGACTACAAAGCAGGCATAGTCAAACTAGCTTTAGACTAATACATTTGAGTATTAGGGCAGAGAGTTCAGGCTAGACTGAGTGCCCAGCAGGTACCTGTGTTCTTGGGCAGTTTTTATCCACAGAAAGAGAAAAAACATAGATAAACAATTGCAATTCTTTCCAACCCTGCAAACACCAGTGCTTCTCTTCTACAGTGCTTAAGCCAGCTCCCACCAACAGCCAAAGCAGCCTTTACTGACTTTGATCACTGAACCACATCAAGTCTGCAGCATGTGAAAATAGCAACAAACAGAAGCTGCCGTATTCCCCCCTGCACTGCTGCAATCTCCCCCAAGCTGCCTTGCTTCCACATTCTCAGTATTTCATTTTATGTTTTTTGGTGCTTCGTAAAGCTCCAGTTCCTGGAATCAATGTAAGTGTAAGAGCATGTGTCTCCGGTAAAGAAAAGACAAAAATGTTTTCTGACTACTTTGCAGAGAAATTCAAAGGTAAAGAAACTTAGCCCATTAATTAGGACAATACTAGCCCCATAAAAAACCAAACAAATAAAAAAAAGGAAATCCATCACTACCTTTATGCCATTCTCATGTTTTTGCTTTTAAAATATTAGGATTTTTAGTAATTTATTATTTTAATACTTAAAGATGTTTGTTTTGAAATTACTTCAAGAGACTGACAAAACACAAGCAAAACATGAAGCCAAATTTTCACTGATACCAGCAGTGCTGACAATACCATGCCCTAAAGATGGCTATTGCTAGAGGGTGCACCATTTATCATGACTGAATGTCTCCTTTTTCCTCACAATATTTCTTGAATGTGCGTTGCAAATTTATAAAATACACACCATAAGGTCCACAAGTAGCCACAGAAATACCAGCGCTGAGATTCTGAGATTTCTGATGAACCACCTGCACTGAGCTCAGTCTAAAAGACCGTTCAGTGTGGACTGGAATTCAGAAGGGAAGCAAAAGAAGCACATCTTCATATTTGAGGAGAAATTATGGTAGACCAGTTTTCTACTAGAAAGTAGAGGGCTTTTTCTGTCCACAGCACAACAGCATCACATGCAACCTCAGATCATATACAAGCTAAATTTTGTACCTGCATCCTTCTCTGCTAAGTGACAGAAGGACCTTGGAAAAGATTGCATCAGTAGAGATTGTTTCTCCTCCAGACAAACCAAATGCTGCTACACAGAGACTCCAAATTTCAAAAGTCACTTAAAACAAAACAAAAAAACCCCAGAAAACCAAACCTGGATAAAAGTGACTATCACTGGGTCTTCTAGTGCATCAAGGTCATTTTTTTCCCCCCCTAGATCCAGGAAAACTAGTAACTTCATTTCAGCAAAAGTAATTGTATTACCTAGCCCTTATCTGGCATGCTTTTGTCTGTACCTCTCAGAAGAGGCTGACAGCACTATCTGCATACGATACCACTATTTGCATGAACTCCATCAGCAGTACACAAGTCACTTCAAAGCATAGTTTCCAGTACCAACCCAGTAGCTGCTGTCACCAACACTGAACCCAGAAGAAAACATCTGTGACCCCTTGTTCTATGCTAAACCACAAAAACAACTCCTATCTAATCTACTGACTCAAGAATTTGAAGATTGTGGTCTAATATCAATACTGAAAGTCTGGATGTTTTGTTCACTTTAACTACAGAGCTTGTCAACAGCTGTATTACCCTACAGGTGTTCACTCAGCCTGTTCTTCCTCAAGCTACACCCCCACTGAAACCAGTGGAAGCTTTGCCTTCTCAACTGGGCCCTACATTAACTTAACTAAGATTGGAAGTTTTGTTGTCTCTGGCTGGACGGGTGTTCAAGATGGGCATCTGCCCTTATGGAAAAAAATTGAGATAACTGGACAAATCTTTCATTCCCATAAAGTCCACAGAATAGTTTGCTGTAAAAAACTGAATACTGACAATAGCCGTATGTTTGTTATCACCACCTATTTCTGACTGAGGCAGTTATAGAGTCTGGATGTGCACTCCCCTTTCATTCCTGTCCATCTCCTGGCAAGAAAAAAAAAAAAAAAATCAACCCCATCCCTTGCTTCAAAACACTTCAGACAATCAAGAGCTTATCTAGACATCTCAGTGATTTTACAGTGTTACACATATCCTAGTATCACAAGAATATGTTTTACCTTGAGGCAAATGTTTTAATTTATGTGCATGTGAGCTATTTGCAATACCTCCACCAAATGGAGCCCATATAACCCGTCGGATGGCTTTCACCCAATCTTCCATTTCATTCTGGGAATTAGCCATGAGCAGGAAAGCCTCATGATTGACAGGCATCTTTTCCCGGTCCCCTGCACCACCTGAAAGAGAGAATACAAATTGTTTTTAGTATTTAGTTCAGAAGAGAGCAACCAACGTTTAAAACCACCAAAAATCTCAAAATAATCAAATTATTATTTTAATTGAGCAGTTTTACAGACAACTCCTACTGATGTGCTGCAGCACTCACAGAGCACAGGTTGATAGGAGATTAAAGCAGAAGTGAAAAACATGCATTTCCAGTGTGGGAAACCTGGAGATGTTGTATTTGCTGTCTCGGCAATAAGAAAAGCAAAAGCACAGGCGGTAAGACCCTATAGGAAAAGTAAGAAATTAATTCCACATACCTGGGCTGAGATATCGAGAGATTTTTACCCAAAAGAGGGACCAAGTGAATTGTAAAACTTTTTTAAATGCTTCAGATGTAGAAGTCACAAGATCATCCACTTTCCGCAGATCTCTGAGATATTTATAGTCTCAGTACAGAGAAAGAGACCCATTCCAATTTTGGATCCAATTCAGAAAAAAGTTAAGAGCTGGGGAAGTGACTCTGACTCTTCCACTTGATGTAAGAACTTTAGGAGCTATTAATGCTGGCGCGCAACTTGTCAGAAAAGCACTAACCAGAATGTCAAATTCACTCAAGCTGTCATAAAACTCTCCCTTGTGGATACTCCAAGACTTGAAACATTTTGACCCTTCTTTTCCTGTTTCATTTTTAGGTCAGCACTCACTCCAGACAATTTAAATCTTCCCCTCACCCTTCATTTTATGTTTCAGAGCTGGATACAACCTAGTGAGTGCCACATAAAAACATAAAAGCTTTACTAGAACAGTCTCTGTATGAAAAGGCTACTGATCCTGTCCAATACAGCAGCTGCATCCCCAGCGGCCTAGAGCTTCTCCATGACCATGGAAACTGCCTTTGGCTTTGCTATGGAGATAACATCTGAGCCGTTGTGTCACTGTTGTTTCCACGCTTACATGGCTTTCAGCACCTACTGGCAAGCTAAGGCTGCCAGCCTGTGCTGAGCAGCTGAGATTGCCTGTCCGTGGAATTCAGAGATAAGAGCAGGATGATGGTATGCTGTGGTTTCTGCAGAGCTGATTTAGCATACACAGAACATGTGCTTCTTAAATCCTTGCTAATCTGGGGAAAGAAGCAAGCTGGGAGCTGCCTGCAAGCCAAGGAAGTACTTTTTCTTGCCATTAATTGTTTTCTTGCCTTGACACACTCAAGGAACATTTATTGATTTGCAAAGCAGAAGCGGTAAAATCAGATGCATTGGGAAGTATTTTGTAGTTCTCTGAGAAGCAATTCACTAAACTGGGAAACAGAGGCAGTCTTTCAGTAAAGAGGAGAAACAACAGCCACCAGGGACTAGTCATGCAGCTTAAGAAACAAAAGCCATGATGCTTTTTCCCCGCATGTGCCCAAATTCTGCTTTTTTCCTCACAGCATCCTCTTGGACAGTCTCACGTTTTTTAATTTACTGAATTATTCATATTCCTTAAAGTATATGAAGAGAACAGCTCTCTAGCTCAAGGCTAGGATGTAGGCATCTGAACAGATCAGTGTCCCACCATACTCCACTGCAAGGATGCCATACTTCATCCTTTGCATACAGAACCGTCAGAGCAGGAAACTGCAGTCTGTGAAATTCCTGTCACTCCCTAAATCTTTTTACCAACATACTCAGCCTCATGGTGAAAGCAGAGGTCGTGAAGTCTAATTCTTGTACCTTACCCGGCAGACCTACTGACATGCCCTTTTCCACAATCAAATATTTTATAGGAGATACGACTGAAACAAGGAGGCTTTCCACAGCCCCCAGTACACATCACAAACGAGTTTCAGGATGTAGTATTTGGCAGATAGATGGCCTGAGCTCAAGCTAGGCCATCGTTCTTCAAAGGAATGAAACAGCCTCAAAAAGACATTTACTGTATGGGTCTCACCACCAGCAAACAACTGAGTTTGGTCAAGATAAAAATACATCTTGTTCTTAAGTTTAAAGGGACCAGCTGAAATCTTTCCCACCCAAGCCATAAAAGGCAAGAAGAGACCAGAAGCTTGTCCTAGAATTAATCACAAGCTGTAAATTCAGCGGAGTTAGCCCCACTAACCCATACAAAGATTGCCATAAGAAGCACAGTAAGCAGAGGATGAAGATGAGTTACTGGGCTTCTGAAAAACTGGTATCAGCATCTTCCCAAGGAATCACTGTACCAGAGGGACCTGACTACAAGTCCCCTTCCCCCTAAGATGTTACTTTCAACCAGCCAGCTGCTTTCTAAACCTTCACAGACAGTTGTCATGCAAGCACTTAGGGGAAAAAAAAACCTGAAAAACCATTTATACTTCTATTTGAGTCTGCAAAAAGTAAAAACTGGATGGGAATAAAAGATTTCTGTACATGCTAGACCTGAGATTCTGCCAAAGACTACATATAGCTCCTCCATGTTTGGCTTTCTCCACTGAAACTTGAAATAGGAGCAAGGTCATGACCCTACAATCTGCCTGTGGGAGAGTCAGTAGTGACTAGACATGTAAGTACAAGCAAATGAAGGCAACTCCACACACGAAGGCCAGCTTAGAAATAAGAATGCACTTCAGAATTGCTTCTTATGTTAGCATGATGTGACTATGCAGTGGCAGAGCATGCAGACCCACCTGTAAACACTTTTCTTTTTTAATAACGTTTTACTCATTTCATTACTCATATTTCTTTCTCCACTTGGCTGGTTCCTTTCACTACATCCTTGAGGCATCAAGCAGAAAAGTTAGGGGTTACTAAAAGGCAGAGTTCAGATATCTCTCTACACTGTTGTGACATTCAACAGCTTTTGAGTCTTGGTAGTTACAAGAATGAGAAACAGCTGAATTCAAACACCTAGATCTTCCAATCAAATATAACAAAAAAATCCAACAACCTCCCCAAACAAACAAACAAACAAACAGCCGAGGAAACAATGTCACAAGACACTTCTTAGAAGTCTAGAATTTTACCTGAAATTCACTGATATTTTCTTTTACGGGCTCAGACTCAAAACAAGATCTTGTCACGATTTCAGGTTTGAATTGAAACCACAACACTGTATCAATTCAAGCACACCAGACTTTCAGAATTGTTTCAGGAAAACAATTTCAAAGCTTCCTGCCCAGAAATACTTGGAGACAGAATTTTAGTTATGGCTCTCACAGCAGGATGAAGTTCATATTCACCTACTGAATTCCCACCTCCTCTCTGCCGCTAAGGGAGCTTCAGCCTTCATCTATGGTTGAAGTTGAACTCTAACCCTGAAGCACACAAGCTGTACTTCTATTGTGTGAATCAAACAGGGTGCCTAGCTACTCAGCACCACGACAGAAAAGAACCCTCTGCTAATGATTTTAAACACAGACATGGGTTTTTCATACCCTTGAACAAAATTTCTCACTCACCTTTAATCAAGCTTCCATATAAACAAGACTGGGCCTCAGAGACAAACCCTGTGTAGCTCAGGATTGCCATGGGCAGACATTCCAGTCCTTTTGCTCAAAGCTACTTTCATCTCCAGACCAGAGACAAAATAAAACTGTCTGCAAACACAAACACGGTGCAAGTGTCTGAAAAGATGTGGCAGGAACAGAAGGCTTAACTTTGGGGATGAATAGTCCAGTTGCTTTAGCATTAGCCTATGACCAGGGGATCCTGTATTCAATTGCCTGCTGCAGGCTTCCTGTGTATGCTACAAGATACACTGGATTTCATTCCTATCCACGAAGCAAGTTGGCAGCTCTATTTGCCTCTCATCCAGGTGTACAGAAACTGAACAACTTGAGGAGTGGGAAAGGTGATGGCAACCATGCCAGCACATACAGTAAACGTAAGAGCCTAGAAAGATTAAGAGACTTGGGTTGTTGCTCCCCATCAAAAGGGCTGAAGGTCCCAGCTGACTTGAATGCTCTGCTGCCCCGATCCCAAGGTACCTTTGTCAAGGTGCTTTATGTACCCTGGTAGGTATCTTTGCCTGTTTAGCCCCAGGCCCGCAGCTGCAGTGCACAAATGCTCTCTCTCCAGGACCAGACTAACTCAAGCTGGCAGAACCGCTCTCCTATGCCTGCACTCAAGGTTTCTGCATTTCATACGTCCTGGGAGCCATGACCTGCTAATGGCAGCATTCACCTCAGGGCATGTCTACCCCCTAACCCTTAGAAATAGTCCTCCTTTCAGCTCTCCCCCCATGCCCCACAAAAGAGAAGGTTAAATGCAAAAACACTAGGACTAAATCTTGCTAAATGTCAGATGGAGTGCTGCAACAGCAGCAGGAGTCACAATCTACTCTTCAAGGCCCTGTTTACTGAAAGTTCTTTTTTTCAACCATCCTTAGTCTGGTAAGCATCCACCGGAATGTGCAAAGCATAAGGTATAACTTTATTACGTGTACGTGTCCCGTGCTGTGTTCCTGTTCAAAGAACCTGCAACAGACAGCCTGCATCTCTGCCTTTATACAGCTCTTTCCAATGAGGAAAAGCTTGAATTTTTTGTCTTGAACCTCATTCACTCAAGCTTAACCTTCTTAAGATCACGTGTGAAGCCAAGCCTTAGATCCCTTTTGTCTGTAAGGAACAGAAATTCAGGGGGAACAGGACTGGACTTCTGCCTGAGAGATGTTACTGCCTCACTGCATGTAAAGGGGAGGAACTTTCATATTCTCAAGCAAAGCTGCTGTTGGGTTCTGAAGCTGGCAGCTTCTTTCTTTGCTTAGGTAACTTCTTTTACTTCCACCTCCCGCCTCTGGTTTGCCTTTCACCCAATTTCTTACATCATTCCTCTTACTGATGTGCTCGTGTATTGTCATTACATGAGCCTGGTGAGAAGTTACACAATACAATAACTTGTGTGTGTTTACACTGACGTGTTTGTTTTCATGTTTGCGCTGCTTTGGTGTGGATGGTAGCTGCAGTATTTCAGGGAGAGTGGGATTCAGCCGGCCGCGCGCAGGTGCTGCTGCAGCACGCGGGAGGCAAACAGCAGCTCAGGGCTGGTGCGGGAAGGGTGGCTGGTGGGAAGCACAAGGCCCAGCTGACGTGTTTGCCCTCAGTACTACTGCAAGTAGGGACAGGAAGGCTTTGATTGCAGACAAGCAGCAACAAAGATCTTGACAAATGGACAAAAACTAGCACTCACTGCTGAAAAGTACAATTGCAATGATTCATCTTCCCTGACCTGCTCTTTAAGATTGACTTAAGGGTGAGTACCAGAACTCAGGGATCAAAGATCTCCCTGATAATGAAAGAAGGCAAAAAATGAGGAGATGAATTCTGTCAAGAATAAGGGCAGCTCTGTTAAGGGGAATCTTTCTTTGCACAGCAGGGAAAAAAACCAAAGAAAACCAGTCTTGATCTTTGGATTATGGAAACAGACAAAAGAAATATCAATGAGTAAGCAAAAGTTCATTAAGAATGCTCGGAACAGACGCTTTAAACCTAATTCCATTTCTTCAATCTTCTTGCCTTTTATTCCAGCTAATGCTAATCCTCTACCCTGAGCACTTTCCAGCCCAACCAAAGGTTTTCAAGAGTCTGAATGCTGGAGATAGACCCTGTCTATCACAGCTGAATCCTGGGTTAACCTGTCATCAGTATCAGTTTAAACTTCATTGCTTTTTTTTCTGTGTTTTTTTTCTGAATTATTCCTTAATAGAACGGAAAATTTGCTGTGAATACAAAACATATTGGAATGGTCCATTTAGGCTGCCTGAGAACAGAAAAACAGCAAGAAAAATCTGAAGTAGACAAGGAGTAAGACAAAACCAAGGAAAACTGGGGGTTTCCCAGTATGGGTATGATTAAGCAGAACAGTAAACAGTGATGTGTGCTTGCCATGATTTTTTATTTGTATCTGCCCATCTATCCCCACCCACCCATCTATCTATACATGGAATATATGAGTTGGAAGTTGATTTGGAGCTGAGAAAATGCATGATCATATTTTTAAAAGCATACAAAACTAAGAAAAAATCAAGGCACAAGAATTTAATATCATGTGGAGTGCAAATGAAAGAAACAAGCTTTGAATCAAAATACATTCACTTTGTCACATCTCCGATGGACAACATAATGGCAATTTTTCCTAAAGAAACAGGCACCTTTGTACGTCAAAGTGTTTCATTTCCACAGTTTGGAAGGCGTTTAGGGGGATTACAACATTCAACATTTATTTGGTTGTATCAATGAGGAAAGGGAAATCTTAAATACCTTTTATTGTAATGAGGAAGTTCAGCTCATAAATTGACACAGTTCACAGTTTCTTGGGGCAGGATTTATAAGCATGCACTAAAATTTCATTGACTTCTCAGTCAAATAAAAATGCCTAATTTCCTTAAGCACTTTTTAATTCACCAAGTTCAATGGTAGTTACAAGTAGAAGCTGATCAAATTTTCCAAGTAAAAATCACTGCAGAGGATTTTGATAAGTCCATAAATGGTTTTTCAATACCATATCTTAGACCTCATCCCAGAGAATAAAAGAAAGCAGGAAAACACTCTAAAGCCACTGCCATCTATTAAGCAATTCAAAAGCCCTGTGATGTCTTCTCCCCTCCCATACCTTCTGTGGTTTCAGAAGCCATTAAACTGCTTTAAAAATGCACCAACAAAGAGATCAGACCTCAGAACTGTGGTTTCTTATGCAAAAACATCTGACAAGATTTAACATGAACAGAGTCACTAATAAAGCTTCTCTGTACTGGTACATGGACTACAGAAAACCCTTGTAAATCTAAGGCTAGTGATCTGTGTCAGTTGTCAGGATCAAGTGTAGGATTACTAAAACTATATGCAAGAAATGAAGCTTAAGCTAAATCTTTGGCCTGTTATACATAAAAACTGTGTCTGGCTCGCTTGACTCTCCTGCCTTGAGATACCTTTCTTGATAATGCATGTGACCTTATTACTCTAGACTTATCTATTAATTAAACTGAGGAACTGTTTAAGACTACCAATCACTTCAAATAAACCAATGCCTTGGAAATAAACAAAATCCGTATTCCAGGTAGGACAAATGCTGGTAAGTAATGTCACACTCCAGGAACCATGGCAAGCAGAAAAAAATTCTGCAACACAGGAGGAAGGGAGAAAAAGCACTTGAAGTACTCTTCAAGAAAAAGTAAGTAGCATTGCACACAAACTTCACCTTGAACCCCTGCTTGTAATACCTGCTTACATGAGTTCAGTGCTTTGTAATATTTGAGTCTACTTGAGCCAATTTCTCCTACATGTGCTTTGTCTGCCCTTGTCTGAACTTTGAGAAATTTCATTTTAAAAGGTTCAGTCATTTTAAAGTTATACTTCTGGCATTAAAAACACGTTTATTGTACTAGTATACCCATGCTCTTGTGTCTCCTTGTTTTCAGTTCTTTGCAAATTTAGATAAGGGGCTACTACTATGCTGCCTGGGATGTGCTGCTCACTGTGGCCATGAAATACAGCTTAGGTTGGCTGAAGTGAATTCACAATGGAGGAAGGCCACTTCTACTGCAGCAGCCCAATATTTAGAGTTCAGATGAGCCCAGGCACAACATGCAACTAAGTATGTTTTTTTCAAGGATGCAGAATTTCCCTTGTACCAGCACAGCTCAGGTACCAATCCCTCCACCTTCTGCCCACAATTACTTTGCTCTGTAAAAGGAACAGATGTTAACAATGATCACACTGCCTTTAAAACATAGAGGTTTCACAGGAGCTTGTGAAATGTGTCCCCAACACCATACAGTATCCCTATAAGCAAGCTGTATTGTAATTGCTTTGTTATCAGCTCCTGCTAGCTAGCAGGAAGAGATGAAACCTTTCCAACATGGTCACAACTAGTTTAGGAGGCCAGCAGGAAGATGCCAAAGAGGAGTAATTTCATTTCCTCATGGCAGATGACCTGGTGATGGCACGTGGGGATGACAACGGGGAGCAAGAATTTTTTTTTCCCCCAGCACATTCTGTAGACAGCCTTGTAGCAATAGCAGGTTGCTTTCCCTTACCCTCCTTCCACTCCAGAAAACAAACCCTTACTGTCTTTCCTCAACATATTTCAGATCTAGAAAGTTACAATGAGCCCAGTCCTTTATGGTGATGGCATGGAACTGCCTGGACTATATGCCTAGAGTAATTTCACTGACCTCTGATTTGGAAGGTGAGGAAATGAATTTTTTCTCAGACCAGCAGAAGCCACACATGCACAAGGAGGCAGTTTAGGCCAGCTGGCAGGAGCTGCACGTCTGTCCCTACAAGAAACACTGCAGGAGACATCTAAATTAAGGCAACTTCATTTGAGAGTACAAAAAAGAAGTTACAAATATATGTATGAAAGACTCAGAAAATAGTAGCTCATCTGTGCAAAACAGGCCATATGGTTCCATGTGGTTCTCCAAAGCAGCAAGTGCTCAACACTTCTGAAGAATGTATCAAATCATATATTCCAAATGTGGTTATGTTTACATGCTATTATAAGGGAGGAAATTCCTTCCTGACCAAAGATGATGATACCTCATGCTTTGAAAAATCTGAATGAAAATGACTGGATAATTTTTATGCATTACCATGCAACCACAAGTAATTTTCTAATTCTCATAAATTTCTTCAAATCTTTAATACCAAAACCAAAAGTTGAGGAAAATTTTATATTCTGACATGAAATTATTTACTATAACATCAGATTAGTGAATTCTTATCTATTTTTCTTTAGTAATTTTGTATTGGAGACATAATATCCAATTTCTTCATTCTTTTGGAACTGTTGTGCTCTCATTTGCCAGGTCTGCTCCATGACAGGAATGAAGTGGTTCATGCCTTCTAAATACATCTCTCTACAATCACCTTCTTCCTCCACCTTGCCCCTCATATAAGCCTATTTTTTCTTTCTCCTGCACTTAATCCACCATGAAACCAAAGACATCCTCACTGTATTTTTAAAGGACTACATGTCTCCCATCTTAGACAGTGCTCTGTACTTTGAACTAAGGAGAATGGAAAAGAAGCCATCCACTGGTAAAGCTTAGGCTGCAGATGCCAGAGCTTTTAGCTGAGCCTGTAAAGACTCTGATTCTCTGTAGACTGAATACAGAGTACTGCAGAAATTCAAGCCAACCAATTACGGACATTATTATCTTCTTTAGTAAAGTAACTGAAGCTTTACAAGCACAGTTTTGGCAGCAGCAAATTAATGGACTATCATTAAGGACTCAACAGTTGCAGACTTTGTTTTTACAAAAAATGAAGCTATTTGTCACATTAACGCAGAAAAAGGACTGAAACGTGAAAGCATATATACTGTAGGCCTTTGGCAAAATGTTGGCAAGTTTGAAGAAACCCTTGCCAATACTAATGATGAGACAATGCAGATGGAAGTACTGCTGATCCCCATCCAAACTTAAGAGCTCGGGGATATTCTGATCCAAGTCTGTAGCTTTGTTACAGTTTGCACAGACTAACAGTTTTAGAGCAGTCTCCTCCTGTATCTGGCTATGCATTGAACAACCAATCTTCTAAACAAGACTGTGTAGCACACAGCATTCTCCACTCTCACAACAATGCTCTTGGGGAAAAAATGGGAAGCTCATACTTGTCCCTTGGGCCCAGCACTGCAGCCACTCAGAACACAACTGCGGATGGATAAAGGACTTAGGGCTGGGCTGATACATAAAACTGGGGCCTCAATTCTTTGTGCTTTAGGACAACTGTCAGTGAACTGCTACCAGAACAATGCTCAGAAACATCAATTCTAATTCTGTTCACTCACTGAGAATGAACAAACTCCTCCCAGTTAATAGCATTATCAGAATGTCCATAGAATTCCCTTCGAAGTGGTTAATTATTAGCTGATATAACCTCACTTTTCAGAAACATGCCGGTTTAGATCAGATTTAAACAAGAAATGAAAAAACCTCTTTGGCAAACAACAGCTTATCCTGAGCGATGTCTTCAGCTGGTGGCCTGGTTCCCTCTGAAGTTCAAGGGAATGGTGCACAGAATGCTTCTCTCTGACTCTGGATTTCCCAGTGGAAGTTGTGTCTTGCAACATTCACTGCTACTATTGCATACAGATGTACCCTTCCACTGCATCCCGTCTTGATGGTTGTGTGTCTCCATCATCGATCAAAGGCCTGTGCATAGGTAGCGTCTCATCAGACAAGCTGAAAAAGTCACCTTTGAGTTGCAGAGGCAGAGAGTAAAGCTCAGGGGTATAATCTTAGAGACCACAGTTCAGGCAGACTGCTCATAGAAGCACAGTTTAGGGTTTGGGACCATTCAGTTTTCATCCAGCACAGCAGAACTGCCTCAAGCATGGCTGCGCAAGCTTCCACTCCCACAGTGCAGAAAGTTCACCAGCACCAAACCAATCAGCCACTGAGCTGTTGCTGCCCAGCAAACAACAGCTTCTGAGCTGGTACAGCGTTCCTACCTGGACAGCTTAGTAGTCATGGACTGAGGCAAACTCCAGGGAAGTGACATCCTTCCTACAGAGATCCTTGAACTTTCGCTGGTCTTCCTAGATCTGCAAGGCACTGCAATATACATGTTCTGTCCTGATGGTCTTCATCGAGAATGGTTAGCTGGCAAAAGGGAAATCCTTGTATTTGAAAACTTGGGTCAGCAGCCTCCTCTCCACTACACTGGCACTCACAGTCCCTTAGCAAAGCACACTGTCACCTACTGAGGGCTACACTATGTTGCCAAAATGTCCTCTAAACCTTGCTATTTGAAAGTTTACAGGCCTGAGACATTTCAAGCAAAAGCTACTGACCAAAGCTAGGTCACAGACCTAGAAGGACAGAGTCTTTTTACTATCAAGGGAACTGAAAGAATTTCCATAAAGGAGCACAGAAAGGAGACAAATTCTTCAGGAGACATTACAGCTCACAAGAACTTTCCCCAAAAGTCCTGAAGGCTAACACAGGTATGTACAGCAGTCAACTTTGTCCTGGTGTGAGAGCATATTTGCAGCATGGATGATGACACTGGGCAGCCAAACTCGACAACTACACCCCAGTTACCTCTAGAGCAAGAAACATTGCACATGCAGCTTACACATGGCCATTTTAAGACCCACATGTTCTGGGGAAATCCAGCCATCAATATATTTTCTGATGTTCAAATACAGAAGATTAAGTTCTTATCCCAAGGAACTAAAAAGCCTTGCTCAATGCTTCTTGGAATATACTACTCCAATAGAAATGCCAGCATTGCCATTTGAGCTGATTCTGCCGGTGGTATGAACTACATAAATTGTATCTAATTACACAGATTTAGGCCACAGAGAACAAGAACTTGCATGAGACCAGGGTAATATCACCATCACTATTTGGAATGCCCTCTATAGACAATATATTTGAGTATTTTTATGCTCACAGAAGCAGAAAGCCCATTCTGAAAACGCTGACATAAGCTGGGCTGCTGCACAGATTCCCTGAGCACTGTTGGTCCACTAAGAAAAATGCAAGCAGGAAACAGGGCACAGGTATCTGCCTTGTGAGCCTCCCCTCTCTTGCCACCCTGCTCCTTTCTCCAGAGCACAGAACCGCATGCTGCCACTGCAGGCAGAATGTATTTTAAGAATTTGTCTTTGTAGTCAAAGGCAGAATAACAGCCAGAAACCAGGATCTGCTCAGCCAATGACAGGGCATGTATTAAAAAGCCTTCCAGCTTCTGCTTCAAAACAAAGAAATCTTGATAAGCCTAAAGGCAGCAGCTGCTGCCAGCAGCATGCTGCCTTCCTTACCTTGGGGACACCTGCTGAGCTGCTGCCTGTTTAATATTACATTAAAACAGCAGCTTTCCAGATAATGAATTATGTATCTATAGTGAAGCTGTGGTACACAGGGGGCTGGGAGGACATGGTTTGGAAATCGAAGAACCATTTGGGTTAATGGTTTGCAAGGCTGGAAAAAAAAATTACTGATGGCTTCATAATTTGTCCGACACCCAGCCACGTAACAGAGGGAACGAGGGGAGCATAGCAAGTGCCCCCTACTCTTCCTTTCTAATTTTTTTTTAATTAAGAGCAATCAGATGAGTTTGAAAATCCCTAAAAAGGGATACAAACCTTAAACATACGGAAAAATAACAGGGCTGTAAGCTTGTATGGCTTGTGACTGCAGCCAGTTTCAGTGCTCTAGCATTAAAGACACAGAAGGTTCCATTGTATCATGTTTTTTATTTAAATGGTTCATACTGTGAAAGCAGAAACCCAAGACAGCAGTAAACTACTATCTTTGAAGTCTGGTCTCTGCCAGTTACCTCTAAGTGAAAACTCAATCCATGGTGTCTGAAGCAAATCTGCAAACACTTGTCAAACAGACACAGCTTCTACAGCCTTCCAGAGAGGTTTTCATTCTCTTGCCTTGTTTAATTTAAGATCATGAGTTAGGTGATCCAGATACCTAATCATGAAAGCACTACATGCTTGTAATTATCATAACAAAGGAGCATATTTCTAAATGCATAGTTAAACACTTGTAAGCCTCAAATGCTCCTGTTTGCAGATATTCTAGTCCTGTCTATATGAAAGTCTAAATATGAGGAAGGCTGATTCTCAGGAAGCCAACAATAAAAAGAGCTCTTTATACCATACTCCTTATCCTAAGATCAGCTTCATCTAGTCCAGTTCTGTTACTGCTCTGTCGAATTAAAAACAGCAAACACAGCTTGGACCGCCTTTTTCAGACAAGGAACAGTCACACAACAGTAACTGCAAACCAATCTTATGACAAGTATATGAAAACAGAAGTTATTTCAATGTATGCTTTAGCTATTAACAAATAAATTAAAAGAAATTTTTTAAATTCTCCATTGTTGGAATATGCTTTTCACATAGAACCAAACATTAGTGTTTTGGGAGAACAAGCGCAGAGGCTGAAATTACTTTCCAAGGTTATATTGTGCATCAGTGGGGAAATGTCTTCTCTGTATTTAATTAAAAAAAAAATCCTTTGAATGCCACAATGAGAAATTCCTACATATCAGTGGAGAACCGAGATACAGAGACAGTCAGTGATTTCCAGAGTGATACTGGCTAGCAGAGTCAGAATGAAAAACACAACTACCACAGCCGGGCAACCTGGATTAATCAAACATCGTTTCTCACAAAGCAAGGAATATGGTTTAGAAGGTTGGTTGTGTGCAACTGCAAAGGCAGTGCCAGCCCTGGAAAGCAGAAAGCAAAGAATGAGAGAAAACAAGCTCAACAGCATGATGATTGTTCTCCCAGCACAAGATGGAAAGGAGGCCATTTTCTCATCAAAGCAGTGCTCTCAAAACGGGAAAGCCACATCAGAAATTAGGAGTGTATTGTGTCTCACAAAGCTACTCCTTCACTCAGCAGCTCCAGAGGTTGCCTGGCACCTCCTCTCTTTGGAGAGCTTTAACTGGTGAGCTGAAGTCACCACTCTCCCAGCAGTGTGCACACGGGTCACTGAGAGGCACTGCAGTGTTGGCCAATTCTGCCTCTTGAGCACCACGATTCTTGGCAGCACTGGCCTCTCTGGCTGCTGAATCCCAGAGTCCTGTGGAGAGAGTGGCCCAGATCCCGCAAAAGCCTAGATACTGACTGGATAAAGCCCCAATTCCACTCAGATTTTAATACTGATGAGGAAGATTAGCACCAGAGCCACATGGCTTTGCAAGTCATTTACTGAATAACAGATGCATCTCTGTGGTGTCCTGACAGCTCCTTTCATAGCTCCAGGCCCATGGAATCCAGCACACCATTTCCTGGAGGCTTCAACTACTCAAAACAGTCAAGTGTACAGTCAGGATCCAGACTGTCTGTGGACTCATCCTCTACACCCAAGTGCCTTGCTTTGATCCCAGATACCATGAGGTATCACCATGACATGTTTGCACCTTGCTGCACCCCAAACCTATGAAATGAATTTATTTGTAGGAATTTTTAAGACTGACTTCTAGTCAAGGAATCAGTCCTAGTAAATAACACACCAGTTCAAGAAGTAAGAGTTATTCAGGACCCTTTCTGCCTCATCATGACACTTTTTTTCTATTTTCTGAACTGGAGGATCCACAAGTGTAATAAGGAGTTTAATAAAACACAAAGGGTTAGGTCACATTGCTTGGGCTTCAGAGCTGAAAGAAAAGCCACACACTGCCACAATTTCCAGGTCCATCTAATGATGGAGCTATCTAGCTCCTTTTTTCTCCCTGCTAACCATGATGTATTGAACTGGAGATGTATCGTTGGGTTAACTGTATGAAGTATTAACAGAAGAGCAAAATCACAGTGGCCCCTTTTCAACGTGACTGGTATAGATGCAGAGCATCCTCATTTCTAGTCCTGGACCTTATTCCCCTCAAACCACAGTGTTGTATGGATTGAATGCTTCCTTTCACCAGGATAGCCTTTCTCAACTTTCATAATGTGTATAAAAACCATCCGCCCTGTGAGCGCATCAGAGGAGGAAAACCATCAGGCACAGACAAAATGAAGCAGGAGAGGTAACAGCTCTGGCTCAAATCCTGCCTTTATCATGACCACCCCTGGAGGTCCACAGAGACAGAAGTTTTAAGAATACTAAAAGCAAAGCTGAAAGTCTTACAGGTCGACATCATGCAAAAATGACCTAATTGTCAGCCATCAAATATCCTGAGGTTGCTGGGTGTGGGCTGCTCTTGTCAGGCAGCAGCCAGCAGACCCCCTCCCAGGAGTGGCAGCCACATCACTTGTCTGCTGCACATGGCGTTTTCCCCAGCAGTTCCATTTGCTGAACACAAAGAGTGAGTCCACAACATTAAAGAACACTCCCCTCCTTTGAAGTTTAGATTGTTTGGCTTGCCTGGCTACAAACTAAAACTGCACCTTAATCATCCAGCTTTGAAGTCCTGTAAATCTACAGCTGCAGAAAAGTAAGGATCACTTGGCAATAAAACATTCATTATTAAATTCTTTTGAATTAAAATGGAAAAGGCTTTCCTGAAGCTGAAACTTTATTTTTTGCCCCCTAGAAATGAAGACATAAGTGAAAAATTGACAATGACTTGCCAGATCGGAGAATGACTACATGACATTTTATTGCCCAGTTTTGAACAGTATTGAGCCAGTGCTCAGGGAATGGCCAAAGAAAACAAAACAATTAATTGGACAAAGACTTATGAGAAAACAGAGGGTTTTAATAACAGGCTGCAGAGGTTAATAGTTTCATTGTTTTGATTCCTCATTTAAGATGTGTGTGGATGTAACTGATAGGAGTTTGATGGAGGTTAAAACTGATTATAGGAAAAATAAAGGAACCCTTACTTGCATCTTTCCAGAATCTGTCATTGTTGCCTGTTTACCAGAGGGTAAGAGTAGGGTAAGACTGTATCACCAAATGAGACCTACAGAAAGTCTCCATAGGCATAACAGTCTGCATAGCAAAGGATATACAGCAAGAGAGAACACTGTACTTGGGCTTGGCTGTTTCATTTCAGGCATGTCTGGAAACTCTTGCAGCCTCCACAAAAAAAAAATAGAGAATTAATCCAAAACGCAGGGTGGCCTGGCCTGGAATACTAGTGAGGAGTTAAAATGGCGCATTGTGAGAATAAAGCTCACTTGGAAAGAAACAGGCTTCAGCTACAACCTGGTACAAAAGAACTAAGACACAAAATCCTGCACTTCCTGGGATTTCAGGCTATAAGAGACTTTGGAGAATCAGTTCCCAGTTCCCATCTCTGCTGACCGCTTCCTGCATTCATCTGGGCAAGTTCCCTCTCAAGGCTGAACCAGGAGTGTTTACCCGGGAGTTTTGTTTCCCATACAACCACTATTTCTGGCCATGAACTTGTCCATAGCCCAGCTTCTGTCCGTAGACCATCTGAACCTGTGGAAAAGAGATCACAGATCATACACAAACCTCACTGCCCCTGATGGTTTGCCCCTTCCCTGTTCAGGGACATAGAGAACATCAAGGTCAGATCCACTCGAGCCTGTGGTTACTATAGTTTTTATGCAACCACATTTTTGATGCTATGCCTGGGGCACTCTAATCATTTAGAGCCTTTGAACAACCACATTTACTTACTGGGAAGGATGTCCTAATTCAGATGACAGTAAAACCCTCTGCAAATGAAGTGCTTTCTGGAAGGGAGTTAAAGGGGATTGCCTTAAGTAACTGAATGGAAAAGTGGCTCAAAAGCTGTCAGGAGTCCAGCTTTTTCAAAGCAAGATTAGCGACAGACTGATACTAAACAGCTCAGGGAGAAGCTCAGCTACCTCAGCATTTCCCACTCAGACACACAGTGCTTTGGCACTTACCTTCCTAGACTGTCCTGGAAGCAAGAAGAAAAAGGATAGCACACAGCGGAGAGGGTACCAGAAAGAATCAGGATCCCTACCTTGCCAGTGGGCCTGATTCAGGAGGTATTCTGGACAGCTTGATGGATTTCACAGGTCACATAGATTTTGGCAGAAACAGGCTCCAAGAGGAAACACCCTCAGCTCAGTTAGCTGACAATTTTCCTGTTGGGAATGACTCACTAAGGGTACAACTGGCTGCTGTTCCCTGAACATCCCTCAGTCATCTCTCAAAGGCAGAATCTTACATTTCCTGGCTGTACCATCAGCCCCTTCCTGCAATGCCTTCTGCAGGCACAGGTAAGGCAGGCACCTTTCCTCAGCCCCTGCTTAGAAACACATTGCTACTGTGGCACATGCTATAAGGGAAGGAAGCATTGGACAGCTGGGTGCCCCCAGAAGATGAGCAAAAATCATCCTATGCCCCCTTGTAAAGTGGCATTTATAAGTACACACATACAACAAAACCCTAAAAAAGAATTTAGCACAATCAAATTAATAATCCAGTTATAATAGTTTCCTTCTTTCTAATAAAAGCTTTGCTGAAATGATTCTATTCTTAAGAATTTCTGAATTATTGTGTAAATTTGTATACATGTGTACACATTTCACTTAACAAAATACCAAATAGTTGGTACCAGCATCTACAGGTCAGCTTAACTAAATTATCACATCTCAACTGCTAGTTCTTGTGCAATCCCATTTTAAAATAGGAACCCAGTAGAAAACACAAAGGTAATGCAAATTTGTTTTCTTTAACTTTTCTCAAAATGTTCTCCTCAACTCTACACCTGTGATGAAAACCTATACAATTCCCATTTGCACGTATGTCTTAGAAAAAATTCATATTCAAACAAGAAATTAGAGAAATGCACATATTAGGTAAACACATACATACATAAATGCCAAATAATATATATAAAATTAGCCAGGTGAGCAAGTCAGATTTCTCAGATCCTCTGGAACTAATGCATATCCCAGATTCAAGAAATCACTGCTATATGCCTTTATGCAAACCCTACATCTGGACTGCTGGCTAAACAACAAATGTCACAATAACGACATATGCAAAGGAAGAAAATAATTTACAATCGATGTGTGTATTACGAATTTACTACACTGTCAATTTCTACAATGCTAGAGGCATATTCCTCTCATGAAGAGTTTTGTATGTACCTGGAGAAAAATCAATATTTCCTGAAAAAGCCCACACAGCAATTCACAAAGTGAACCTCACAACACCAAGCTGAAAATCTCTGTGGAGTCATGCGCTTAGGTACCCCTGTATGGGTAGGATGCTAAGACGAAATCTGCTGTTCCCTCACTAAGTATTATTTATTTTATCATTTCAGTGTAGACTGAAAATAAAATGCTTCTTTTGTACAAAAGAAACAAAAAATAGTAGAGCATTACTCAGCTGCCTACCTAAACTTATCTGTAAAAACAAACACATGTATTCTCTGTTGCTGTTTTGTTCTACATCAGGGATTCCATCCCTGTGCAAAACACATGCTCCATGTTTAAAGAGTTAAACATCCTCTCGCTTAGTCGGCTTTTCTGAATGCAAAATGCAAGATAATAACATACACTGTATCTTGAACCAAAACTGCACACAGCATAACAAAACCCCCAGTGCTAAACGACAGGCAGTATGAATAGATCCATTTCCACTGCTTGTTAATTCAAAATAAATCCTTTACTGTGATTTAAAGCAAAACAGACAACACTAAACACAACAAAAATATCATGACTTACCCTTTCGGAGACACTTGCTTTTCTTAAGATATTTGGCAGTAAAAAACGGCATGGCTGCAACACTAAGGTTTCAGCCAAAGCTGACCTTTTATTACCAAGTGCTAAGACCGAAATGAACAGACCAAAGAGAGAAAGCAAATTATTATACCAGATCTTTAAAATGCTCAGAGATGAGCAAAGGGAATTCAGAGTGGGATAAAGTATGTCAAGTTGCACGGTGGGGATTGCAGATATCTTTCTGCTCATTAGCACTGCTGTTCGAGTTATTTAAAGTGTGCTCGGGGGAAATGAGGACAATTTCCATGACAATATGTACAGTATCATATAAGGAGGAAGCATTTTTTCAGGCAGAACTTCTGCATTACTCAGCTGCTACAGCAACCAGCAATATGTTGAGAAGAAAAAAAAAATAAACCCACAGCAGGTTTGGATAACATAAAAAAAAAGCCTGATTCTATTAACCAGTTCTTGTCTCGAGTAGAAAATATATCACTATAAATGTCCTGTCATGTCACTGGGTTATCTCTTCATGTCCTCCTTAGGCACTTCTGGCTATCCCCTCATTTCCATTTAGGCACACGAAACCTTGCTTCAGGATGTTTTGATTCCAGACAGTTAGCCCATTACCCCATGCCTCAGTTTCCCTGTTTTTCAAATGGGGCAACATTGTGAAAATGCTTCTATTAAAAAAAAAAAAATTAAAAGAAAAATCTTCAAGACTCTTAGGCAGTAGGTAATAAGAGAACAAGCAGGGCTTAATCCCATTGCTTTGTCCTACATGATTTCAGCTGTTTATTTCCCCTTACTCTACGATGCTGCTTTTAGGTCTCCTAAAGATCTTTTCCTTTTATTCAACCAAGATGACCTAATTTTGAATTCAGTGTTATTCCTGTTGCTTCTGCTGTCTCTCTGGAGAGTTTAAGGCAGTTTGGTACTGACTTCCTATCTTTTCGAATTCTATAGAGTTGGGACAGTACATTTAATGGCAATGACATTTATCTGTCTTTGCCTCCTTCTAGTCACCAACCTCTAATTCACTCAACCATAGCATACTGGTTGGGCAGACAACACCTAATTTCTTTGAATATAAAGGACAATACCAGAAATTTGACTATCCAGTCCTGGGCACACTAGTGTTTCTATGCTTCAAGTCCTTCTATGTGTAATGTCCCAAAGATGGAACTCGCCCTTTTAAAGGTCTATGGACTTATGGAATATGCATAAAAGTAAATAATCTGTACTTCCACTGGTGCTTTAACTCTTGGCTTTTACTGATTCCAGCCTCTGGGGTACTGCCAAGTCATCACTGCACTAAGATACAAGAAAGCAGCTACCTGTAAGCAAGGGAAAACATTTATAATCTATAACCATTAACCTCTGACTGGATTTGAAGTCAGGTTTCTAGACCGGCAAAGCAACTGATCCAAAGGAAACCAGTAGTACTCTTATAAGGTAAAAGAATATACAACACTATAATGAAGACTGTAAAAACCAGGGGTGCACTCCACGAGACAGGAAGCTCGTAGCTGTGCCTTTTCTTGAACCACTTGTTGTCAGCACAGAAATAAATATTAAGGTTTTTTGGGAAAGACAAATTTTATGCTCAAGGAAAATCCATTCAGCGTACCATCTGAAAAACTTCACCACAGTTCGGTATTCATAAATCCCACAATGCTCAATAGAATGTCATTGTTCTTGTATCTGTACCACCATACAAAAAAAACCTAAACCAAACAGCTGTTTGCGCTTTCATAAGAGTTTTGAAATCAGCTGACAAGATTTCAGGCATAAATAATTCTTCCACAGCACACCTCAAGCTAAAGTCAGGTTAACCTGATACCGTAAAAACCTATTTGGTACTAAATCACGTATGGAGCAGAGAGGAACAGTAGAAAGGAAAGAGATGAGAAAAGAGTCCCTATGAGTCAGTCACAAAAGCAACTGTCATCTGTGAACCACTGCAGGCTGTGGGTTGGACTTGGGGAATGTACAGTATCATATAAAGAGGAAGCATTTTTTCAAAAGGTAGAACTTCTGCATTACTCAGCTGCTACAGCAACACATCACCTTGGAATAGGGGGCCAAGCTTGCTACTGCTCTGCCTTGGAGATGGCCCAATCTACACCATTTTTAATCTGGAAATGATGCCTGATCTTGTGTCATCAAAAAACCCTCATGTGTTCTCCCAGATTTAACAAAATTTATGGCCTCAAAACTCTTTCCATGGATATCTGATAATATTTGGGGGTGTGGGCCCTTTCCATCACTCCTAATTCCTTCCAGCAGCCCCTAAACAAAGATTTGCACTAGAATCTGGTTATTTTGAAGGAGAAGTTCAGCAGTTAGGATAAACTTTGAGTTCATCCCTGAACCTCATAACACTTCCTCCTGCTATTATTGTGTGCTACACATGGGAAAAGATGTCATGCCCAAACAGCCCTCAAAACACCAGCTTCCTCTTTGGCAGCAGACATGTCCCACACTCAGTGACACACCAAGCTGGAGTTCCTGATGAATTATGTCTGCCTTTTTACACTAGGAAAAAAAAAAAAAAAAAGAAAAGAAATACCCAGTAAAAACCACAGCACAACCACAAGGGAACTCCCTTCTCTGCCAGTTTAACACAGGGTCAAATACAGACTAATGCAGTAATCCCTCCCAGCTGCCTAACATTCTGGCCCTTTAATGACCTTGCAAAAACCCTAGTGCTTTTAACTCCAATACCCTATATTCTGCCTCATTTCCAACTCACTCTGCCCTTGGAGCTAAAAGCAGAGGTTGCCCTCCCGTTAGACTTGCAATTTCCAGGGAGAACTTTGAACTTATATAAACAAACATTTGTATCTCTCATCCAGGGCAATGAAACACAGGATCTCTCTCTTCCCCTCCCCACCTCCTACCACCACAGCCTACTTTGAGAAACCCTAAGACCTTGTATCTTCATGATGAGAGAACTGTTTATTCTTTATCTAGTACTCTTCTGTTGCTCAGGCACAGCTTTCCTTCATCAGCTGTCCAAACAGACTGAAATCAGGTAAAAATTCCCATCCTGACAAAAGTCTGCAGACACCAAGAATAGAATGAATTGGATCCAAACTCTCAAATGTTACCATTCACACACAGTTAAGTCCGCTTCCTTTAGTAATGCTTTTAGAAAGGGCTAGATACAACTGGGACTGCAAGAAATCTAAGATTTTTCTGTTATGTATCATCATACCAAAACCACATTAGTATATGATTAGTGGGTTTCTCCTCTTTTATTCATCCTCCTTCCTCCAACTTCAGATCCCAATTCAGAGAGACTGCTGTAAGAGTGCACAAAGCACAACTTTTACTGTTAGCAGCAGGCTGAGTAGTGTGGAGAAAAGCACCCGTGACTCTTCACACTGCATTTTCTGTAACAAATTTCAGTATCAGGTTTCAAAACACTTTACTGAAAGACAGCATCATCTCCATCTTGCAGATGGAAACTGGAGAAAGGGATTGTGACTTCTGCACAACCACCACAATATTAAAAAAGGGAACAACAGGGAGATTTTTCTGATATGCAAGTGAGCAGCACATAGCTTTTTGGTTCCTCTTCTCTCTCCTGTGGCCCAAGAGGATTTTACCATCTTAGCCCATGAACCATGAAATGACTGACAACAAACACAAAAACTCCTGATTTCTATTAAAGGTCATTAGTTGTTTGCACACGTTGAAATTTTCCACTGAATTACAGCCTTGGGGGATTTTCTGCTGTTATTTCCCACCTGGGCCCAGTTAGCATGAAGAAAGAGAGAAAGGCAGTAAGACTCCACCTTACTGTTACAGGCTCTGATCACAGACTATGTGATAAGACTGTGTGGCTCTCATAGCCCTTGAATGCCAGTGACTGGTGGGCAGGAGGAGTGGAGGTGCCCTCCACCACGCAGTAACACGATGCTCTAGAATGGCAGCTGATAGAGAAGCAGGTGCTCCCTCCCTGACTCCAGCACTGTGTCCGGGCTGGAAAGGGACCAAGGCTCTGCAGCCCAACAGGGTAAATGAGCAGGCAGGTGGCTGTCAGAAGATGGCATGGCCATGTGCCAGGCAAAGGCTGCTGTGCTGTGCAAGCCCAGACACAGGAGTGATACCAGATGACTGCAATAATACTCACCTCAGCCTGCTTCCATATCCCAAACTCCTGTTTTATCAGATGAAAAGAGCATGCACTCAGGGTACCAATTTAAAAAGATTTCTCCCCCCCTACAAAGTGACCAGGAGAGATTCCTATCTTGCTGATTGGGCTGACAAAAGCAGTCTTTTTTTCCTTTCAGCAGTTTAGAACTAAGCCTGCCCTAGAACAAGTAGGGTCATTTTAGTCTGTGACCACATACATAAACTGTATCTGCACAACAAAGGCATCTCAGGTCAATTAAAAAGATCCTGTGGCTATAATATTCTTCTGGGAAGATGCCATCTACATATGCTTATTACAGCCACATAAATCCCACCCCCTCATTCGCCTCAAGCAAGTAATTGTCTTTAAAAGCAAGCAAAAGAATTATTTTTCCAACATACTTGTCATCATTAATTATGGCCAGAATAGCCAAGTAGGAGCTCATGCCCAGGCTTTTAAATGCTTGTAGCTAGTTAGCATGGCTGCCTGTAACTTTTCAGCTTTTTCTGCAGTGTTAACATTAACATACTATGGCTTCATTAAATCAAGGCACCCACTGATGAGCTAAGTATGATTCATCTGAGAACACTGAGACCCTTCATGCTTATCTGTCCCCTAGCAAGAATGGGGTTTAATTTATGCCTATGTATAAGTATATTTGAGCACTGCTGGCTGTATTCCTAACATCACATTCAGGCAAACATGTTCCAATGAAGAATAGATTTTTTTAAAACACAATGACTGGAAGTTGCAGGAATTAAATGCCATAAGTCCACCGAGTGAAAGGCATTTCATGGCCCACATTTGCAAAGCTATGTGGCATTAATCTACAAACATGGGATACTAGCTTCTGAAAAACCAGAATGAAAACTTTGGCCTGGCTCCTGTACTTCTCCCTGAGCCAAGTCTCCCACTGAAGTTGATGGGACTTTCCCTGCATAAAGGCTACAGAGTTTGCCCTACTTTTCTCTCTTTTTTCCCCCTAGTTTAACAGGACAGGCAGTGGTAGGGAAAGAGATGCTGTCCCTACGACGCAGTGGGTAGATAGATGTGCTGGGTAGAAGTGATGTGATGAAAACCCACCTGGTTCAGAAGATTACAACGTAGTAGGAAGTCCACTGACAGTTTCCAGAAGGCATTTTTATCTCAACTGATTTTTGAATGACATGTTTTTCAAGTAACAGTGACTTATGTTGGTCAACCAGCCTGAACACAATCTGGCTTCTGAATCATTGCCACTCCAGGCATTCATAAATTTCAGGTCAGCCCACCAAAATCAGGAGATGGGCTTCCAACCAATGGGAATTTTTTATTATTATCTATTCTGGTTTCTGAACCTTTGCAGATCCTATTTGGTACCTTTATTTTAAATCCATAAGCATTAAGAGACTTGTTCCTTACTAATAAAAGCTGCACGTTTTACATAATCATAGTATTCAGAATAAGGATTTTCAAGGGAAAACACATATACAATGAGACACAGCATATTACTTCAGGTCTAGGTACTCTAAACAGGAAATCCCACAGCCTTGTCACATTTTTCTTAATTTACTTTGGAAATGAAGTAAATTATTCAGGTACCTAAACCAAGATAAGGACAGATGTATCTATAGAACTTATAAAGCAGAACAAGACAAAGTGGTAAGTGTGTAGTGCTTAGTTAAGAGATACTGATACAATAAACTGATTGGTAACACATTTTTACTGCTTCACCTGAGTGTAAAGCATGGCTTTTAGTGACACAGTAGGTAAAACAGAATAGAATAAATCACTAAACCTGTAGATGTTGTGAGGGTGGGGAAGGAGCCTTTGCTTAAAGACTCAGCACAGGAAATAGATGCAATTCTGTTCCTAGTCCAACTAGCAAGAAGTTTAGCACAGACACATGTACTCTCCACCCTAAACAGGATAATGGAAATTGAGACAAAGCAGATCCACTGGTCAGAAGCCCCAGACAAGTCCCCCAAGCACCACAGTCTCTCGCTGGATCCTCTAGCACAGCTACTCAGAGAGCCACAACTTGCCCCATATGCGCAACCAAGACCATGAAAGGCCCCAGGCACCAGTTAAGGGAAAAGGGTTTTTTTCTCTTCAGAGTAAGCTCTGATTTTCATCCTCATTACACAATTGCCATTCCACAGTATCTCAAGCATAGATAATGCACCACAGCAATGCCAGTCTCACCATGCAAACATCCCCAGGCTTTTACAATGGAAGGGGAAAGAGGAATAAAATAGTAAAATGCAAATCAGTCACGTACTGAATTTCAAAGCTGCCTTTAATTACAATTTCTTCCTGTTTCCCTGGATGTTTGGAGCACTGCTCTAAGCAAGCCAAACTGATAAACAGAGTCCTGATCATCTAATTAAACTCATTCAGGCATATAACATCTGCCTTGGCAAGTCACTGGCTTCAAACAGAATCTGAATTCAATGATACAGTCAGGCAGAAGAATCAAGGTACTATACTTCAGTATTTCTATTTTCACATCCCTCCATTGAGCAGAGACTGAGACAGAACTTCTCTTTCATGCATGAATGTGAGGAAACAGAGACAGTGCAGGTTCCTGTAAGACTCCTAAACAAGTATGCATCTTCTTTAAGGGTTACACCACTGCATTCTTGGGACCTGCACCCTTTAGTCCTGCACTCAGGCCAGGATCCCTTCTTTTTTGGATGATGCCTCCTCAGGGCAGCAACTTGACAGTGAACTTTCTATTCTCCCTTTCCCTCTACCAGAGATGACAGCAGGCAAACACCTTCTCTTCAGACCTGACAATTACAACAGCAATTGTCCCACCTAGAAAACAGGCCTATTCAATCCAGCAAAAGCTGCCTGTGTTTCAAGGTGCAGCAGGAGAAATAAATACAGCCATGACACTGGGCCAAATTCTCAATCAGCAATAATGGTATCAGCACAGACCGATTTATCCTCAGCTGAGGGATCTTACCCCACTTCTTTCCAGCAAAACCACAGCTGAGAGCTTTAGGCCTGTTCATCGAGCTCCAGGGCTAGATTTATACCAGGAGCTTTTCCAGTGGTGCCAGAGGGGTAGAAGACTGAAGCATCATTCCAGTACACCTTCAGCTTAGACTAATGGAACTGCAGATCTGCCACCATAATGCATCCTGTAGTCCACACTGACAAAACCCTCATTTAAAGACAGGTAATGGATATTTAACTGCACTGGCAACGTCTAAGGCACATGTGTTCAGAGAGGGCATCTATTATCACCCTTGACCAGCAAAGAGAGTATAATGTACATTCAGCTTCTGACTGGTACACCTAGAGTAATTTAAGTACCTTTATCCACAGAAGCATCTTCACAACACAACAGAGACAGAAGAAATGAAAGCTGTATTTCAGGGAGATCAGAACAGCTTCTAATTCAGTGCAAATGGGTTTGGCCTAAATTAAAAACTCTCAAGATATTACATTTTGCAGAAAGTATTTCATCTTTACTGATAAATATGTTTCTTATCTAAAAGCTGATCTACAACAGTAGAAAAGCTCAGGCAAAAGCAATCAATGCAAAAATGAACTGAAAACACATTTGAAAGACAGTTTGCACTCTTGGGATAACACAACATGAGTTTTTTGCTTTACTGAAAACTAATTTCAAAATCTCTGTCATCTGATTTTCCCCAGGAAGTCTTAACTGGTATCTTTCCCCAGATTTCTTACCCTGCGATCATTACTTTCACAGGAAAAAAATGTAGGCAAGTAATGAAAAAAAAAATCAAAGAAAAACAGAACCCCACAAAAAACCCCAAAACACAAAAAAGACAACCAAACAACCAAACCCACGAAAAACCCCCCAAACAAACCAAACAACAAAAACCACTTTTACTTTTCTCCAGTAGTATCTAGATTAAACCCTAAAAGCTTCTCTGTTCACAAAAGGGCTGCAGGTGAGAGTGTTAGAGGGGCTCAGACAGCTCCTTTCCCCGTGGAGTAGAGCAGAGGGCAGGAACCATTTGCACTCTCTGTGCTCGAACTGCTTTGATCCATCAACACCACCAGTAAAACACCTCACACCACCAGCCTCACTGATAAGGACTGTCAGCATCTTCATCACTCTTCTAGTGCACACAGGTCCACAGCCCACAGGTGTCACTTCTCAGATTCTGCATTACTTTGCTTTACTCATTTGTCCTTATGGAGTGAAACAGTCTCTCTGCCTTTCATATGGAATAAATAGATGTGAGGCTTCATGTACTATGCAAATTCATCACCATTCCACTTTAAATTGAACTCCAGCTCCTCCAAGTTTCTTTCCCCATTGCACAGCAGAAAAACATCCCAATACACTTGAAGACAATGCAGAGATACACAAACATCTGAAGAGCCAATAACTGAGATGTTAACTCTAAAACCCACTGGCAGTGATGCAAATATCCTCATATAACAGGTTAAGATAATTTACTGCTAATCACTTGCACACGAACACCCAGGTAACACACTTAGATGCCACCCCCCACTCCCCCACAGCTGCATGATGACAATCTGTTTTAGAGTTGTGGACAACTGCTCCCTACAGCTGACAAAAAATCATGTTTTTCCATCATGGTACTACTTCAAAAGACTGATAATTAAATATTTAGACAGAAAAATCATAATGGATTGGATTTGATAACAAGGGATCAACGACTTATGTCAAGTACATAATGCAGCCCCAGGATGGGGAGGGAGGGGGATGAGGTCTCAGGTTGGAAGAAGGATAAGAGCAGGGGTATTCAAAAGCCTCATATATTTTAGGCTCAAAAGGGTTGGATCCCACAGGTTTATCTAATAATCTGGAAAATGAAGCAGCATGGAACATCTTGATTCCCAAGTTCCAGCCCCCAGTATCAGCAGCAAATAAATTGTTCAGTTCAAGGTCTACCATATACTCCTCAACACTTCTAGCTGAAACAAGTTTCAGAACATCACACAAACTTGACACTTTAATCAAAACAAAGAAACTAAACTAAAACAGCAGAAGAATGTCATATTCATTCAGATCAGAGCTGGATGTATAGGGAGAAAGCACAGACAAAGAAGATGATGGGGGGCGTTTGTTGAGTAGAAAAAAAAGGAGGTGCAGAACTTATTAAAAGGGATGTGAAAACATCACAGGGCCATGCTACTAAGTCAGAAAAAAATTCCGAAGCAGTCTGAAAGCCAACAACCTGGAGTGCCAAAGGCCAAAGTGGTAGGGAGAGAGAGCTAGCTGGCCCCTTCATGAGCCTGCTAGGACCTTCAGTTCCTGCAAGATCTTTCCCACCAAAAGCAGCTGGGATGCCATTTTGGGCTTAAAGGGGAAAACAAGGGGACAGAACAATAATGATACAACATGGAATCCATCTTTCCCCCCAACTCCCTGCTTTCCCCTGCCTGCAGGGAACCATTTCTAGAAGCCACAGCAACAGTTCCTTGTCTCGCTCCTCCCTCCAGCTGGATTGCTGTTAATAGCACTGAGGCGCACACACTTTCTAATCAACGCATTTAAAACTGTTCGTTACAATATATACACACCACTTGCCTGTTCATGACAAAAATCAATCCCAAAGACTCAATTGCTGCAATATTAACAAATCAATGTGGTGCACCAAAAAAACCTGGTTTTCCTAGTAATAGCAAGACTGTCTTTTGAGTCACAGTTAAAGAGACTGACCATGTCATTGCTGGTTTAAGATTAAATCTACTCTCATATTTTAGAAGTCTTACTCCATCTATACACCTCACTGCTTGGGAGTGGATTCTGCTCTCCCAACATCCTTATGCGGTAAACACAATGTAAATAAAATAACTGAATACTGATATCTATAGCTTCACTGAAGGATGGTTTTTTAACTTCTCTGTCCATCAAAACTTTAATAGTGTTTACCTCCAACCTTATGTGGTTGCTATTATGTCTAATTTCAGTCCAATACCCTTACAGTCAGTTCCTTTTATCCTTCTCATGTACGTGTTTATATAAAAATAAAGATGTGTATTTTTAACTCTATATAGAAATATATTTTGGTTTTAAGAGCTGCATTGAATGCTGTACTACACTGAGCCAGGAAGGAGTGGTCCTTCTAAGGATGATAACTAATATGTTTATGGGTAAATGGTAACTACATGCTACCTACCCTCTGGTGCATGATGGCCCATGAGCCAACACTTTCACAGAAGCTAATGGGGAAGTTAACATTTTTGCCCAAATTGCAGTGAAACTGAATTTGTTGTGAAGTTACAAATAGCAGGGAATCTCTCGATCTTCTTAGAAACTATTTAAAATACAGGTGAATGAACGTTAATATTTGTTGAGAAGTAAATACACTCTTTTATCCTAACGTCTCTTTAGTGCTCAGATACTTTGCAGAGGAGCTGACAAACCACCTTGCCCACTCTGTGATTCTGTGAAAAATCACCCATACAATTCACATCCATTCAAAGACATGTGAAAAATAACATTTTAAAAGAAAGTTTTATCTCTCTCTTTTCTTTAACACAAAAAAATCTCTGAATATGCAGCAGTCTACAATATTATCTCTTAATCCAGCTCTGATTATAAAGTTCTTTTTGATGACAAGCTACACCTAAAAAGTATTTGGATGCATGGGGGAAATCCTAGCTACGGGATTTCACATCTCTTGGATACCTCCTTGTCCCAACTCTCACACCCAAAGGAATAGCTGCACTGAAAAGAAGACTGGTTACATGGGCTGCAAATTTCCAACTGACACCAAAGGAAGAACAGCTTGAGTCACCACTACCCACAATTGTTGCAAGCAAGTCCCTGAAAGCTCCCCAAAGATGTTGCAGGAGGATTAGTATTATAACCTGGCAGCTAAACATCTTTCAGAGACGGCAACCTGACTTCTCTATTCAACCCAGCTTCCTCACTTCCATCTCAGCTGTCCGAACTTCCTAAAGTACTGAAAGTGGAGTGGTAATAGCTGAAAGAAAGAAAATGAAAAATTAACTAAGTGATCTCTATTAATAACAGCTGAGGGGAATCAGTGAGAGACTGGGAGAATGATACTCCCAGGAGAGTGAGAAAGGACAGGCTGGACCTCAGCATGCCAACAAGGGCTACACGTTCTGAGAAAGAAGCCTGGAATTAAGTTCACTTTAAAAATAAATCCAAATAATTTCTGAGTCTCTCTCATGGTTGCAGTTGTAATGCCAAATCTCTGCTCACAATGTTTCTGGCTTTCAGCCAAATATTTGAAAGTCACTGTGATCTTTTTTCCCCTCCCTCCCTCACCATCCATAATTTTTAAGCATTCCCACAGCTGTGAAAGAAATGATAGCTGTGAGGGAAGAGTGCTTGGGTACCCAGAGGCTGCTCTCTCACATTTATTCACAGCTGGAATTCTTCATGGTCTTTGGCACGAACCCTTGCTACTTCCTTGGCTGCTGGGCTGCCCTTTTGTATGGGTGCAGCTATCTGAACAGTTTCAGAATTATTTTTAATTGAAGAAATACTGGATTTTCCCATAAGCTAACATAAAAATAGAAAAATGTTACCATATTAAAAAAGAAAAAAAAAAGAAAAAAGTAGCAATTCTATCTGGACTAGAGGTTAATAATTCAAACAGATTCATATTACAAACTTCAGAGATGAAGCACAGGCTGCATCTTAAGCACCTCAAAGACATGATACCATTTCCCTTATTCACATGCCCCTTACCTTGCAAAACTAACTCCACTGTGAAGTTCAGTTTGCAGCACTAGAGTTGCTAAGCATGACTGAGCTCTTGGAGAGCAGGCAGCAGTCAGAAGCCAGGAGTCAGCCTCCTGTCTGCCCAGTTCTTCAGCATGGGAGCTACCTTAGGCTCCCAGTTTCCTGCCATTACTGTCTGTCATTACTAAAGCGTAAACAGGAAAAACACAGGAAATGGAAGCAGGGTCAGGCCACTTGGGATCAACGTGGAGAGGTTGTCAGAATAAGTAGAAATGAAACAGGAAAGGCCAAGACCCATCTGGAATTCAATCTGGCCAAGGATGTTAAAGACAACAAGAAGGGCTTTTTCAAGTATATCAACAACAAAAGGAAAATAAAGGGTAATGTTACTAAATGGTGGGGTACCCTGGAGCAGGGGGTCCAGAGAAAGCAGAGTTACTGAACACCTTCTTGTATCAGTCTTCACTGACAAGACCAGCCCTCGGGCATCTCTGACCAAAGAGAGGGTAAAGGAATGTTGGAAGGAAGACTTTCTCTTGGTCAGGGAGGACTGGCTTAGAGAACACTTAAACAGATTTGACATCCAGAAGTCCACGGGCCCTGATGCGATGCAGCCACAAGTGCTCAGAGAGCTGGCAGACACCAAGGCAAGGCTGTTCATGATCATCTTTCAAAGGCTGTGGCAATCAGGAAAGATGCCTGAGGACGGGAAGAAAGCAAATCTTACCATGGTCTTCAAAAAAGGCAAGAAGGAGGACTCGGGGAACTACCAGCCAGTCAAGCCTCTGCTCAGACCCTGGGAAGGTGATGGAGTACCTCCTTCGGGAGGCCATCGCTTTCCACATGGATGACAAGAAGGTGATCAGGAGTAGTCAGCATGGATTCACTAAAGGTAAATCATGCTTGACCAGCCTGATTGCCTTCTATTATCAATCAACTACCCAGCTGGATGAGGAAAGAGCAGTGGATATTGTTTACTAGACTTCAGTGTGGCTTTCAACCCTGCCTCTCACAACATCCTCATCAGCAAACTCAGGAAGTGTGGACTGGATGAGGGGTCAGTGAGGTGGATTGGGAACAAGCTGAACAGCAGGTCCCAGAGAATCGTAATCAGGGTCTAGTTGGAAGTCTGCCATTCGTGGTGTCCCACAAGGTTCAGTAACTCCAGATCATGGGGCAAATCAACTCTTCTAGAGGCTCTTAAGCATTAAGAGGCACCCCATCATGCCATTAGAGAAATCCCACGATAGCTAAGTGTCACACAACAGAGATATGTGACATCTTGTAACGGGGTGTGCACATACAGAGTCAAATGCAGATGTTCCTGGCATTTTCCAACACATCACCAGATGTGTTCTTATTGCATGCATAGGAGCTGTCAGAATTTCATTCAGCTGAAATACTTACTTTTTTCATGTGCTAGGAAAAATCTATGGAGCCTCTGGGTAGGAGCATAGCAGATACAGGACTAACAGATTAAACCCTCCAGTCCTCAACTACCTCCTGCCCACAGCTGAAGAACCACCAACAAACAGGACTGGAGGGGAAAGTTCTGGCCCGTGTTGGTGTATGCTTGGCATCCTTGGATTAATGTTTTTGAAACCTCAGGCTGTCCTGACAGTTTTGAAAAGCTGTAGATACAGGATAAAGTGTCCTAAATTAATATGCCTGCCTAAAATGAAGATTTTACTTCAGCTAAAGAGAGTTGATTCCCCCCCCTCCCCTCAGTTTTCAGGAAATTGAACTCAATGTACTCATTTACATACCACTGCTACTATGCAGTATGGCCCCTCAGTTTATGGCCTAAACTTTGCCTCTCTCAACTTAGCTTATGAACTTGGAGCCTGAAATGCACTGAAATATGGCTGATAACACCAGCACTGAAACAGCTGTGACAAGTGCCACAGCTAAAATTTAGGTGATACCAGAAATCCTTTGTGTCATACCACTAAAATACAGAGCTGTGGTGGAAAGAGAGTGACAGTAGTGACTAAAGATGCTCACCAAGTCTGGGCTGCCAAGTGCTGGGCACTGTCTAAGCATGCAGCTGGCAGTCTCTGCTGTCTGCAAGATAGAAGTAACAACTGTTTGAGACAAACAATGACTAAAAATAGTCTAAGGAGGGAGCGGTAGCTAATGAGGATGTGCCTGGCTTTTTTAGACCACAACAAGAGCTGGTCCATGCCCTGCAGAGTTTATCATCATAACAGACTAGAGCACAGACAGGCAAGGAATTGCAGGCAGAAAAAGGGAGCAGTGTGTGTTCACGGCCTCACCACGGGCATCAACAGAGCAGGAGTAGGAACTCTTACTGCTCCATTCTGTGTCATGCCTAATCCACTATCCACAACAGGAACCTGTCACACACAAATACACGCATTCCCAGCAGATCTGCTTTCTGCTTTATATTCCACTCACCTCAGATGAGCTGAGCAGTGTGTGCAATTAACTTTTACAGACACCTTTCACGAGGTCTGCAAGTTAATCACAATACTACAGAATTGGAAAGTATCTCAAAGCTGTTATCAAAGGAGAAAGAAAAAAAGAATTATATGAGACAAAATAACTGAATGAATGTCTATTATTACAGCACACCTGCAGCAAAGAGAAGAAAGCAAAACAAAAGGCAGATTTAGGCTATTACTTGACTTGGAAGTGCTGATTTTTAGAGTGTTAGTATTCAATCACTCTTGTGCTGGATTTTAGAAAATAAAATAAAAAATAAACCTAGAAAATGTTATCATGAAAGACCAAATGAAAAAACTCAGCTGGGGTAAAACCTGACCTGATAAGAAAATGCGTTTACAACACAAAATTCCATTAGGAAACACTTCAAGCTTGTCAATACTCACTTTTATATGGATTTAACTAAACTGACACAAACCCCAACACAGTTAAAACAGATGTAGCCTTCAGCATAACTAAAGTCAGAGTACATTAAAAGTATATCAGCATGACTTGGTTGGATAGTGAATTAACTAAAAATCAATATCCATTTAGTTAAGTGGGTTCACTAATAGAGTGCCAACCAGACACAAGCAATGATGAATTCTAACAACTGCTGTTATTTCTTCTCTACATTCCAAGTCCCAGCTTCAGTACTATGACTGATGTACTGAATAAATTGGTCTGCAAGTTTGATTCATAAAACCTTAGTGATACACATCTCAAGCTAAGATATAATCACAATTAATGCCACTAGGCAACACTGACTAGGCAAGGCGTTGCTAGATTTTGACCATCTCTAGCACCTCTGTTTTCAAGTGAGTCTGGGCATAATGATGGAGGAATTCAGCTCCAAAAGCCTCCCTATCCCTTTGTGGGATCTAAAATGAAGACATGAGCAGAACTGTCACTGTGCAGTTTCCTCTCTCTGGCTTTTCTCACGCTCTCCCTCTTGTGGCAAAGAGACTCACTTTTTTCTTTCAAAAAAACCTAAACCTTCAATTCATTCAATAAACAACTTTATACATGAGTCAGCACACATTGCTGAGTCAACACAGAAGAGAAAAACAAAGGCTGTTATGAAACAAAACAGAGGCTCTCTCCTATCTTGTCTTTTCGTTTCTAGTAGTGGCACTTGCATCACACAAAGTGCTGATACCAGAAATCTGAGATCCTACCACGCCACCTCCTTTCTTTATAGCTGTGGTATTAAACCACCTCCTTTGATTCTCATATTTGACCCAGTGTGACTGTGTTGTAAACTGTAATCTCTACCATGCAAAGCTCATTCTCTTATAAGCTTTCATCTCTTTAGCAGGAGTGAGATTTGCTTTTAGGGAAAACCAGCAGCAGACCAGTAAAGATGTTAGGAAGAGGGGGAAACGGAGGGACCAAAGGCCATTCTCTGCATGCAGACGCAGAGTGCAAATATCAGTCCTGTTCACTCTGTTGCCAAGCAATTCAAAATAAGGATCAACGAGGCAAATCCAGCTTTAGTATCCATGAAGTCTCAGAGAATGGGATATTAAGAACCATGGCATGTCAACACCTGTAATAATGGTCTTTCATGACATACAGTTCCAAAGAAAAATTAGTATGTCCTCTCAAAGGTTACATTATACCCACTCTGTTTCCAACCCTATTTTGTATTAGCTACATCCAATGTCAACTCCCCTCAATTAGAGACATTCATTATTCACACTAATCCAACATGCCCTTGAGAACTAGGATGAGGAAACAAGGATATCACTGCAGGGACAGACATATCTTCAAACGGCTGCAGCTTTAAACAGTCTACAGATGGTGGAGTCAGGCCAAAGGACTGAAAATAAAATTTACCCCCCCAGGCCCCAGATACAGAGTAATCTTAACATATCACATTTTTAGATTCGAGAACAAGCCAGCAACACATTACTTCAAATTACAACCATTATATTCTACTGTCCACAGTGTACAGGCTCCATGCTATGTGTGTACTTTTTCTCTTAAAAATTTATATTGTAAAAGTCAATTTCCTGAAACTATTTTTCAAATGAGTATCAAAGTGATAGCAAGCAAGCTGACATAAGTAACCCAGTGAGGACCATTAGCTGAGCACAAAATTTTGATTTAGCCATAAAGGTTTGCTTTAAGAATTAAATAAAGCAGACAAAAACTAGAATACCACAGGCATAACTACTTCATGTTTTCCTTCCCTTATTAAATGTTTAGGCACTAAATATTAAAATTGTTACTCTAGAAGTCTCCCCATGAGATTGGAATGTCGTTACAGTAGTAGACCCTATAATCTGACACAGCATGTAAGAAAGCTTCAATACAAGCAAACAGCATGAGAACCTTATGCAAATTAAATACTTTGATGGGACTCTAAGGTCAGAAATTGCAAGCCCAGGCAGTCATGATACACATCAAGAAAGATCTAGGTACTACTTCAGGGTACAAGCTGTCCTTAAGGATGTGGAAAACAAGCCCACCATAACTCTAGGAAGAGCTGTACTGCTGCAGCTGCTGACTTAGCAATGTAGTGAGCAAGCAACACAAATATTTGCATGTTTCTTGTCTAACATGCATTTAAACTAAGGGGCCACCAGTCTGTTAGAAATAATAATTGAAGCCTAAGAAGATTTTAAACCAGGGCAGGAGAGAACCTCAGTGGAAACAGGAATTTAACACCATAGGAACCATATTCAGCTCTTCTTCTCTTACATAATGACCTGCTAATTTGCTACTCTGAATTTGCTAAATCTACCCTTCAGCATAATTTTTTTTTTATTCTTTGGTTAGTTTAACCAGCTTGATCTAGAGCTTCTAGTCAGTTTGGATACTGAGGTGAAAAGTTCATTCCTATATACAACATACTTCTCCTTTCCTCTGTGTCTTCAAGACTTCTTTTTGGTCTAACTTGGGCTAGAAGCCTGAACTCCTCAGCAGAGTTTAAAAAGTATTTTAGAGTTTGAAGCAGCATTCCTCCATTTTTCTTCAGCATTTAAATATATTTATTTATTCACGCAGGCATTTTGTATTCAATTTATAAACTTCATGTTTCCTTGGCAGCTGTGCTAAGAATAATGGGGCCGTGGATAATGTCTAGGCTCCTTAAGCAACGCTACATCTACCTTCTCCAACACCCCTTCTGATGAAGGCTCACTGGATTTGAAGCAAACCTGGAAAGTCGTTCTTTTCAGATGGTGTACTCAGTGTGCTGCTCTGATCTACCCACAAACCCACTATCAACTCCACAGCAGGAGAATGCATAGTCGTTGACAAGTATTACTAAGAAGGTTTGCCTGCTATAATGGCTCCAGATAAAGCTTCAACTTGTACTTCAACCATTAATGCTTTCAATAAATTCCATTCCACCCAACTTGATAGCACTATGATAGACTTCAAAGGCTTGAACTTTTCCTAGGCAATAACAAGAACTAGGGGTTCAACACCAAAGTTTCACCTCCTCACCATGGATGCTAAAATAAAGGAAATAGGAAAACCACTGTCAAAATCATTAGCCTCATCCCTCTGATTATAAAGCACCACCAGTCCTGAACAATTAATTGTGACAATAGCTATTTTCATGTACACAATTTAGCCAGTCCATTAGGATAACATCGCTAACATGACTATTAGTGAGCACTCACATGGCACTTAAGATCACCCAGATGCAATAACTGATTGAGAAGTTAGAGAAACTACAAAGTGAGAGCACTCCATGCATTTTAGATGGCCAGATACTAGGAACTGGGAATTTGTTGGTTTTGGTTCTGCCCCTCCCAAACCCAGCAAAGTGGGTTAGCAGTGTGCAGCAGAAAGGGACACACCTCTCCCCTAACAGGACAGTGTAAAAGCTACCTCCTTTAGCACACTGTGAGCGGACTGATACACAACACCAAGGACCACCTTACAGCACCAGCCTGACTGCTCTGAAAGTCCTTTGCAAGACCGTCAGAAAGCATGTTTGGCCCTTGGCAATAAAGTGCAAAACAAATTGTCCTGCCCCTTCCAATAATCCCCATCCTAGGGGGATACTTTGGTTGACAGCATTTATGTACCCTCCTTAAAAAGAGCCTCATTTCAATAAGCAACAGCTCTAGAGGAGCAGCTGGTTAATGATCTTGGCTTCCCTGGAAACAAGGCACTAAAAGCATAAAAAAACCCCAAACAGATTAATGCTAGTCAAAGTAATTCAAACAGTCTCCCTACTTGAAAATTACTTTCAAAAAAACCTTAATACAGATTAGCATTAAGGATATTGAACCTATTCAAAAGTGGTGTCTACTTTTTTGGAATACCTCCTGCATGTTTAGATAAGTCTGGAAAAATAAGATAAATTATTTTAATCTCCACTGGGATAGTAACTGTTCCTTCATATCACTGAGAAATTACTATAAAACCAAAGCAAAGGTCATTGCCTCAAAGAATTAGATAAGAACAGAGGCAGCTCTTACAGTGCACACACAATAAGTAAGAATACTGAAGTTACAGTCAGATCATCTACTCAGCACATCTTCAGGATTTACCAGCCCTTACATCCAGCAGTCTCCATTTTAAGGGAGATGCAGCAACACTGCATATTCTTCAGCTAATGCATTTTACTTTGCATTTCCAACAGAGAGGTACACCATAAGTTATCATACCTCTGAGAAGGATGAAAGTTTAAGATGCATTAGCTTGCTAGCCAGTGATCACAGAGCTCCATCCTAATACTAGGAGCAGAACAATAAGCTTAGCTGAAAAGAGAATAATAAATTTCCTGATTATAACAACAGAACTCAAGAGGGATTATAGTTAATCACCTCACTTTTCTCTTACTTTTAAGAGACCTCATTACATCAAGAGAAGGAAGCAGAGGTGCTGCAAGCTTTGACTAAAGAGCTTGAACTACACATAAGGAGTAAAGAAGTAGAAAATTGAGTCTGATTCACTGGAGAAAGAATGTGAGGGGGAGAATGGAAGTAACAAAGCAGCAGAAGACAAATCTTCACAGGTCCAAGAGCAAGGAATTGTGAGTAAGATTTTGATTCCACCTTCTCAACAAACACACAATCTTCTTCACTACACTGTCCTGCAGAAAAGAGCTTCCTCCAGATGAGGAGGGCATCAGACACTTCACATATGATTCCATACATCCTGTTAGCACTCAGAAATCACAGAAGGAAGATTTTTTTTGTTTTGGACAAACCAATGGATAAATAGAGAGATGTTCTCTAATATTAAGCAGACGCTGCCACTTGTAGAAACAGAATGACTGCTTTGAAGCTGCCACCCATGTATTGCAGTAGGTAAGAGAAATGCCAGTACTGGGGGGAGGAAAAATATTTGCATGTCTCATTTAGGGTATAAACTGGTTCTCTGCTATTCTTGACTTGCTGCACAAAAGGAACCAGAGTATTAAATATAAACCTGATGCTGACAGTGATGCGGTGTTAATGTCTAACACTCGGTGTAGGCTAAATAGTTGTATCTCAGGCATATTTCATAGGTGTGAATATATTTAAGGGTTTGAAAGGACAAAATTATTATATAATATTACAACTCCTCCCCATTACATATTCTAAGCTGGACCTCTAATATCATGTGTCTCAGGCTTTCCAGTTCATTTGCATGGATTCAAATTGCTGTCCAACCCTACACAACCTTTTCTAGGCCCACAAGCAGAAGTTGCCTTCCCTGCTTTTTCTGAGGATATCCTCTCCTGCATTTTCTGAGGGTCATTCTCTTTCAGTGATGCAGAAATCACAAGGATGCATACAATGTAAAAGCATGCTTTAATGCATTATTTAGCCACTTCTGTAAGTTCTCATGGCTGCTGTATTCTGTATGGCAACCTGGACTAAATCTGCACACAACTCACAAAACATCAAGTTCACTCATGTGATAGTAATTATACAACTCCCAGAGGAGTAGACCTTGATGGATGCTTCAGTTGAAAGCTATTATCTCATTCATATTGATTCCCAATAACATTTACGTTTTAGAACAGAACAGATCTGCCAGAACAGAAAACTACTGGGACTATCACTCAGATCTGACTGGACACAACATCCTGACACAGGCTGAGGCTGTCAGAACTTACTGATTCCCCTGCAGGAGAAAACTACCCAAGAAAATCACCCTCCCCATCCCCACACACAATCACAAATGGAGATTCTCCTAAGATTATTTTTGACCCAGATTATCAGATCCTTTATCCCTGACTTTGATGACATCTATTCACATGAAGAGCATTCACTACAGGATCAGTATTGGACACTAAAGGGTGTATCTTTTAGGAAACTGCCACTAAAATATCAATGCCTCCCCTGCAGTTCAGACACTGGTTGCTGACACTGGCATGCCTTCCCAACCCATCATCAAGCCACACTGTCTCACTGGGACCCAGGCAGTAACACTTGGCCTCTGCTGCCTTAAAGATGGCTTTCACTTAAAGCTGACAGAAGATAGAGCTCATCTACCATGCTATTAAATGACACAGGTTTGGACCTATCTCCTGGAATGAAGACCACCCCAGCATTCTACGGTTTACCTGGACTGCCAACAGCAGCAGAGGTTTTGCCAAGAAGTCACACGCACAGATCATTTCATGTCCTACACACAAGTTCTGCTCGGTTTCAAACCTGGAATTAAATTGAATTTAAATTGAAAGAAGCTAAAAGGAAAGGGTTGGGAGCAAAAACTCTGCTACAAGCCTCTAAGATCTATTCTTCAGCTATACTTAAATGTCTTATGGAGCTCACTAAGCGGCATTAGTTTCAGGGACTGCCACCTACCCCGATGGTATTAAAACATCATTCCTCAGAGCCACCTTACACCTTAGCCCAGAAAGCATTTCTGTGCACAGAAAATTAAAATCAGACAAAAGCAAACTATTTCAGAATGTCTTCAGTGCAAAACTTTCCCAGTGTTCCAAAAAGGACAAAAGGATACCAAGACCCCTGGAGCATTGCTGCTTTTTAAGAACTGTCTCAGTATGTTTCATTTAATCAAAAAATATCCCACCTATTAACCCCATGAAAGAACAGTCTGTGCACCTTTTGATTCTTAAAGACAGCAAAGAGACTTGTTTAGAATAGCCTACATAAGTCTTCATCCTCTCTCCTCTGGGGCTCTGCATTCCTTCCTCAACTGAACAGACAGAAACAAACCTGCATTGTCACACAGCAAAGCATATGGTTAAGACATCTATCAACATTGCATTTAAGCATGTATTTTTTTGGACAGACTACTGAATGCTAATCTACGCTGGGAGACAGGAATCCCAAATTTTCTCCTGCAGTCTGCCAGGATTTGGTTTTCAGAGCTGCCATGCCCTCTTATCTTCCACTGACTTTGGTGGGTGTTCTGCACTGCATTTCTGAAGGTCAGCCCCTCAACTCCTCAGTGTCTCAGCAATCTCAGTAAAGTAGGAATAGATTAGACCAGTACTCCAGCTGAATTACTCCCAAGCACTGTAGTAATGTGTGGCATCATTTATTTTCTGCCTTTATTTTGCTCTGAATCAATGGAGCACTCAACAACTGCAGATTTACAGCTGCTGCAGGAGGTCTCTTCAAGCAATACAGCTCTGAAAATTCAAGTTATTGTTCTAGCTGTCTGTGCCAAGATATTCACAAGCAGCTCTAGGGTAACAAACAGTTAAGATTTGCAACAAAATAGGTCGTGCTGGGACCTGAATCTGAACTATGCTAGGTGAGGATATTTGGGTGGTGCTCAGTGCTACTGAGGCTACTCCATTCTCAGAATTCATGATTCTCAGAACATACACTTCTTATTTAGCTGAACTAACAGATCAATGTCTCAAACTCAGACTTTTCCTTTCAGAAATAGTGCCCATTAGTTGACCCGAGATACCACACTCAAATTCCAGCTGATAAAAGTGCATTCTTGGTCTCTGCCTCAGTTTTCCTTTCTATACTACACAGAAAATACATCTACAGAAGTGGACCTATTTTTACTGTACTAGCTAACAAAAGACCAGGGCAGGTAATGTTGATTATGTTTCCGCAAGTGTCCAGATGGCATCTAGGCAACAACAGGTTAACACTGTTCAGCAGAGCAGCCTCCAAGAGCAGCAGATAGCAAAAAGCACTTTTATCATCACTGCTGCTGAGCTGGCTTCAACAAAGAGGAAAACTCCTCTTTCATAAGGAAAAAAGTTAACAACTTCACTGAGAAGCTATGAAAAAAAAAAGTAGAAAAACTGACAGTTCAGTAAACAGGAGCAGTACCACCACATAAAGGCAACAGATCTTCTGAGGCATCAACCCACAAAGAAAAGGGGGAAAAAAAAGAAAAATACTAAGGAAAACTCCACAAAATTTATGATTCAAAAATATTGTCTCCACGTGCTAGCAAGACTATCCAGAAGGATCACTTCACTATAACAACAGACATTTAGCAGAAATATTAAAATGCCTTTTCCAGAGCTTAAGTTATCTCTAGCTGTTAAAAGACATGATAAAACCTAGTGTAGGGGTAGATTAACTCCCACCTGCTGCTCCAGAGCCCAATCACTTCAGAGACATCTGGTGCTAGCCACTGCCAGAGACAGAATACCAGACCCTGCATTAGACCCAGTCTAGCAACTGCTGCTTTCTCAGAAAAAGAAAACAACAGACTTGATAATTTGATATTAACAGCACAGCAAGAGTTCTGTCCAGGGAAACTGAAATGTCAGTGAAAACAGACCTTGATCATGTTTTGGTTTGGCCATTATCAGAAAAAGGCTACTGCTGCAGAGATTTCTTCAAGTATGATATTACTCCTGTTTTAAGTAATTCAGAAAGGAGTGTTGAGAGCAGATAAGAGGGGAATAAAACAGCTTCAAAACTAATGAAATCAGAGTACACCTCACTTTTGTTGTGAAGAAACCACAAACTTCCAAAGGCTTATTTGTATTCCTTGACTCAAAATGTTCATCACTCACTTATACACTACCAACCACTCACCTACAGCATAAGAAAAACAAAAAAGAATGATTCTTCAACCCTTCCAGAACTAGTCAGATCTGTCAGTAACACCAGCTTGTGTCTCTAACAGGTTGAGTTACTCAGGATGGATAAATTATTGGGATGTTGTGAGCGACAGGAATGACCTGATTAAGACTACCATGAATTCATGTGGGAGGCTCAGTAATGTAGAGCCAAGAAGATACAGAGTTGTGAGAAACTGGAGTGGGTGATGCCAACAGACTTGAAAGGCTATTATCCTGTGAGGCAGTAAAGCAAATTTTAGGGCATTTTCCATAATACCAGAAAACATCCCAGCTGTGCAATACAAAACATGGGTGCAAATTCTGTTTGCCTTATTCAGATGTACTAGAATGCTGTCAAAGGATAAACTTCTTCATGTCAGATCAGGCATAGTCTACTTCCACAGGCATAAAATACCACCATGAAACTCTACTATGTGCTCTACCTTATCCAATATAAGCACTGATGAATTGATCACATGGATAAGCATCACATTAGACTGTCAGGTGATCTAGCAATACCAATTGTATATTAATAAGCAAGGAACCAGGATGTTTAAAAGCAGTAATTCACAATGCCTCTCACCATCAATGTGTTCAGGGACCCTTTCCAGGCCCCTAAACAGCCTAAGAAGCCTCTCAGTCTTCTGACTGAGTCTAGTCTCCTTTGCTTCAAAAAATTAACTCAAGTACTACACTCCCTTGTGTGTTTCTTCTGTACTGGTCTCTCTACCACATAAATAGCAATATTGAATCTTCAGAATCAGAAGAAAATTACAACATAATATGGAAACACACAGTAAGGACATAAGTCATTGCCACCATCAGCAGGTAAAAAATTGTCCAAGTCTGTCTCTGGCTGAGACTGGGTAAAATCCCTGACAGTAAAGTCTAAGAGCCCCTTTACATTGCTGCTGCTTTCAAGCAGATTCCCCTCATTTCCTTGGAATCTCATTCTCCTTCCTAGAGTGATGGCTGAACTATATTTTGCCTCCCAAGGGAGAGCTGGATGCCTGTCACTTGAATTGCTTACAGCCAAGCTACGCAAAGCACATGAGAATATGCCAGGGGGAACAATACTGCATATGGTTTCTCAGCATTCCTGAGAGCTACAGACAGAAAGGGATTGATGGAGTCAAAGCCCTCCCTCCCACCACCCTTCAGCCCGACTCTGCTCCGGAGGGGTGTCTGACCCAGTGGGCTAATCAGCAAGGCACACACATTGGCGCACACAGATTTTCCCACACAGAAAGCCAAAACACTGGTTTTTCAAAGCGTTACTTCAAGAGCTAGACACAAAAGGCCTACATGCCTTGGGCAATGGGAGTAAAGTCCCAGATTCCACCTTTTTAGAAGTGCTTAAGTGGTTTAACTTCAGGAAGATGCTGCCTTCCATATGGAAAAAAACCCCCAGTCCTCTCAATGTATGAGGAGAAAGTAGTAAAAATGGAAGTTTCATCCATGAGTTTTCCTTTAAGGGACCGACTGCTCTCTATCTCTTATCCTAGGCACCTGCCTTTGTATCCAGAGCAGCTCTAGGCAAAATCATCTCAGGCAGCAGACGGTGGTGGGAAATAAACTGGACGTACCCCGCTCCCTACTTAGTTCCTAATAATGCCCTGGAGTACCTTGCTGAGTGCCACTGGAGGCAGTCTGGGCTCTGTGGGACAGCAGCACAGAGGACAAGGAAGGCTTCATCCCAAAAGCAAAAGCAGTTAGTGCTGACAGTACAGGTGACAAGTATAAAGGAAAGAGATTTGAGAAAAAAGACCACTTTCCTGAAAGTTAGGGGACAAACATCAGAGTCCAATGGTTACATATAAATAACCTCACCTTAAAAAGTGCAAGGACAATACTATAAAGCTAAATAGGCAGACCTGAGTCTAGCAGTAAGACATAAGGGTTTTCACCAATTATACAGTGTGGTGCCAGATGTTGGCAGCAGGCTGCAGGCACTGGATGCTAAAGGAATGGGGATTACAAGCATGGGCACAGAGACAGCTTCCTGAGCGTGAAACATCCTAGAGTGAGAGACGTAGAACATGTCGGGGGCAGAAAACAGCCCTTCTGTTGTCCACTGTCACGATATTTAAGGAAATTACTTCAGGAGTTTGTTTTGGTTTTTTTCAAAGAACACATACAATCACTTAAACAACACACCCAATTTACATAATCAAAACTACCCTCCTAAGTCTTGGCTTTTGGGTTAGAAACTTTTCTAAATTAAATCTTCATTTCCTGCCATTATCAGATATTCAGAAAGGTCACAAAACTATTGGTAACAAGGAAAATAAAGCTTTCATTCTTATTCTGCTCTCAGTGTTTAGTCTGATTTGTTTTTTCCAAAACCCTTCAATACTTACTACAAATTTCCCTTGGAAAAGTCGCTAGAAAGCTTCCATCTCCACAGTAAACTTTACAGAGAAACATAAATGGTTGAAGATGGGGAGCAAAATAGCGTGATTACATTTATAACCACAATACTTTGCAGCAAAGAAAGAGTAAAAAAAAATATGCATTCTAGATTGCCTACCACTGCTAAAATGATTAGTTACTGCTATGTTACTGTATTTCTTCATGTGTAAGAACTGCCATGCCGTCTCCTGTTTTCATCTGGGATAGAGTTAATTTTCTTCTTAGCAGCTGGTACAGTGCTGTGTTTTTCTGGATGTAGTGTGAGAATAATGTTGATAACACACTGATGTTTTGGCTCATCTGAGCAGTGTTTGTCTTAAGGGCTTTTCAGTGTCTCGTGATCTGCAAGTGAGAAGCTGCACAGAAAGCTGGGAGGGAGCATAGCCAGGATAGGTGACCCAAACTGCCCAAAGGGATATTCTGTATCACAGAACATCATGGTCAGTATACAAACAGGGGAAATTACTTGGAAGGGGCCAATTGCTGCTCAGAGATGGGCTAAATATTGTTCTGTGGGTGGAGAACAATTGTACTGTGCATCACTGGTTTCTCTTGAATCCTGTTTTCTCTCCCCCACTCCTTTTATATTAAAATTATTATTAATATTATCGGTATATTTAGTATTACTAAATTGTTCTTATCTCAACCCATAAGGTTTACCTTTTATTTCTCATTGTCCCATAACACATTTACTTAGACAAACAACATACAGCTCAACTCAAACCAAATTTGTGACAATAATATAGCTCCCATTATGACATCTGAGCAAATCACAATCCTTGGTGTTAAGTCTCAACTCCAGGCATCATTAGATGTCTTTCACAAATTAAAAGTGAGGACTTGTAGGACTAAGCAACTGGCTTGGGGTCACAACATTGACTAAGACAAAGCCAGGTACTAAACTTAAGTCTCCCAAACCAGTGCTTTTACCACTGGATGTTGTTAGATTCTCGTACCCTCCACACAGGAGTCTTTATCCACACCATCCCAACAGCAAGAACATAGGTGAAAACACCATGGTGACAGAGTCTTTTTATCTTCTCATTCTCATTGCAGCAGTTCACTGCATATCCCAGTAACCTCATAAAAACAGAATGCCCAGTAGAAAAAACTTAACAGTCTACAGAGATGATGACTTCCTCTACCAACTGCACTTCTGATTTGATAAACAAAAGGTACTGGGGAGATAAGGCTATTCCATCATAGGTAGTGCTAGGATACTGCTGTAACCACTGAAACTAGAAAAGTGTGTATGCCCATCTGACAACAAAACATTAAACAACATTTTGGGGGGAAAAATCCTTCATACGGGATTTGTTTTTCCCCCTCTCAAACTCATACCAGAAGCAGAGCCCTATTCATTTGGTTGGTAATGGCCAACTCACACTAACTAAGTCACAGATGGTCCTGCCAAGACAAGGCCAAGAGAAGCCATATGTGAAGTTATTGAGAAGCAAAGGTTGTACCTCATACTCCCTGGTACAGGCAAGGTCTCAATTACTAGCTCGGTGTCACAGGTTATTAATGAACTGGCACATACTTATACTTCCAAGCTGAAAGGTAATGGCCTTTTTATAGATGTTAGAAATTAATTAATTTGGAAGAAGAACTTCAATTAGTTCATTTCATTCATTTCTCAACTCCCCACCAGATTCACTTGCTCAATTCATTAAACCTGGCATCATAGCATAACCAAATATCCATTTCCACTCAGAGATGTTACTGCACCTTGAAAGTCTAGAGATAACATTTTTGCTGCAAAGGCTGTAGGACAACAGAGAGCCTCTCCTGCAACCCCAGCTGCTCCCAAAGCAGTACTGAAATTCATTAGTTTTGTTCTTTCAGGAACCAGACCCCAAATCACAGTTACTGACAAAGAGCACACTGAACTCTCCCTCCTTACCTTTTAAAGACAAGAATTCCTGTAAGTATAAAAGGACCATCCTGTCTATTAGGTCAAGCTATGGCAAACTCCATCCCATTTTTTCATATAGCATCTACCAACTGTGGCATAGAAAACAGCCATGGGATCACCTACACAGTACATACCTGCTGTAATGTTTTATGTGATGTGCCCTCTTCGCGGTTAAAAAACAAGTTTAGTTACTTATTCCTTTCAGAAACACACTGATTACACTAGGGCTGCAAAACTTACCTTTCAGGCTGCTGTTTCACTACCTACGCTGATGCAACTGCTGAAATTAACAGTCACTAGTAAAACAGCAAAATATTTACCTGCCAGAATAGTTAAATGAAGAACCTATCTGCTACTACAAAGTATCCCAAACACCAGAACAGTTCCTGAACTTCTTTCCCATGTCACTTAAAAACAGGCAAAATATTTATTAGACTTATCATATTGTAACACCACCCATTGTTCTTCCGTTCTCTTGTAATGCACCCTTTAATTGTTTAGTTTATGCTTTAAAATATAGATTTTTTTGGAACATAGACTACCATCTTGTTTCAAGGTGCCAATTCCTGTATCACAGGGTCAAAAAGTCATTGATTTACAGAGGCTTTGTATTTGCATTCAGTCACAGCTTCCTCAATAACCTAAATATTAGTGACAGAAAAGAAGAACTGAATGAAGTTCAATTCGGACCAAATGCTGGAAAAGCCTACCTTATGGAAATGGTTTGGGGAGCAGTGAGGGGAGTATCCCACTCTTAAGAAACTTTCTTCCTTAAATGGGATAAATTACCAGATTATACCATGAGGCAACTTTCTGAAAGTCAAAACAAGATGCTCAAAGCTTTTGAAAACATAATTCCTTAAAAAACATTATTGCCTGCTTTTGTTGCTGATTTATACTTAACTAATAATGCTAACATTATACTTCCTGAGACTAAATAAAAATCAACAAAATAGTGCTGTTTATTATTCCAATAAACATTCAGCAAACAGAGGGTTTGGTCTTATTTTTTTGTTAAGTTAGTCGCATCCCTGAGCACCATCAGTAACTAATCTGAAAAACCCCTTTGTTTATAGCAGCTGCTCACAACAAAGTTATCACCTAAACCAGACTCAAGGCACCCAGTGTTGACATTTGAACAAAGCATCAAATATTAATTACAATAAAACCACTTGATGATGACATGCACAGCTATTTTCAACACGTGAAGCTGATGCAAAAACTCCTTCAAGTGAGGAAGCATGCCCCAGATGTTTTGAAAAGACTGTCATTCACAGCTGCATCGTACAATCCCCTCTGATGGCTGATATCTGCAGCAGCCAGGGGTCTGCAGCAAGCCTGGAGGGTACATCCTGGGATGTCTTGAGAGAAGCAGCAGGTGACACAACACCAACATACCTTCAGCAACATTTTGAGTTGCATAGGTATGATCTCCACTGTTACCAGAAACACTCAGGGCTCTCGTTTGGGGAACAAGAGATTGGGTTTTCCAGGCTTCCCCAGAGGGCAGTGGGGCATCCAGAAGTGCTGAACTTGGCCCATTCAGCCCACAACTGCTCCACAAGCAAGTTGGGGTACCCAGACACCAGCTCCATTACTGCCATTTCAGTCTGAGTATTGTGCCTAGCATACAGATTATGATTTGGGGCATTGTTATTCAATTGTTATTTAGGAAAAATAAAGAAGGGGAAAAGAAACTGTGCCACACCAGCTTCTAACCACCAAGTTTGCCCAAACACCACCTCTTTGCTCAGTTGTCACATAACACAGTAGAGGGTTCCTCTTCACATCAACCCTCTGGTTAATACACCCAGGCACCTCATTTGCTTCATTTATATGAACTGAACAAGTTCTGTTTCATCCTAGTCAACAACAGCTAATTATTTGCCTGTGTTTGCTTTCAAGAACACTGTTACTTATCCAGATAGCAACATAAATGCTCCAGACCAAACTGGATGCCTGGGTTAGAAAATAGAATGGAAATCAAATATCCAACCTGCTTTGACCTCTAATTAGAAAGTCATTTTTAACAGAGCAGCAAAGACAGCAGACTTGCTGTGCTCACCACACCTCCACCCTTTGTTTCCAATGACTCTTTAAACCCCAAAAATACTGTCTGGTGAATTTTTCTTTTAGCACTACAGGCTGGGGGCAGAGTGGCTGGAAATCAGCCCAGGGGAAAAGGACCTGGTGGTGTTGGTCGACAGCAGCTGAACATAATCCAGCGTGTGCCCAGGTGGCAGAGAAGGCCAATGGCGTCCTGACTTCTACCAAGAATAGTGTGGCCAGCAGGACCAGGGAAGTGACTGTCTCCCTGCACTCAGGACTGGTGAGGCTGCAGCTCAAGGCCTGTGTCTCATTCTGGGCCACTCACTTCAAAAAGGACATGAGGTGCTGGAGTGTGTCCAGAGAAGGGCAACAGAGGTGGTGAAGTCTGGAACTTGAGTCCTATGAAGAGCAGCTGAAGGAGCTGGGGTTGCTCATCCTGGGGAAAAGGAAGCTCAGGGGAGACCTTGTTGCTCTCTGCCTGAAAGGAGGCTGTGGCAAGGGTCAGCCTCTTCTCCCAGGCAACCAGTGACAGAACAAGAGGAAAAGTTATGTCAGGGAGGTTCAGGGTGGATATTCCTCAAAGAGTAGTTAAGCTTTGGAAGATACTGCCCAGGGAATTTGTGAAGTCACCATCCCTGGAAGATGTCCCCAAGAACAATGAATGCAAGTTCTGCCTGTGGTAGGATGCCAGGCTGAAAGTAGAGATGAACACCGCATTTAAGCAAAAAGAGAAGAGAGGCTGTAAAACAAGTTGGAGAAGAGAGAGTACATCCCATTTCATGCTGTTTAGAAAGATTTCCTGTTACAAGTGAGTGATATGGTAACAGAGTAGAAGCAATGTCACTGCAGAGGTTCATGCTGCATTTATGAGCTCTCTCACTATGAAAGCCTGAATTTAGATCAACAAGTAACAAGGCTGTTGACAGTAAATACAAGCCAGAGGTTATGTATACAGCAGATGTTACCAAATCTTCAGGTGTTAGTTGAATTGTGTACAGATTAATTGCAGCAGGCAGTTTAACCTGTAAATGGCAGTTCATTGAAGGGATACTACAGAAACTCTTAAGTGCTCACTAAGGAAAGAATTGCTTCAGCTTCTCAGCTTATGTAGCTGTTACACGTTAAACACCTCTGTGCACCTGCCCTCAACGCAGCAATATTCCATAGTTCTCCTGTTTTGCATAAAGGTAGCGATCCACTGCTTTGCTGAACCTCAGCAGCCCTATTTCTGGTTTTGGACCCATATTTCCTGTCCTGCAAGGTTGTATCCCACTCCACTTAATATCCCATATGTGCTCATTTTTGAGGGACGTGGTCCAACACTGCACAAAGTAACATTTTCTTGGATAAAATGGATAAAATTTCCTGGCCAACAGAAAATATTTTGCACTTCTGCTAAATTACTAATAATACGGGAGGAAATAAACCTTTTTAATTGAAACTGATATTTTCAAGTTGCAATAATCAAAAACTGTAGAAATACAACTTTTAAATAAAAAGTCTTTTCCATGAAGTGTCTCAACAAAAGAATTGCAATTAGTTCTGCTTAGCAACCAGCCAACATCAAAAAACAGATGGTGAATTGGACAAGAGACCAAACATATGATCAAGCCTTTGAAATGCTATCAGTTAATTCCTTTCCTCTTCAGAGCATAATAGTAAAGACCATAAAGGTAAATAGTATTTTTCCATCAACTAACACAGCAACAGCTCTGCTCTGTTAGGTCAAAGGTTACTCTTTGCTTTCACAGAACCAGTCAAAGCTAAGTTTTCTAGATAAGTAATAATAGACCAGATAACTTCAGGACAACATTTCTTCCTAAAACAAATCCTCAGCTTTTCAAATTTCTAGTTAATTTTTGAATTTCAGCAAAAATAAGGAAAGTCTCCCACATGCCCCAAGACATACCTTCCAAATGCCACCCTTAGTAGCTACAGGCACATGGAAGAAGGAGAGGAAGCACATTTGGGTGCACACCAGGGAATGCCAGCTGGAGAACTATGCAGGTGCCATACTCTGCTGTATTCACTAAGAAAATCAGTTCATTTTTTCTTACATTTTGGAAGAGACTGTGAATTTCTCCTTTATCTCCTTTATTATGTCTTGGGTTTTCAAAAAAACACAGAATGCAGAAGACTCTGAAATACTTTTTGCTACTATAGTTATAATGTAAACTGACCACCCAGCTGAAATGAGGAATCTGTTCACATCCTAATTTAACATACATTCCCACCCAACACAGGCTGTTCTTACAGTGCTTAGGTCACCTCACAGAGAACTGTTTCTCACAGGAAAGAAAGTGTGCAACATAATAAACACACAAATTTATTCATACATGTGCTCTCTTATCTGGGGACTTCATAACTCTAAAATGCTGCAACTGTGCTACTGTGTGCTTCACATGACAGCACAGACAATCAAACTGTCCCTGGGAGAACCAAATGCATAAAATTATGGTCAAAATCTACTCAGTATTTCTAGTGAGAACTCATTCTGGACTTCTGTTAGAACATATATTTAGTTACCGTGGAGGCTCAAAAAGAATCCAGAAAAAGAAGATGAAGGCAACAATTTATCCTTTTTTTTTTTTTTTTTCTTAAACAGGAAAATTAGTTCCTTAGCTCTGAGGTAGTATTATGAATCCCAAGGCCACATTTCTAAAGTATTTCAAACTGGAAGATACTGAACAGATTTTTTTGCATTAAAAACTGCAGACTTCCAAAGTATGGTCTTCTCCTAAATCCTCACCCCCTTTGCTTCTATGATGGAAAGTATTAAGCTCATCCAACAGATGGAACTGACTTTTTCAAGACTTCCTTTTCTATTCCTTTTACACAAATCACAACCATTATTAAAAAAACCTTGCAAGCTTTGGTATCTCAGGTAAGCCACATTTTCCCAGTGTTCATGGTCTTAAAAGCCCCATATATACGCTGCACCTTTTTAAACACAAAATTGTAACAGAAAGCACACCTTGGCAGCTGACACCAGACAAGACTGAAAGGGAAAATACTGTCAGGCTGAGAACTACAGTTCTCCTTCATCCTTTACGTTTGCACCAATTTGAAAATTTTTATCATAGTGAACACGAGGTGGGTCTCCCCAGGAGACCTAAACTGAGCAGGACCTATTGATGACCAGATTAAAGAAAGTAAAGGCAGAAGTCACAATACAATTGTTACATTGCATCACTGGAAAGCCAGCAGAAACCTTTGTAACACTAGAGTAGAAGATTTTTTTTGATCATCTGATGGGGAACAACTCTCAGCATAAAAAATGTCAGGAAAAGAAATACAATCACACTGAAACAAGCAAGCTCAGGAAACAGTAAGGTGTAAACAATCAACCATAGCACATGGCAAACACTCTCCCAACAGCTTCAGGTTCCAGGCTACTGGGAGCTAACGGCACTACAGGGTGAGGTGGAAGGAGGATTTTATTTCTAGTTCCTTTCCAATTCCTACCAGCAATCACGTCCTTCTCCCACATTCTGTTTTCAGCACACACCAATCGACTGAATCTAACGGACAGGGTAAAGGCACAATTCAGTATTCCTGCCCAAGAAGCTGTTACTTTCTAGCCACTAGGGTAATTAATTCTGCTACAGGGACCGAAGGAGAGGTGAGGGGAAGGATGATAACTCAAACTTTCCATTCTGGTCTTAAACAAATGCAAATATCCTTGAACACTCACCCACCTTATTAAGCTTGTCTCTGCTATCTGCAGATAACCCGCTGCATTCAGGGAGCCACTTCAGCCTGCAACTTACAAGAAGTAGGAATCTACTCATCAGTTAGCCCTATCTGTGCCTGATGTGCTAAAAGGCTATCAGAAAAAGGTGATAGGGCAAATACAGTAACACAAAACATCGTTATCAGTACCCAGGTCTCCAGCCACACCCTTCCCACATCTGCTGAAAGCATTTTCACAGCAAAGCAGGACTCGTTAGAGCTCATGATCAAAAAGCCAGTACACCCATAGCCTAAACCATTCCTTAAAGCCAAAAAAGCAAAGCAGCAGGGGCAATCTAAATTAGTGGCTTCTCTACATATTTTATAAATTTAGAGGCATCTGAAAAACACTGGAAAATAAGCTTACTGCTTTAAAGGGGCCTATGCCAAGCACCAAGGAACAAACGAATTTCAGCAGCATCACACAAAGCCAAATTCGGTCCCCAATTAAGAATACAAATGACAGCTTGGCACTTCAGGTCTTTCCTCACAGTGACAGATCAGCAAAACAGGGCATAGACTTTTTACCTCACTGATCATATTAGTACCAACAGCAAAGTTGTATTAAACTTGGGACCTACTAAGTTGCATGCACACAGCCTTTGTGCAACAAGCTTCAGCCTCCAAGATGGGTTAAGAGAGTCAACTAAGAGATAGATTTATTCTGTTACACAGGAATTATTTAAAATATTTTTTTGAAATAAGATAAAAAAATCATGCAGGACCTTTAATGGGCTAGCCTTAAAAGAAGTCCTCAAAACATTTGTTAGTATTACACACTCAGTAGGGTTCCACAGGCAAAGTTGAATTTAACACAAATATCTATCTATCCCAACTATACCAGTTCTCAGAGGATGGTGTGCCTTCACCGGTGTCTGCATGTTTACACAAGTGTGCAATTCTGATACAAACATACTTTGTTCTTTCAAGCCTGAATGCAATATGCTAGCTGAAACACCCATTGTTTGTAGAAGCTCTTCCCGAAGAAGATAAATACAATTTCACCCAAGTGAATGAGGTGACTGGATTTATGCCAGGAACTAGGACAAATGTTTTTTGATAATACCCAATCTAAGCCTTCCCTTCCTCAACAGATTAAAAACAGAAGCATATGACAAATCCCACAGTATTTCCAATCCAAAATTCAGGGATATTTTGCTCAGTTTTTTTTTCCTTATCCTGTGTTTGGAAGGAAATTCAGATCCATTCACTAGGTGCCACACTGACAATCTGGACATAGTAAACTCAGTAATAACTGAAAGACTAGATATACTTTTACCTGGCCTTCTCTATTTCTGACAGGGAAAATTTATTTCAGTGTTTATGCTTCTAATATAACTGGATGGTTACTGATTTTACTTCAGATCAGCACACGTTGCCTTTAGCTTTTATACTGCCTTCTTTAGCTTTATGAAGCCTAACTCTATTTAAAAACTTCACCCTGATACAGCTGTGATACATACAGCAGCCTCATACTCATCAAATTTACCCCAATGTGTTTTTTTCCTTTTGTCTCAAGACCAGAGTTTGTGTGCTAAATTTCTACCATTTTCTGAATCATACTTCCAGTGTAGCAACTATTAAGGGTGTTCTTTCCAAAGTTTTGCACAAAAAGCAATTTTTCTCAAGACTTCAACTTCAGAGGATTTTGATTACTAAAAGAGAATTCTTTTCAGCTGTCAAAAAGTCAAAACAGTTGAGTGTTCATTTTACAAACTCCAAGCACGATAATATTTTTGAACACTATTCTTATGAGGAGGCTGCTTTCTACTGAGGAAACCTACACTTCTCTCTGGGCTCACAGAACGCCTATTCTTAGAGCTCCTAAATATCAGCTACAAACTTTCCCCAAAACAGACAGAGTGTCAGAGGCTGGTCCCAACACAAACCCATGTAGAAGCCACCCTGGAAGTAACTGAAAATCGATGGATAGGAGAACTACAGTGGCTCTAAGTTGGAGACACTGTCTCTCTGCCGCCTAAAGCAGTTTCTTCTGGACTACTGAGAACTCGACCCTTCAGAAAGTATCCAAGTCCACCACTACGTACAACAGATAAGGTAAGATTGTCAGCTAATGCTATTGCAACGTTAACAGCCTTTCTGAAGAGGAAAAGAAACCACGAGTTTACCTCCCATCAAATCTTATTCGTTAGTGGAGAAAAAGAAGAACCAAGAATTGTGTTTAAAGCATAAGATCACATCGAGACAGTTTTTAAGGGTTTGGTTTAGTTTGCCGAGTTTTTTCGAACCACGGAAGTAGTGGTGACACCTCCCGAAGGACCAGACACCGAGCACTGCACAGGGGAAAACGGCCTCGTTTCGCACTGCCCCCGTCCCGTTCCCGCAGAAGGCAGCTGAGCCGCGGCCGGCGGGTCCCGAGCCGCCCTCTCCCAGCCGGGGCTGCGCAGCCCCCGCCGCCGCGCCGGGACACACGGGGGAAGGAGAGTTTCCCCGTCACATCTCAGGGGGAAGTTAGTTACCTCTGGGCTCCTCACGGCAGCCTTTGCAGGAACATAGCCCCATGGCAGGTGGCAGCGTCCCTCTCGGCCCCAGCCAGCCCGCTCCCTGCCAGGCGGGGCCGCCTCCAGCATCCCTGGCAGCGGGGCGGGCAGCCGGGCAAGGGCTCCCGAGAGCCTACGCAGGGGCAGCGGCAGGTTGGTGCCCTGGAGCTCCCTGCCTTTGTCGCCCGTACTTCCAGCCGGCCTCGAGGCAGAACTCAGCGCTTCACGGCTCCCTGCGCCCCTTAAACCGCACCGGCTTATTAATTATAGTCCCCTTTGAAGGGGTGAGAGCCACCGGAGCCTGCTTTATGTGAGAGGCTCTCAGATAGCTGGAGGGCAACAGACACCAAACATAAACCTTCAGCGTGCATAAAAAGATACCAGAAAGACCATTTCACCTCTTGCAAAATTCTGTCAGCACAGGACAGGGTCATATGGTATCCCCCCCACCACACACCCCCACAAGAGTAAACACTTCCCCATGTATCTGAGGCTCCACAGAGATACTGAGTGCTACAGGGATCTTGCATTCTTGCAAAGGTCAGCACTGCTCTAGCAATATTCAGAAGGCTTGTTTACACACTCACTTTTAATTGCATTAACCTAACTAAATCAACAGCTGCAAAGACAAGAGTTTTGTTTTGGGATAAGGAAAGAACAACATCCCTAGAACAGATGTTTGCTGGTTCTCTGATCACTCTGGGCTTGTTTTCTAGACCCTGCAGCACTTCACTTAATCCAGCAGGGACCCTGCTTACTGAGCCCCACTGCCCTAAGCAGCAATGCCCTAAGCACCGCAGCAGAGTTACAGTTTGTTTTATACACCAACTCACAAGCAAACTGGCTGCCTTTGCAAAGCGTGGATCAAGTGTTAAGAGCTAGATGTCACAAGGAAGGGACTGAATGATAAAATCTTTTCCAGGCTGGACACTGCATAAAAATACACTCTTTGATGGCACTGTGCAATGCACAAAAATTACAGTGTGGGTGGCAGAGGAGAAAGCTACACAAGGGGGGGGGGGG
>VZRQ01003882.1:230335-372562 GCA_013397975.1 Machaerirhynchus nigripectus | reverse complement strand
GGGGGGAGGAGGAGAAAACACACACGGGGGGGGGGGGGGAGGGGTAACAAGGAGCTACATCTTTTAACACGGTTAAAATTCCAGAAACAGCCTGAACCCAAGATCTAATGAGAATTTGCAGTTCCAGCTCCCAGTACATATCTCAGCCTCTTAAGACTGAACTACAGTTCTTCAGAAAGGACTTTCAGGGGAGAAAACGAATAGCTAAAAGGGTAGGTGTCTACCAGGGCTCCCACCATTAAAAAAAAAAAAAACAACCAAACAAAAAAACCAAACAAAAAACCCCAAACCGAACCCAACAAAAAAACAAACCAAAACACCAAAAAAACCAAAAACCCCCACAAAAATGTTGTACAGAGAGGTCCTCCTGCAGAGTATTCAGCTGTTAACTGCACACTTGAGCAATCCCAGAGTATGAGCATTCATTAGTTAGCACAAAAAACCAAAACAAAACCAAATCCCACACAGGATAGAAGATGGACAAGGCAGGAAAACTTTCCCACCACCACCAAACATACTAGAGGAAATTTAAGATATTCTTGCAAGAGAACTGAAGGAAATCCAGTATTCTGGCTTTGCTGGTACCAACTTGCTCCTCTTGGATAGATGTGTGAGAATTCATCTCAGTTGCTTTGTTGAGCCTCTAAACTCGTCAGACAGTGCCCATAGCTGACAGCTGCTTGGAAATCCATCTCTTGTGCAAAGTACTACCTTGCCCTTGTAAAGCAGCAGATACTTCCCTTTCTTCTTGGCTAGAGGGTGATCTGATCTCAGGGAAGAGGCACGTAAACCACCTGCTTGAGGGGCTGGACAATCTCCTGGCAACACACCCACATTTCATTTACCTAAAGCAACTCAGGGCAGCCCCCAGCAGCAGTAAGTTTTCCAAGTTCTGGAAAAGCCAAAGTGTTTACTAATGGCACTATCAGATCAGTGGTAGATAAAATGGATGGAGAAAGCACCCTGCTCTCCAGCTGCTCCAGCCTGGCAGCCAAGTCAGCTCCATGGGGAAAGGTACTAGATGCTGTATCTCAGAGAACCTCCCAGACTACCTAGAAGTTACTGAAATTTGAGTATTTAAGAAGTTTTAGGACTATTACATACATCATGTGGACAGATAGAGGATGATGAGGGGTTAAGCACACACGCTTGATTTGGGCAATCTGACAGCTTCAGCAAAGCATTTCAAGAATATTTTCATTTCTATTACTGAAACATTACAATTTTAAACTCTCCTTACTTTCATGAAACATTTGGAAAACTCACAAAAAGTTTGTCTTACCTTTTGATTATGTGACATTACCTAAAGGAATTAAATGGTCCCAGATGAAAATAGGTGAGATTCATTTACTGCAATAACCATCACCTTGTATTTAAAAGAACAATTTTCAGGTGCATTCATTGCAAGAGGAAGGCAGAGCCTCTGATATCCTTACCATGTGGACATAGTGTGACTTTACCAAAAAGCATCACTTACACAAAATGAAGCCAAAGAACACTTAGTCCTCCCCTCGCTTTTGCTCCGGATGGTAAAAATTACAGTGAAGGTCAGCAATAAAATAAGCCAATATTGACAGCTTTCGGAAAGCCATCCAAAGCTTGCATATAAATGAGCCATCCATGCTTTGAATTTCACAGCAAAATACAAATTTCATCCAAAACAAAGTAGTTCTTCAACACTAGCTCATTAAAAAAAGATTCATCTAAGAAAAATCTTCAGTGTATTGGTGACTTTGATATATATTCGTGCCAGTCTTGAATGTGAAAAAATGTGAAAAAAGTACACTCAGAAAACATAAAAGCCTTAAGGGAAGAAAATCATAGCTAAAGAGTTGTTAATTGAAAATTCAACCAAAGAACTGTGAGTGAAAATGTGACTAAATAAAGAGCCCTAATCTCTAGTAAACTAAAATACTATAACCACTACCACCTCTTTTATAACCTGAAAAATCCATATAAATAACCAAAACCCAGACATTCATGCTCCACATACCTTCAGTACACTTTGCAGATCATTTGTCATTTCAACTTCCGAGGGCACTCATTAAGTTTCCTAAAATTTAAGCCAATACGTGTCTGTTGTCAAACATACTGCCAGTCCAAATCCTGCCAGACAGAATGAGCTAGCAGGGAATCAGGCCAGCAGAGTACATGCATACAAACCAGATATCTTTTCTTTTTTTTTTTTGAGGGGGAGAGGAGTGGTACAGTCAAAATTTAAAAAAAAAAACAAAACCAAAAAACATTTTGAGATAACTAAGAAATGGTTGAGAGATGCAGAAGTCAAATGTCTAGATCCGTCATCCCATGGGAAATTCAAGACTCTTTAATGTCTAAACCACGTTTAGTTTCTCTTTTTGAATGCAGTCAGGCCCAGGCAGATCATCTCAGCAGTCAGCTAATGAAGGTAAAAGTGCAGAACTGCCACTCAAACCTTTTGCCTAAATAAAGGCAAGCCTAGAAACTCTCGTCCTAGACCTTAACATGTTGATTGATTGCTACAGGTACAAGGTCTGACACAACCTGAAGGGTTTGAAGACTCAACACAAGATTAATATATTAAAGATAGCCAAAGCTGTCTGGATCAAATAAAATTGAGATTTTATATATAATTTTTAGTATTATATAAAATACATTTATACTTACATACAGTGAAAGTTTCATGTAGGGATTAGCCTATTCCTGCTATAAGAAAGGTGGATATGTTTGCATTTTTCCAGCAATAAAACCCACTTACTCTGCAGTATGATTCTTTTGAGACTCATTTCTGTTAATATGCATAACATATTATTAAAACTTCCTTCTGTTAATATGCATAACTCAGTCTGTATAGCAGGAGCTCTTAAAGGTGGGATTTCTGTAAGTCTTAACAATTTGACCTTTTAGACCTATAGCTAACCATGCATGTCTTCTCTTTAAATAGCACACACCAACGTTAGACTAGGGTTTACAAAATCAGGAGTCTAGAGTTCAATGTCTAAATTTGTATTTCAAGTACTAAACCCTTAGGCTGATCTTTCAAAAACTCCAAGTACTTTACAGATCCCTGTAAAATGAAATGGTGCAGGCTAAGTGTCCTAAGATTTTCTGAATAACTCATCTACTTTGCACAGTTTTTTTTCCTCCAGCCATAGCTCTCAGCTTCACCATCTGAAATTCCTGATTTGAAGTTTGAAGTTCTCTCCCATTTCTTAAGAAATACAATCGTGTACTGGCTGCCACTGAAAAGAAAAGCCAGCTGCTAAACACTGCTGTGTGAATAATGAACTTTCATATTTCTGGACATGCTAAATATCTGGAAGCCAGAGGTAAAGATTTTGGTTTTAGTTAAGCCAGCCACTTATAGTCTGACAGAAAAAACCTCCAACCAAGCACATTTTAAAAACCTGCAGGATGGCAGAGGAATATGTTATTCTAGTTCAATGATTCATTCCAGATATGATAGAGTACTAGTGGCTGAAGGTATTTATTAATCATGCCTTCACTAGGAGACAAAAGGTTTTTGTGACTCCCAACTATGTCAGTTACATCTCTAGAACTGGACAAGCATTCATTTTGGAAGCTTTTTTAGACACAAGGCAAGGATTACATAGCTTTGGGGTTTCCCCCCACCATTCCTTCCTCCCCAGAAGGCACAAACCTGTCTGAAGAACACAAATGTTAACACCACCTTGCCTCATTACTTAAACAGGTGAACTGGGTTTTATAAAGAATGGACCTAAGCCAGCCAGTATGAAACATGCACTTGTGAAAAGCTCACAATTTATACTAATTCCCATGCACAGAATTCAGAAGAATGTGTTAGAATTTTCAAGCTTGGCCAATAAAAGCTTGTTTTGTCTGTTCTGTAAAATTGTTTATACTATGATCTTCCCCATATCAATCAAATAATCTGTAAGTCAGGGCAAATTAGACTTTCTTTTCAAGAAAAGTTAGAGCCTTTGTAAAATGAAAAGTTTACTTGCTAATTGAAGTCAGATTCAGCATGGATTATTCCCATGTTTTCCACAATACAAGGTGAAACAAGTAGAAGTGGCTTGCCAGGCTACAGTGGGAACACCCTATGATGCTCCACAGATTTCCCAGTAACCATTGGACTCAAGAAAGTAAAGACTGTTCTGGCACTGTAAAAACACAGGTAGAAGAAAGAGCACATTACAACCAGTCTTAGATCATAGATCTCTAAATACTCTAACTTCCTCTAAGACCTACTACATTTCTTATAAGAGCCTGAAACACCAAAGTGAATTTTCTAGCCTAGTATTTATTAATAAAGTGACATGCTACCTTCCCTAAGGCTTCTTTCCTGTGAGAGCTGAGCAATGTAAACCATCCTCACCTTTTCAAACCCCAGCCTCCATCATCCCCTGCCCTCCAAATACACACTTCTAGTATGTTTAATATAAACTGCAAAGGAAATATTTTTGAAAACTCCAGTTCTCTGGGCTTCTAAGACTCTGAAAAATAACCTGCTGAGAGAGGAATTAGACCTTCATTGTTTAAAGGAACAATTTATAGTTCATGTATTCTTCACAGAAGGCATTAGCACAGAAAACATGAGTTCAGTGTAGATATATCACTAGACCATGTGAGAGGTAGGTACAGCATGAAAGGGCACATTCTGTATTCACAGGCTGCCTTGCCCCAAGTGATATAAAATGCATTCCTGTTAACCAGGTTAGGCTAAGTTTATAACAGAGCACAGCTCCATTGAGAAAAGCCTGATGGGCTTAAAAAAGAAAAAAAGAGAAAGGATCAAAAGTCATCTGTCAGGAATAACATTTCAAAAAAATCTAGCCTTGTCCTATTAAAGAATTTCTAGTCCAGAAAGAATCAAAAGATACTGAGTTCATAAGAAGTTCTTCTGATTTGACTGTCCATTGCTTTCTCTTCTCCCTCCAGTCACTAATTCCAAGAAAAATTCAATCATACAATCTGACACTCCTATGACAGTAATTTTCACTGACATTTGGACATTTTTTCATATTAATGGCCATATTTTAGATTCGCAGGTATCTACCTTCTTTGTTTTTTCCCCTCAAATAATGACTGCAGCCTAAAGCACTTGTGAAGTACAAAAAGGAATTCCATGAATTCTGATAAACTCAAAAAATTGAAGAATTTAGGTGCAAGCATCAACAAATGAAGAAAGCTTGGTTAGAAACTCCAATACAGCTTTAGCCACACTGTGCTGGAGAGTATATCCCCAGGTTTTCCCTTTGCAGGCATTAGCAAGCTCTTGGGGCTCTGGTGTTGAAGTACTGAGGGAACAAGAAAAAATCCCTGAATAGTCAAGCCTTACACATGGACAAAGTTCCTTTATAATCAATCTTCTGCAACTGGTTGTGGCAAAGCTGACATCATTACTGATCCATTTTTGTGGGTAGAAGGGCAGTGCTGACTGGAGTGCTAGCACAGCTCTCAGTGCTGTGCTTCCATTCCTCTCAGCAGCAGGTAGGCACGCTGGCTGACATCAGCAATTCCATGGCACTGCCATGGATCCATAGCTGCTCTTGTACAGTTCTCACCAGCTTAGAGCCCAAAGAGGAAGATCAGCTAAGCACACAGATTATAAGAAGCAGTTTTACTGCAAATACCTGAAGGCATCTTGCTGCCCATAGCACTTTAAACTGCTGTAAAAAGAACCCTTTCCTAACGAATCCCAGTGTACACAGAGAGCAGACAGCCTACTGTTAACATATGCAAGCTTTTGCACTTACTTCAGAGAATCCTTGCGTCTAGAGGAGAGGGGAGGACCTGCTTTGGCTCACAGAGAGACAACTCTTCACTGACTGCAGAACTTAAAGCTAATGGCAAAATGGTCTCAACTTGATAAAAAATATCAGGACTCCTATAATCTCAGGTGTCTTGCTGAAGATAATTAATAAATAACTCCTTGTATGTTGCTTAATATTTTCATCAAAGTTAACAAGACCAAAACAGAACCCTGTGCTGACACTGGCATTAAAACTGAAGGCAAAACTGTGCTTTCCAAGAGGAAACAACTGTAACCCCAAAACACTACTAAGGGAGAACACTGAATTAATTCTCACTGGTCCTCCTCAATCCTTTTGTATCACCCTCTGTAAGACAGTCACCCTACAGGTCCACGGCCATAATTATGACACCTTCTACAGACTTCCACCAGCTTCAGAACAGGGGCTAAGGTGATATTTCCCTTACCAAGCATGGTCATAAGCCAAACACTTCCATTTGTACTAACTTCCTCTGTTCTCTGCTGTGATGTGTTTGGGTCACAGAGCTAAACTAATTAAACTACCTCACTAAAGGTAGGATGTCTACTTTCATGTTCTAGAGTATTAGCAACACATGATACACATGATCTGGGTCGAGGACCTGTGAAGGACACAGGGGCAGAAAGAGGTTGGTCTGTCCACTCAAAGTGGACCAGATGAAATTTAATCTAGAAAATACCTTCTGCTGAACCCTTCCAGAAGGCATCATTTTGACACTCTGATTCATATACAAACCACATGCTGTAAAAGCAGAACCTTTATGGCCTCTGTGGAGCAGAAGGATTCTAACACAATACTGATCTTTGCAGACACTTCTCCTTGTGTTAATAAAAGTAATCTTTCTCCTCATTACACTATTATGCCAGGACAGGCTTTCTTTTGACAGAATTATACAGGGACAGAATTACTAATGCAGACAAGGTGCTTCATCTCTCAAGTTAGCAGTTGCCAGAGTGCTTATAAATCTTCATAGTAAAATACACAACCCAAAATTCAGGGAAGTACCACAGTTTGCACAATTATCCTTCAATGAAAATAATATATGGCCGGTTTTAACAGTCCTTCCCTATTGCCTTACACATATTCCCTTTTAACACTGTATACTTTGGATTTCATAGCTTTTCTTCATTATCTCAAATTCCTCCTGCTCCTTCTCCCAGGTTTTCATGACTGTCTGACAGCTGGTGATTAAAAACAAATCCCAGAAGTAATAACAATGCTTTAAGAGTCCAAGATGATATATAGCGTCTTTGATACCACATGGAAACATGGGTATCAACATCTTAAGTGGGCTTCACTTAGATGAGCAATGGGCTCTGGCTGAGATTCAAAGGCCAACTTTGAAAGAATATGTCTTTAAAGGCCTGTGCACCTGCTAGAACAGAGACAAAAGACACAAACTTCGAGAAAGTAAACATTTAGAGTCTGTCAAAAGAAAGGTCTGTAACTATGAACGACCGAACTTTGGCTTCGTAATGGAAGAAATCATATTCATTTCAATTAGAGAGCTTGAAAAAAGTTAGGAATATTAAGTTAATCAGAATGTACTACACTATACAGACCATAGTCCTGATCCCAGCTGCCTTGCTGTCTTTAGAGATAAGTACCTTGAGCAGAGCCCCTGCAATGAGTACTGGAGAGACACTGGGAAGCTTATCATGAACTTTAGGGAATAAAGTTGCTGTAATGATATTAAATTCAGCATAGATTAGCCACACTGCCTTAAGTGTGCTCAGCACTCATGCCTTCCCCATAGTGAAACTATACCTGGATAACTAGTACAGGAAGTTGAAATCCCTTCCCAGTAAAAACAAACAAAAAAGGCCCCCAAAACAACCCCTCCACAAAAAAACCCAAAAACGCCCTGGGTGTTCTTAAGCTGGGTGTAAAGCTTAAGTGTTACACCATAGGCAAATACATCCTTGTCGTATTTCCTCCTCTCTATGAAGTTCAGAAAGCCCAACGCAAGCTGGTTCTCACTGATAGCACACTGAGTTACCCCTAAAGCATTTCAGACAAATACAGTGGGGGTTTTGCCTGGGAATCCTCCCTCACAGGTGTTTGACCGTGGGCCAGCTGCCACTTCAAACTGGCACTAGTGCATTCATAAACATCCCACATAGCAGTTTCTCAATTCTATTCTCTTTTGGATCCTGGACCAGCACACTATCAGCTGTGTGCTCCCTCCCTTTCTGCCACACACTTTTTGTGGGCCCTGTAAAAAGGACGTGTTTTTAGTTTTCTTACCTTTGCTTCCCAGAATGACTTCCAGGTGGTTTTTCCAAGTCAGTGTATTCTACCGAGCAGTTACGGTGCAGTGCTAACAGGTATCTCAAAGCATGAGTAGTGCTGCCTTACAGGATTGTCAGTATCATAGAACAGAATCACAGAATCAGTAGGGTTAGAAGAGACCTCCAAGATTGAGTCCAACCTTTGACTGGACATCACCATGTCAACTAAACCATAGCATTAAGTGCCATATCCAGTCATTTTTGGAACATTTCCAGGGACAGTGACTTCACCACCTCCCTGGGCAGCCTGTTCCAATGCTTGACAACCCTTTCAGTGAAGAAATCCTTCCTAATGTCTGCCCTGAACCTCCCTGGCACAGCTTGAGGCCTTTTCCTCTTGTCTTTATTTCACTACTGCTAGAATTTGGTGTGTGTTGTGACATTGCCATACATCATGTATCTTATTTTACTTCATCATGCTAACTTACTAGAGTACTTTATGAGCCTCAGGGATCCCAGACATTGCATAAATCTTGTGGAGAATTCACCCATTGCTATTGCAAATGGGAATACAGCTGTTTCTGGGGCTGAACAAAGCTTAACCCATAACAGCAGCAACAGAGCACACAAGCTGCAAAACATCACTGAAGACTTGATTTCTGACACACCAGCAAGAAATACAGAGATGGTACAACATATCTGATCGTGCTGACAGTTTGATAAGCATATCTCTATGCAACAAAGCTGTACTTGCACCAGAATATTTTTAAAAAAATCCCTCTACTAAATACACATGCCTTAGGACTTAATATATTATCCTCAAGGCAGAATATTCAATAGCAGAACTCACTCTGGAAGGTCTCAGCAGGAAGTATTCAAAATCTTACCTAATTTACACTGAAAAATCAACCTGATGGGATCAAATGACGCCTTGTATGTTTCAGCTACAATGTGCCATCATGCTACAAAGCCATATTTCTATACCCAAAGAGCAACCTATATTTGTCTCTCAGGAATACAATGGGTTAAGGAAGACTGCTCAAAACCAGTCAGAGGTTAGGTTTTAATGATCTGCACTAGCAGAAAGCCCTATTCACAAAACTTCTTAAGTCTCATGCTCCTTTCACAGCAGGCCTTATGCCATTGCAACTGAAGTTTTAAAAACCTTCATTCTTGTTGAAAGCCAGCCCGTGCATTAAAGACAGCTAGGTGCTACTGATCAGGGATTAAACGCAGAACTTCTCCTGAAATACAAATCCCAGGACAGCAGAACATATGTATGCTGTCACAGCCCATTTCCAGTCCTACTTTCAACTGCCCAGGGCTCCAGAGCACTGAGGGATAGAGACAGTACCACTTGAAGTAGATCAAACACTTCTAATAAAACAAAGGCAGGATCTTGTTTATTTCATGAAGCAGGATCATTACCTGCCAAATGCAAACATAAGCCTTGGGCATTGCATACACTAGGGGAAAAAAGAAAACAAAGCAAAAAGCAATTTACAGGCTGCAGGTGCCTCCTGATGCCCTTCAAGATGTTTTAAACTGATAACATAAGGTGAGCCAAAACATTCTTAACTATCAGAGAGCCTCATAGCCCTCAGGGGAAAAGAGGAGCCTAATAACCTTTCCGCACAACACTCTGGATGCAGTCCGAAGACCTTCACCTGCAATGAGTCATCACCTTAAGTAGGCAGAAGTGGATTGGTCAAGCTGTAGGGATACAGTGTTGGACTGAACACAACACTGATGAAATCAGTAAAGCTGCATGAATTGAGGGCAAAGTTCAGTCCTTTTTTTTCACATTCTCTTTTCATAAGAATTCAGTGATATAGTACAGTCAAGCATTCAGGGAAAGGTAATCAGTAAGCAGAGAAGCCTTCCTTACAGAAGATTTGAGCTGCTAGTATGTAATTTGCATGAGGGAAATGAGGGCCTCCATTAATTAACTCAAGTAAGAGTTCCTCAACTTGAATCCATTTGTAAAACAAGCCTAGAAATATTGGCAGTTGATTGATACTTCTCTCGACACTAAAGGAAGTTATCAAGTTCTGGACAAGTCACAAAAGCTATTTTTTCAGTTCAATAAAACAATCTCAGTAGAGTTAGGAAAGGAGTAATCCTGAGGAAGGCAATTAGTATCTTCTGGCAAATGCCAATTCATTAAAATTGCAAAATTTGGAAGATACGCATTTTGAAAAATAAGTTTAGAAGGCTCAGAATGGGAGAAGAGGAAAACAGTCTAACAGATGCCACTAAATAGCCCATACGCTCTGGGTCAGTATGTTAACCTGAAACAGTGGACACCTACACCCAAGTTGCTTCCCTGCAGTCATTATTGTATGTGTCTATACAGAACATGTTCTGCTCTTATATAACAATTTTAAGACTAAAACAAGATTTAAACAGACAAACAATCTGAACTTGAATGTTTTCAAAGACTGTTGATTTTGGCGTGTGTGACAGTGGCTGCATATTATGAATACATGGAGTGTGTTCAGTGTAGAATATTACAGAATCACAGAATATTCTGCGTTGGAAGGGACCCACAGGGATCATCGAGTCCAACTCTTAAGGGAATGACCCATACGGGCATCAAGCCCACAACCCCAGCATCATTAGCATCTCATTCTAACCAAATGAGCACATGTGCAGAAATTTATTCAATACTGTATTCTGCCTACAGAGCACAGTACTGGCTTCACAGGCTGGGCAAAAACATTGTTAGGGGACTCTTGCTTGCTGATTTGCTCTGACGAGACACAAATGAACAAAATAGAGTAGGTAGTTTCCTCTGAGAGGATGAACTCACGCTCCAGTGATTCAAGACATGCGCCACCACTGACAGTAAGAGTCCAAGCAGAAGCTGGGAAGAACTAGCACCATCTAGTGCTCAGGAGAGACGGAGCAAGCAGAATAGAGAGAAGAACGCACCGACAATTTTCAGGCACTGAAGTTGAGGATACGCACTTTCAAGGAGATTCAAACTGCACTTGAACATAAAAAGAGACTCTGCAGCAGGGAAAAGGGAAGCAGATGTACCTGTCATCAGCTTAGTGCTAAAAAATTATTACCTTTAAGGACTTCAACCCAAGCTATAAGGTAATATTAAACAACTGTTTCCAGACTGTGAACGCAAAGAAAGCATGCAATTTTATCATTCTGGGCACTCCTTTGGAAAGACAGTTTAGAAAAGACATTTATTGTTTCTCACCCCTCAGTAAATGGAAAAATCTATCTCATGTTCCAAAAGACAGTTATCTATTTTAGTGACCTACAAGTAACTGCATGCTCTCAGCTACACTCCATACTAGAAGCAGTAAACACAGATCTGACAGGGACCTCCACTGCAAAACCAAGACCACCAATCTTCTTGTCCAGGTCAACGCAATGCCATGGACACGGTAACATCCACAATTCTCTCTTGCTAAGTGTTTCCAGAGTGCACTGCTGCAACTATGCTGTCTTAAACTTTCTAGTAGGACACGAAATTACTTTATTTTCTTGCCATTTCCCTCGTCGAGATGGTGGGTGCCAAATCACAGAAATCTAAATACACCTCTCAAATATCAACAGCATCACATATTCAGATACGCACAGTTTTCAGCTGTAGACTTCAGGAGAAAACTTAATTACCAATGGCAAACTCAGTATCCTGCTGTTAATTAGAACTACCATGCCCTTCCTTGATTCTAAAAACCTTACTCTAATCAGGGAGTTCTCTGGAGGGGAACTTGAGCATCTCAGTGCTGCAAACACTGGGGAATAAAACTAGGTAGACCACTTGCAACAAAACATTAAAACATCAGTTTCCTACAAGGTGAGACTTCAAGAGCACTTAAGTCATCAACATTCCTTAAAAGACTCTCAGAGCTTAATCCCTGTAGCTTCTTACAAGCTGCATTACACCCCTCCAAAATGCACTGTAACCCCAGGCCAACACTAAGTTGTTCTGTTGTCCGTAGCAACAGCAGATGCTGTTTCTGTTGCCAGATTCAGACTCCTCTCCCAAGCAACAAAGATGGTTTCCATCCATAAATGCTAGCTGCTGTGGAATAATTACCCCAAATGATGCAACTTTTTCACCTGACCTCACACTACCCTCATAGTTTTACAAAAACATCCCCCACCACCTGCTAATGTGCACTGAAATATGAGAGCAACTTGCACCCACACATTACCCCACCATTCTGCTTTGAACTTCTAGCTATGATGAAGGGAAGCGTGAATGGATTCAAAAGGATCCAGAAATTTATGTAGTTTCCCCAAAAAGGAATATAGATTATGTATTTCAGGAAGTCCTGTCACCGGATCTAACACTGATTTGACTGTAGAACTGTTCTACAGTCTCTCATGTCCCTAGTTAACCCTTCTCCCAGCTGCTCTACACAGCTTAGAAATGAACTTGATGAAACATGAATAATACACAATGCCCATCATTAGTTCTTGTTACTCAGCAGAAAATCAATACATGCTCTGTTACAGCACAGGACATGCTGTTACTCTAGTCCCTGCACTCTGAGGGAACAGCTCCCACAGCCAAGCTGAACACAGCCTGCAGCAGAGGAAAGGTGGCAAGACCTCAGCAACAGCTCCACAACAAGGATGCTGAGTGCCTTAGCTATTAATCACAAAATAGGATTTTGGAGATAACTGGTACCACAGACTTTAGAACTCTTTGGACATTTCTCAGATCTCAGCCTCTCCTCTTTGCCAGATAAGCTTGTATCAGCTATAGGTACATTTTAGGAATGCTACACTCCATTCTTGATTTTGTTAGTTAAAGCTCTGATGTTTATAGATGTTTCTACTAGCACAGTAAAATCCCACATCTATACATATAGCTATTGAATGTACTTGTATTCAAAAAATCCCCAATTTAGCTAAGACAGCTTAAAAAATATCTTATCATCCCCATAGAAACTGTAGAGTCCTAGCTTATAGTGGGATAAATGAAACACAATTAGGCAGAAATGTGATCATGGCCATACATCCAACACAGGCAAAGATGGGCAGTGACGGAAAATAAAGATCTCGGCCCTGCAAGATCATTTGTGCTCCCCTTCCTATCTGGCATCTGTTTCAGAGCTATTCACTATGTGGGTGTTCTGCAGGCTGGCAACCACGCAGAACACGGTCATTTCAGAACACATGCAAAAAAAGAAAAGGCATTTATGCCAAAACCAGCACAGAATAAATGTACTGTGAACAAAATGGGGAACTCTTCAGGCCACATTCTCCAGTGACGTCTGTGTCAATCACGTTCTGTATTGACTGGCTATTTATAGTGTTTTCCAATACTTTCTATCCATGTAGTAACTAAGTTTGCTACAAATGGGAATGGATTTAGCTGCACAAGTTAGGGAAAACATCTTCATTTTGCAGACAAGTCAATGGTACGCTAAGAGGAAATAATTTTTTCCAGGGAACACAGAAAAGTGCAATGTTAAAACTCCAACATGAAAACAAATATCCTGGGATCGACAACCACGCTGAACAGTATCACTTTTTTCCACCCTTCTGAACAGCCCCTTCCAACTAGCCACATGGCCCTGCTTTACCAGCTCACCTGAAGCAACAGCTTCCTGCAGTTTAGGACAGTTCTTTTGCAGGCTACAGTAATATAACCTGACAGGTTGGACAAGCAGAGCAGAATTACTATTTTCTCATTTGGAATCCGAAGAAACTCAAACCTGCAGGAAGTTTAATCAAGCCAGTCTGTGGCTCAGTTAATTATTTCAGATCACTGCCAGAACACATGGGATCATTCACAATCACAACAACCCAAGTGCTTTCATAGTCCTTCTGCAACAGTATGGGGCACAGTCTTTGTAAAATGGTGCAGATGTGTCACATTCAAACCAACAATGAATGCCACTTCCTTGGATATCCCTCCATGCAAGCAACACTGGGCCCAATGCCCTGCTGTTTGTGGGGCCCTACCTATGAGGGCATGGTGCAGTATAAGAAAAAAAAAAGGAATTAACAGATAGTGTGTAGTGATAAGTAAGAGAAAAAATTAAATCTCCTCCCCAAGTAGCTTCCTGTGTGTCAAACAGAATTCCGTGACTAAGTCACTGTAAAACACTGCCTGATGGTGTAGTTGAAAACCTTACAGCACTGTCTGTTCTCGCTCTGCCTGATACTGTGTCAAGAGGGATGTGCAAAAATGGCATTTTAAGCCAGCCTTAACAGGGTGGTAAGAAGAAGACCCCAAAGAGTAAAAAAACACCTTACTCCACAGCAACAACATTCAAATACAGAAGAAAGTGTTTGCTTAAAAAAAAAAAATCCATTAAGAAACAAGAGGCAGCCTAATGCAATTACTTTCATCTACCCTACTGACAGCACCAATGCTGTGGGGAGAGACAATGCTAAGCAGCATGGACAGGTAGTCCATGCAGGACAAGCTGGCAGGGAAGTGCAGCATGACTGAGTCAGTGCATTCACATAATTTTTAGCACAGTCACATTTGTCTCCCTCTTTGTTTCTAGGAACTCTGTCTTCAGGTAAGGGGAAGTAGGTGACCTGCTAAGTCCTTCCACAGCTCTCATTCCTCTGCTGTAACACTGTAGCACTGCAACAAGTTTTCTTTCCTCTGTAGGATGAGGAAACCTGCCACCTGAAACTGCCTCCAAAATATACTGCATTCAAACCCACACACAAGGATGGTCCTCTCCCAAATACAATCAAAACTAAATCAGCTGAATTCAGTTGCTCCTATGCTATAACAGGGAACTTAATTCTAAATCTACTCTGGAGATACAAACTCTTTCCACAGGAAGCACTTATATGGGAGCTGAAATGACTGCAGAAGTTTTACATTAATACTACAGTGCCAGATCATTAGATTTTCTACCTAAAAAAATTTCAACCTCTTCCATGCTAGGTTATCTATTTTCTTAAACCTTTCATCCAAAAGGGAAATGTTTTGAAGCTTTTTGTCTGCCCTCCCCCCCTTTCCCAAAATAGCTAGTATCCATGAAGGAGATTGCATCCAGATACTGCATGTCCCTTTTCCACAAGTTCTGTACCTGTTTCTCCCAGAACAACTGGATGAACACATCACTTTGAGAGACCACACGACACTCCAAGCAAAGAGCCCTCTCCAAACAGAAAAGTCAAGGAGCATGATTCATCTCAACTACTGTGAAATGAAAATGAGGTACCACAGGAGCACTTACATCCAAAAAAAAGACATCGTGTAGTCAAGTCCCATTTCTCAGTCTCACTAGATAATCTGGCCAGTGTATCAGAACACTCAGGAATGATCAGTACAACTCAATTATCATTAATGACGACTGACGGGAATGAGGTGATGTTATATTGAAAGCACAAAGAAATGCTGGCATACCTGGTGTAATTTCAAAGAGATGTTTCCCTGGTTCATCAGGATTAGGTGGCAACTCGTTCACCTGACTGCCTTGCAGTAGTATCAAACCCTGTAATGGACACAGACATTAGTGAAAAGGGAAAGGTCACTAAAAGGGTAAGAAAAGATGATATAATATATAGCAAATTCAAGTCCTGCTCATCTACTGAGCCCAACACCTTTCCACAGCTCTGAGCAAGAAAAGGTTTGAGCTGGTCATGCACCTTCTTCACTGTCCTTTCTCTCACACTGAGCACTGCTGGTTAAAGGCTCTTTCCTCTGGAATAACACTACTCTGAGAAGTAGAAGTGCAGAAGTGATTGTCCTTGGTTTCCATAACCATTTATCCCTTGCAAAAGTTTCATCTCACATTACATCTACTCTTCCTATATCCTTGAATTTCTGGTTGCAGCATGCATTTGAATAAAATGGCCAATTTTCCAGAGATCCTCAGTACACAGAAGTTCCCAGGGAGATACTGGAAGAGAGCAGCTAATTCACGTTTGCAAGGCAATGGACTACCTTTTAATCCAGAAGACTACCGCTTCCCTCAAAAAAAACCTGAGCCCCTTTACTTCCCAAGTTCAAATGCTGCCAGTATTCAGCTTCATTTCCACTTTGAGCCTAAGCATAATTAACACAACGTATTCCAGTTTGGGAATTCTGCATAGCTGGAGACATGATATCTTCAAAGTGGGCAAAATCCTCTTTATGGAAAAGCTGAACAAGACATCACTGGAAGCTCTTGTCCAGTAACATGAATGAGAAAAGCATTTAACCTGATATTTTAAAGGGCTTCCAGCCAACATTCTTCAGGACATATGCACAATCAGACAAAAATACAGTAAGAACTGGGACTCTGAAGAGTTAAGCCATGAAAAGGGTAATCAGCAGTTCCCACTCCTGCACTAAACTTCCCTGGAATGCAAACTGGTTCCAAAGCATCATTTCTTGCTGAACAAAACATGAAGAAGGCTGTTTCCGTCAGGTATTTTCACACCTTATCTCTGGTTGATGAGAATGTAGATATGCATGTTTACTAATCTGGCAACAACCAAATCCAAGACACACTTGACCATCATAACATTAACAATCAAAACAAATTCTAGTTATGTTATTTGTCAGCTTCCAGATCCACATATAATGGAGCAATATAATTAATGTCTTATGAGACAGATGATCCAGAATTTCAAGTAACAGAAGACAACTCATCATACGACCTTTGCAAACTTCTCTATAAAACCATGAAGCCAGATATGTTACTTATCATTGCTGCTATTCAGTATAGCTTCCATAGCTCGGGAATACATCTTCCTACAGACGCTTTTTTCAACAATGTCAAGGCTCAGCTCCTGTCCCTTACCTAGTGTAAGGGTAAGATTGTGAAAGGACACAGTGTAGGAGGGCACTTAGCCCTCAAGGTCCACACTGAGTGATTTCTCAAGAATGGTTGTAAGATTTAAAATTGAGGTAAAATAAGTCAACACAACAGGATAAACCTTCAGCACCCTTCCCTCCCAATCTTGTTGCCCTGCAATTTGACTCTGAGGTTCACTGAAATTAGAAGATAAACTGAAGACATTCCAAAGATAACAGGAAAACACTGGGAAGGCAACTTGCCAAAAACACAGATGCATCTGAAATTATTTCAAATGGTATTGAAAAGTATTGTATAAAACATCATCTTTACAGTCCAGTGGCCAGAACACATTCTAGAAAGTTCTGCCGTTTTCTAAAGCACAAAATTCAAGCCCACTGCAGATGCATTAAAGCTTTTTATCGTGCCAAGTCAATACTGAAGAAAATGTTAATGAATTAGTTGCAGTAGCTTCTGTTCCCCTGGAAATTGGGGAGGGATGCAGGCTCTCTCCTTTCCTGGGAATAGAAATGAGCCCAAAGCTACTTTAAAAAGCCACACATATATTGACAGAGTCAGCAGCAGCATCAAAAGCTCTTTGCAGGTCAGTCCTCCCTTCCCCCTGTCCTCATGGGGGCAAAAAAAAAGAAAACTCTGAAGAAAAGCAATGGCTGCAAGTCCACCTTCCAACCTTTGGTCTCTGAGGGAGTGGGCTGTGCAACTGTAACTGTCATGTGGCACACAAATATACACACCTTCAACAGTACTCAGTCCCTTAAGACAGAAGAATAATTCCTCTTCACTCCAGAAAGCCTATGTGGTTCTCCTGACATTAGATTACAGCTCCACCTTTTCAGCAATATTATTAAAGAAAGAGCATCTACTGTTTTCTCTAAGAATCTGAAAGAACAGGTTTTCATAAAAATAGGCAATGCAACATCCATAAACAAAGAGACGTTGTTTCACGTTTCTCTTTTGAAACATTATATCATAAATCTCATTTGACTTTATCAAAGAAACAACAAGAATATAACTCTCTTCCAGAGTATGTATAAATAACCAAGCAGGCAGAGGATTAATGAGAATTTTGGTGAAACTATTGATTTAGTTTTTACACACAAGCTTAAAGGCCATACTTAATAAATAAACCAAAAAGGTTTAGATTAAGCATGGGCACCTTTAGGCCTGAAGGAAATTAGGGATTATTATCAATAACAACAGGTGAATATATGTCCATGGCTGATAACAAAGATGTCCCTGCAGTAGTCTCAGTCATCTTCCTAAGCTGCATGGGCATGCCTGTGCCATTGCCCCTTCATTCCAGAGAATCCCAAGCAACAGCTGTCTGCAAGTCCCAAAAGTATGTCTCACCCATGGGATGCATACAGTTCTAGCTGAAGCCAGATGCAAATCTAATTTGCAACTCCAACACGAATAGTCAGGACATAGTTCTGTATCATCCTGTGCAAAATGGCTTCCCACAGTGACAAATGTATGGCAACCTTGTGCCCAAAAAGGGCCAGGGTTAAAGAAATCCTTTACAACGTGACTACTCAAGGCAGTTTCTTCCTCATCATTTCACTGATACAGTTCAGAAGTGCCCAGCTCTCCACATGCATTGGCTATGAAGATAAGGTGCTTGGATTGAAAGTGCAAAATCCAGCTGTTGCTGGCAGCATCCTGAGTAATCAGGTTACATCATCAAGTTCAAATCTCTGTAGCCTTTACACAGCAGACTATCCATAATTATGGACCAAACCCCTGATCAGGAGAGTGCAAGATATAAGATGCAGTCAACATCCTCATTCATCTACCGTATTTATGTCAGGCCCACAGGGGAGTATTAATTTCCATTCTCACTCTACAATGAAATTTATGTGTGACAGTCAAGCAGGCAGCTGCATCAAGCAGTTTAATAATCATCTATAATGAGCGTGTGGATGGTGATGATATTACACAGGCTGACTGTCACTCTCTAATGCCTGTACTGACTCATCAGGAGCCAGCAGTACAGGGACATTGTCTGGCTCATTCAATTATGTTCCCTCTGCTCAATGACTCTGGTTAAAGGCCTGACAGTCAAAACAATGACTACGTGAATTATGATGCATAATCTACTACAGCAACTAGGAAAGACCTTAGCTCAAATGCTGAAAGAGAATTTTACAGTCATTTGAAAAACATGAATAAGAAATTCTTCATCTCCTCTGTAAGCTTTAGCCCATAGCACAACACCCACTCCCTCTCCCCCACACTAAAACACGTATTACAGCCCATTCTCAGCACGTAACAAAACCTACACACTCCACACACACAAGCCAGCTCTAAGCAGCTGGTTCACCTCACGGCTAACAATGGATTAACTGGCAGATAACAAGTCCCAGCTGAGCAAGCAAGGTTAATCACTCCTGCCTCAGTAATCTGTAACTCCATAGCTCTTCCTGTCAAACTCCAGTCTCATAGATGACCATATTGAGATTTGGAGGTCAGCATGCCCTAGTGGATAAGTAAACACCATCTAACCTTTTCCCAAGCCCTATGACTTGTCTGGTACTTGAGAAGCCTCCCTGAAACATCTCTTGCCTTTGACCCTCCTTGAGTGTGTATGGTTTTGGCGGGGATAGAAAACAACTGAAATAGCTGTCGAAGCATGACTGTGATCACAGAAGTCACAACCATTAAGTCCTACAGTTCTCTAGTCATACCTGAGGTTTAGTTTCCTCTTCATCCTTGTAATAGAAGAGCTGATCCCCACGCAGCACAAACCACCGCTGCTGCCAGTTCTTCATAATGCTCCTTTGTTTCTTTAGCCAGCCACACTTCAGCACACGTTCTTGAGGATTTGGAGAAGATGGTCTAGAGGGAGGCCCAATCTGTTCACCCATCACCAAACTCCTTGACCGGGCTGAAAAGGCAATTATAGAGTAAGTGAAACAAAGAAATAACAGTAAGAACACTCAGAGAGGCTAAATAACTGTTCCACACTTTCTTCTTAGATATGGACAGACCATTACATGTTCCCTCTTTGAACAGGTACTTGTTTTTCAGGGTGTACATTCACGTTCATGACAGTCAAACACGAGACAAACATCACCTTTTTGGTACTGCTCACTCCAGGGTGCCTAAAGAGACACAGTAATTCCACTAAGGCTTCACTGCTCATACTACCTTTCTTTGTGGCAAATCATTACTGCCTTCCAGCTCTACATGGGAATAGTGGTATTGCTCTCTCCTAACAGGATATTTGCCCAATGAGGATGCGCAAACGTGGTGAGGGGGACAAAGAGAAGTAGGAGAGAGTATAAAAAAATATTTTCACTCCACACATTACCAATCTGTGGAGATTAGCCAGTGAAACCAGCTGCCATAGGAAAGAGAGAAAAAAAACCTGAAAACTGAGGAAGATAGATTTAAAAAGAGAATTGTCAATCAAAGTAGTGACTGTGATCCACACAAAAGACAGAGTAAACATAGCTATCCAGAATTATTAAAGTCATCTCACTCTTTGGGGCATTCTGACATTGAAGCAGAAAAACAAAATTAAAAAATAAAAAGACAAAATAGAGGAAAAAACAAACATGGAAATCTGAGAAAGGGTTTCAGAAACAGAAAAGAGGTGAGGAAAAGTTTAATAAATAGAAAAAAAATCTATCAGCCTTTCTTTCCTCCTCTCTTGCAGTAAGAACACTAAAGCTTGGAGCATTTAGAACTAGTCTGGAGTAGCACACAATGATTATATATTGCAGGCAACAAGCCAATCCTCTGGAATAGATAGGTTAGGTGACCTCATAGGTCTTTTCCACCTCTACTTCCTTTGGATTTATGAAGTATCTTATAATAATAGTTATTAAATATTTCATGCCATTTTTCCTTCATTAGTGGTAATACGATCCTGCTCCATGCCGTTTCTGTATTCAGCTAACTTAAAGCACAATTTATAACTGCCCACTTGGAACAAGGCATGAGTTTACAGGCCAGTACCAGTAAATCTGCATCACTGATGTCTCACATTAACACTGTGAACTGTTCCAGCTAAAAACCAGGGAAGCTTCTTATTCAGATATCCCTGACACACCACAGCTAATTCAAACTATCACAAGAAAGTGCAGCCCTCTGCCTCTCAGAGTACTGTCTAGTTTTGTCTCTTTTGGGTTCAGATAACTAAAACATGGCCTTGATGTTACCACCTGCTTGGTTTCTGCTCCTGGTGCCTCACCACACAGTGGTTAAGCTGCTGGCATATGCCAGAGAAATAAAAATAATGTGGATATTGTGGTGTTTGGGGAATAAAAAACCAATGAGAAAAAAAATTAAAAATAATCACATTTACAACAAACTTGATCCTATTTCTTCACTTGCATGAAGCAAAATAAGGAGAGGCAGATAAGGGACTTAAGTCAGATCTTTAGAGAGCCTCCTTGGTGTAATCCAGTGAGGGAAATCACATTGGTGTCTGTGATAAAATCTGCTCTGACCTTCCTCATGACCTGGCAGTCAGGTCATCATGTTCTGCTTTAAAAAGAACTGTAAACCAGCACATCTCCACACTAAACACTTCCGTCAGCAGAGGGCAGATCTGGATGGTATCACATCCTCCCATTATCAAAAAAATCTCAGTGACAATCTCCACTTGTACAGTTTCACATCCTTTCTCCTTCCACTCTGGCTTAAGGATACACTCCCCTCTCCTGTAACCATGCAACAGGCACTCAGTCTGACCCTAAAAACTTCCCAGTTTTATAGACAGAAGATGGCATCACTTTGTTAGTCCTAAATTGCAGACTCGGTGAAAGCCCTGTCTGACAGGCAGGATAGATTTTTTTTTTTTATGTTTTTCTAAACTGCTAAGGTAAATCCTGCAACTCTCAGCAGAACTGTGAATAACAGGTTTTATCTTGCGGCTCAATCAAGAGAAATTAGGTTTCAAATTATAACTATTTCATGCTGTAAGAAATTAAGTTTTTATTTTGTTATTAGTTTCACTTAAAAATTAATTTAAAAGTTGAAATGTTGTAAGAAGTGCTGCTGCAGCATCATAGCTTTTTCAAAATTATTCTTCCCTTAAATTATGCCTAAAATACATAGTTGAATTCAATGCAAACTAATATATAGCATTGGTCCTATATTAGTAAACTTTACCAGCAACTTTTGGATTCTCCTAAGTAACCCAGTACTCCTTCATCCTGATTATTTTTACCTGCCAAAAAAAATAGTAAAAAAATAGTAAAAAAAAAAAAAACCCTTAATACAGAGTTCACTAAAAATCAGGCTTTGATGTATCCAGGCATATTCTCTAAGCTCACTCACTGTAGTCTGAGCTCTCTCAGACAGGTATTTTCATTCCCATAAATATATCAAGAACCACTTTCCCCCACACAGCCAAGATCCTCAGGCTTTAATATCAGCCATTCTGGCAGCACAGCAACCTCTGGCAGATGGTTATAGAGGCACCAGAACACCCAGGCCCCTCCCTATTAGGATGTGGAGGACCCCATCTCATACACAGGCTGTAAGAAAACTCACTGGTCATGATTAAATCTCTATTGCAGAGGCCCATAGGAACTGAGTTGAATAAAACTTCTCTGCCTCATCCCAGGCTACATTTTACAACTATGACCAAACTGTATCCTGGTTTAGACTGTCCGAATTCCATTCCACATTCACGTTACGAACTACGTCATTACAAAAATAAATATCCCAAAAATTTGCTTTTATCAAAGGCACTATAATGGTTCTCAGGCAACATCTTGGCTATTAAAGTAACCAATTAGTCTAATATTACCAAAATCCATCTTTCAGTAAGCACCTAAGTCATCTCCACATTGAAGTACCTTAGCACTCTCCAACTTAGGCATGAAAATCCCATCAGTCCCCAGTTTTCCTGTCTCACATGTAGTATATACACCCTCTGCCACTTTACCTCTCCAAGAAATTACTTTTATTTAGCTGGAAACCCATCATCTAGATTGACACAGACCTCACAAAAGACATCAAACATCTTGCTTTGAAATAACCCCAGATACGTTACCTTGTATATTCCCTCACTCCCCCTTTGGTACTATTTGTACAGCTCACCTAGCCCTTATTTATTTTAGTCAAGAGTTGAAGCTTTCATGATCAGTCTCCGGAGAATGCAGATCTTATTTTATTTTATGCAGCACCACGTTTCAGTTAATTGCTATGATTGTTAAGTCTTCATGCTGCCTTAGCTTTCCATTTCCTTAGTTTCTGGTCGTGACTGTAATAGGTAATTTCATTAGGGAGATACTTAGCAACTTCATCTGCAAGTCAACAACATGGATCAGATAGAAATTTTTAGAAACAGGAATTATTTATGGCTATTAACAACATTGATGCTTATATTGCCTGCTTCACAGAATACAGTAATTGCATAGCGGTCAGAAGAAAACTTTTACGGGTGAGCACAGCCTGCTTTTAAAGCGGCAGTCTCAGGCTACTGGGATCCAAATATCTGCTTTGATAATCTGATGCAGTACATCAAGCCCCTGATTCTTAATGGTAGAAATATACTATTTGTGCTTATCTATCTAACAGAATTATGGAATCAGCAGACCATAAAGAAGAAAACAAATCAATAAATAAGATTCACAACTCAGCAAATACTTCTCATGCTCTAGAGTTCTGATCCAGTAATGCATTTGCAATGACACCACACAGGTTGGTTTCACTCTTCCCATTGTCATTAGTTGATTATTGATTTAGTCATACACATAAGTTCTAAACAGAAATCAGTGTAGAAAGGACTCAAACTCTCCTTGGATAAAGGTTTAGGATTCATTTGCACACCACGGGAGTACTGAAATGCCAACCACATGCCCTCACCACACCCACTCAAGGCAATTGCAGCACAGCAAGGTAGCAACAGACCCGGCAGACCCATAGGTGGCACTAACGAGTCAAGCCATTTTGGAATGGTAAGTCATTATATAAGGCAAGAATCAGAATTACAGACCTTGAAAATACTCCTGTGACTGGAAGTGACATTGGCATATGGAAGTTCTCATATCCAGATGAATATGGGAGGAGGAATACGAGCAAAAGCAGTGAAGTGATGCTCAACACTCAGTGTGCAAATGCCTGAGATGACACTAAATAAACTCCCCTCCAAAACCCCACACTTGGTTGTCACGCCTCTAATAGCAAAATCAAAGATTAACCTAAGGAGTGGATGGGTAAAATTAGATGGAGCCACACTGCCATTTCTTACAGAGGCAGCAATCCTTATCCAGAGAGCCATACACCACTACAAGAGTTCCTCTGCAACTTAGACCTGCCTCCAAGCAATATCCACATTCCTGGTTTTTTACATCTATTTTCTACCCTGAACATGCACATAACAGAGAAAACATCTGCCCACCCCTATCCATACCATCCCCCCTTCCTGAGTTCAATCCTGCCTGGCAATATCATACAATCTCTTCTGCTCTCCTTCTCCCACTCCCAGCTCTCAACACCACTAGAGATTTGAGCACTCAGTAAGTACTTACTTAAACCAGACATGGAAATCAATCACATCAATGCAATTCAATATCAATTAACGTTGTAATCTTTTGAAATTTCATAGGCAGTTAGCTAAAATCAATACAGTCATTATAATTGATTCTGGCCAACAAACTGTCCTACAATAAAGGCACTTTGCTCTGGTGTTCCTTCAGTCTGATGACACAGTAACACTACATAAAATTATTTCTAATATACTCTTTGTTTAAACTACTAGCCACAAAGGGAAGTGGTTTCCCATACTATAAATAATATTCTCAGTTGGTTTATTTAATTCAAATTTGGCCTTATAAAAAGGATTCACTGAAAACACAGGTAATACGCCTGAATTTCCTTTCACTGAATTGTAGGCAATAAAATACTTGGTTTAGATTTTTCTGTGTCCATCACACAACCATATTTGTGTTTGAATTTGACTGCTAAGATACCAGAGTCAGTAAGCACAAACAAAATCAAGATACTTCCTCAGCACAATCTGAGAATTAAGCATCTTGCAACACAATAAGCAAAGAAATTAAAGACAGAATATTCGAAGTGGTTGGTGACAAGAGATGTTTTTTGGCAATTCGAAGAATAGCAGTTCTAAGGAACTGGCAAGAGCTTTTAGTTCCCTCAAGACAGAGTAGCAATCTCTACAAAAACAAAAAGGTGCTACACAGTCAGAGGTGCTACCTGCTCACATTTTGTGATTGGGATGACAACTGCCACATTCAGAAACACTACCGTAAGAGCCAGCTTGTGCTCCATCACTTCTACTCAATAAAGCTGCACCCATCTACTCAGACCATTTTATAGAGCAAAGTGATGTGCTGTGTTCTACTTCCTTCTCTTGTTTTGTTTTTCTTTCAGCCAAAATAAAAACAGGAAAGGAAAAAAATAAAAGGGTCTGGGAACCTGGAATTTTTTTCCAAAAATGCTATACATGCATTACACTGGAAGCAGTTCTGTAACGTTACTGTCCAGCCAAAGGAAAAGCAGGGAGACATTTAGCTTTACATATGTTTGTCTACTAACTTGTATTTTCTGCAGTGGTTGGAAAACCAGACTGAAAGTACCATACCAGGTTAACAACAACAAAAAAGATTCAAAGTCTGAAGGACCTGTTTGTATAAATATTTACTTGTTATTAAGTTTCTGCAAGAAAAACTGCATTCCCAAAGACCACTTCATAAATCTAAAATCCAACATAAACTAGTACAATTTACTAAACTATAAACCACTGTAATTTCACTCTCAGACTAGGGATGACTGCTGTTAGAAACTGGCTATATTTACAGTCTGAAATACCTTTCAGCCCTTAACTGAAGAGCAGAAACTTTGGTTTCACATTATTTACCTGTAGGTAAGCAGACTCTGTTTAAAAACAAAAACCAAACCCAAATAACACCTCCCCCCCCCCAGCCTTTTGAGCAGAAAAATACCAAAGGCGGGTGGGATGAAGGATGAAGGGATATCTGAATAAAAAGGAAATTGCCAAAAAGCATATTTCAGCTATGGCCAAAGAATCTGAGCCAGCATGAAGGACTCTGACAAGAAAGGATGAATGCCCAAAAAGGAGCCCAAATGGCTTGGGAAACCAGACTTTTTCATGAAGGAGCACCCTGTCTCCAGAACACTGTTTCATGTCCTCTCAAAGTCCAAAAGCTGAGGATTCTGCTTTTAAGATGTTTGCTATTTTACAGAGGTCATTCTCTCCTATCTTCCACTGGCAGATCTGTTCGTGCTTTTTCACTGGCAAACTTCATGTGCACTAAGGAGTTCTGAAGAATAATTACTAGACTGTATAAATGCTTCGTATCAGCATGTTTAAAGGGTGAACATGCTGACAGTACCTGGCAGAAAGGGAGGTAAGATTTCCTGCCAGTAAGCAGGTTAGGCACACCCAAACAATACTGTTGGAATACACATAACTGCATCTGGTTCTGAAAGCTGTGTAGCCCCACTGTGCCATAAGCTCAGGCACAGCAACACACACTGAAAGTTGCCTATAGCCTTTCTGGGGTCATCAGAGCTGGCTCCGGTTTTCCATCAATCTTCAACAAGATCACAACATTTCCTTTGTAGAATATGTAGAAAAACTATGCCTCTGTTCCACTGGTACAGCATTTATGGAACACAGTCAGAGAAAAGGAAAAGACACACTCGTTTGAGGGAAGTTGCTTCCTGGCTAGCATGAAGAAATTAATCTTGGACTTCTTTGTGGTGTTCAACAGCCATGACCTTTCACCACCTTATAAATATCACAGTCAGCTCTGTATAAGGCACATTCTGAATCAGAAAAATAATTTTATACTCCAGTGACCTGGGTGATGTGACCGTAAAAGCCACTTTACTGACTAGAATTACTTTCAAAAGTATGCAGGTAGTTTATCTAAACATGGCAGCAGAGGGATTAGACTGAAGAAAGAAAAGAATCAGCTTCAATCGTAGTCCTCTTTTCAAATGACACAAAGTTCAAGGTTTCCATGAGATATACTAATCAATGACCTGGTAATGCCTTGTCTTTATTACATCAGAGAACACACATACAGCAGCACAAACAGATATACATTAATGCAGGACCTTTCCACAAGTCAAGGAAAACCCAAGTATATTTGATAAACAATGCAATCCACCCCATACAATACAAAAAACCCCAACCCAAAATATAAAGACAGTGGGATAATTTAATCCTTTTCTGCTAAAGAACAACTGACATTCATCTTCAAACTATTGTTACAAATTGATGGCATGTTGGACTTCAGGAAAAGCTAAGTATTTTGGCAATACATTGCTATCATAAAGGGGCACTGGTTTGTTGGCTGACATTTCACACCAGAGACCTTTCAGCTATTGTACAAAGCAGTCCCGAACTTAACTTGCTGTCACTATCAGCAAGAAGGCCATCAGGTCTCAATTCCACAGAATAGTTGTTTTTAAAGAGTTTAACCTTGTATTTGCAAAAGAATTTTGATTTCTGCTTCAGGTCATAGGAATAGGTAGTGATTTTGACAACTGTCAATGAAAAAACCTTAAACACTGCAGGTAACCTGCCACCAGCTGTTCTCAAAAGTGCCCTGCAAGTACACAAAGCCATGCCAGTCTTTTCAAACCACTAGCATTAGATCATGGATAAGTGCCAAGACGGAAAGATGATGGCTTGATTCCTTCTGCTACAACAGACTGACCTACCAATTTACTATCTAGTAAAGTGAAATAGCCCATGTCCTTTGTTACTGCAAAACCAGAGTTACAGTCCATATTGCTAGTATAAGAACAAGTACAGAAACTTCTCCCAGCAAAAGACTGTATTTTAAAGTCCCTTTATCTGCACCATCCTCTGAGATATCCCATCCGGATCCACTGCAGACTATTCAGATCAGCACTTAGGTCATAGCTACCTTGATGTGTTGCTTTAAAGCACATGCACTTGTTGCACACTATGGACTACAAAGCTATCTAGCAAACCCAAGCACCAGCTCTCCACTCCACTGAACCCTGGCACAATCTCTTGCAAGCTGCACATCTTCTCCATCTGGTTGGTTAGAACTGCATACCTGGTAAGCACTGCTGAAGGCATCTCTATTGCTGTCAAACCTCTTTAGTCCCACGGACAACCACACTGAGTTACAGCTCACTGCTGCCAGCAGAAAAAAGTCTTATTCCTTTCTTCCTACTTCCACTCTGCTCTTTCCATCTGCCAATACACCCAGACTTACATTTCTACACTGACAAGGTGAGACCTTTTAACAAGAAAAGTTGCTCACCGCAATGGTAGAAAGTTCTCAGGGTTTTTTTCCTTCCTGCTATTTTAGTGAGTCAAATCAGGTCACAGAAGGAAGGCTGAATGAATACCTTGTACTCCCTCTGCAATCAGCAACAGCCACTTCTAATCCTCTCCGTGGCTATGACTATTAATTTTTAATAATCCTTCCAGCCGTAGTAGATTAAGGAACAAACAAAAAAATGCTGACCACAGTAACATTCAGTTTGGAGCTGAGATTGTGGCCTGAGTTTGTACAGCATCAAATACTGTGGAATCCTGATCAAGACTGTAGCTCTACAGCACTACAGGATGCAGCATAAACATAGGTCCGCTGCAGTGTAACAACTCAGGCTCCTCAGAGGCACTCCAGTCACCCACATGCTTTTGCTAAATACTGTCTGTGCCATGCTAAGCACATGGGCCATATTCTTCAGACACTACAGTAGCCACCAGCATCAGTGGTTCCTAAAATTGATGTTATGAGCCCCAAAGACATTTTTCCACTCCGCTCCATGGGATATCACTTCCCAAAATTATTCTGGACTGAAAAAATAATCTAGAGTAAAGAAAATTCTCCTAAGGCCGTTTGCAAGCAACTGGCTATAAGATGAAATGATACCACAACCCAGCCACTGCCAACAATACACTTCCCTAAATTCAGCCATAACATTGTATTTCTCTTCTTTCAGTCATCCAAAGATCAGGACAGTATTCATTTCTACCCTACTTTTTGGGGCATAACAATAAGCCAAGAGCTCAGTGTGGCTATTTCAACACTGTTGTACTGGTTTTCAATGTGCAAACAAATTCTGCTTCCTTCTGTGTGCAACAGCTGACTAAGTGACTTGCTGGAGTGCCAGGCTTGATCTGGGGAACAAAGGCAGAAGAAATACAGGAATTCTTACTCCTATGTTAATTCATACTCTGAATCTAAGTACTCAGATTATTGAGCCATAAGTATTTGTGACATCACTGGTTATTAAAGCAAAGGTAGCTCCTCATAAACTGGAGGTCTGCAAAGGAGTATTAATCCTGGGCCTACAGCTCTTCCAAAGAGATCATAATCAACCCAATCCCTTTCCATGCAACAGAATCAGTTCTCACCTTAGAAACAACATATGCAGCTTCTTTGTCATTTATTTCCTGTACCACAGGTTGGCTTTTTTAACTTCAATACCAGTTCACAGGATGACAATCTTAGTGGAGCGTAACATTTCTTAACACCTGCTTTTAAGAGGAAGGATATTACAAGTAACTTCTTTCAACCACAGCAAAAACCTAGTATCTCCTTTCTTTAGCTCTTCATAAAGACTAATTTACAGCTCGCTGGGCATAAAGGGTGCACAAAAAAGCTCTGTGGAAGGAATATGTTAGAAAGACTGTCAGCAGGAGCTTCCCTCCCCATGTTAGTTTTAAATACCTAAATATGTGCAGGCCTGGGCAGAGTCTAGGCACAGATCCTTTCCTCTTCCAGCTCAGCAGATAGCTCACACTGCAGCCTCACAAAGGAGTTTTCCCTTCCCACCAGTGAACCCTTATAATTGCATCAAACTACCACTGCCCATACTGCAGGGAGCTGAAGAAAACAAATTAAGTTGTTTACGCTGTTGTGCTTGCCTATCATTTACCATGAATGTAAAAGGAAAGCCAGCAAGGAAAGAAAGTCATTCTGGTAGTAATCTTGCAGTGAATAGTAATACAGGCATACAGGTAGTAAAAGTAGCAGGTGACTGTGCTCTCAGGAGAGAGGTGCTAGGTTTTTTAGCACTTCCACTGTGCTATTTACACACAGATTGCCCCTTTCACCCTATACTCCCTCAGTGATGTTCTACTAGTAATTAGAGAGTCTATGGCTTTGTGTTTTTTTAATATTTAATTTCCTCCTCACAAGTGCTCTCTCCAGAAGTCCAGCTGCTCTTAGAGCTGAGTTACAGCTCTTTCTCAAGGCCCCTTTCACTCCCCAGGAGGGGAGGCTATGGTTCATTATTTCAAATTCAGATAGCCTGTGCTTAATAAGCTGGTGCCTGCCTGCAAACTTTTCAGGGCTTTTTCTAAGGAATATGACTGCCTGCCTGAGCCTTCAGGCAGGGACGGAAAGCTGCTATTGCCATGCAGCAATTACTCCAGCACACAACATGAATCCAATTCGAGAGGGGTATCTCTACAGAGATGAAAGGATTACATCTCTGAACAGCTCATGTCCTTCTTCATGGGACAAGCCACAGAGTAAGAGCGAGAACACGAACCTGTCTCTTGAGGAATCCCACAAACATCACCTTCCTGATCCTGTCTCTATATGCACATGACCACTAAATCAGGACAAGGGAGACAAAAAAAATTAGAGCCCCGAGCTTATAATGCAGCTCCTTGCCACACACCCCTGCACCAGAGCAGCACAGTGCTAGAAGCCTGACCCTGTACCAAGGAACAAAAGTAACTCCATGCTTCATTCACCTCCCTAGGGCTGCACACAGTGAGAAGGGACCCTTGTAATTTACTTGCCCCCTACACTTTACCCTTTAGTCTGCTCCTATTTCTTCACACGGCCATCAGGGTAGTTAGTCCAGCAGTGCACCAGGTCCAGCCCAATGCCTCCTTCCACAAGCCCTGTACCCCTGCCTTAGGATTTAAACTTAACTCAGCAGCTTCATCTCAACTTCCTCCAAAGCCAAATGACAAAACCCAGGCCCATGCTGTGGGCAGCCCTATTGCCACCACCTCCTCCTCCTCCTCAGCATCTCAGAGACACCTTTCTCCACCAAACTGAGCTATAAACTAAATTATATTTACCAACCTTGCCTTTACCTCATCCTTGCCTTTTACCCACATACCTTTCCAGAGAAGAGCTCCTGAACTTGCCTCTCCTGCCTTAAAGAATCACTCATTTAAGGATGTGGGGGTAGTGAACCGCCCCCTCACAGGTGGGCTCCTCGTTAATGGTGGCTCTGCTCTGCCAGCTGCACGAGTCACTCTGACTGTTCCCATCCCAGGGCCTCGTGTGCTCCCAGCAATGTTGGTGGGCTCTGAGGGCTGAAGGAAGTTTTCAGAGGAGTTCACAGCTTCAGGGCTGTTTACCTTGGTTCTGGGAGTAAGAAACTGGGTGTTACCAATTGCCTGGTAGGCTGGAGGTGCCAAGGTGCTGGCCTCCCACGTGCTCTGGGGTAGCTGTGTACAGCACCAGCCCCTCAAACCAGAGCTGAGGGTGGGGCTGTGGAGGCACCGGTGGTGCCCTGTGCAGAGCTGAGGCTGCAGGTGCTGAGCTAGCATTTGGTGAGGGGTACTAGACACGAGAGCTCCCCTTTTCCATCTTTCACTGGCTGGTGAAAGGGTGGCTCTTGGCACAGCCTGAGGGACATAACCCTGTTCTACTACAAGCATGTGAAGGATACCAGTATATTTGTGGCAGCCTAACTAACCAAAATGTCTCCCACCAGTTTTCCCAGGCTCTAAGTTTTAATTAAAACAGACAAACAAAAGTTTAATTATTATGACTGTAAGGAAAATTTTCAACATACTGTAGCATATGTATGAGCATGTCACAAACAGAAATAATAGGTCAGAGTGTCACCCAAAAGTACAAAGTTTTACTAAGGAGACAAGGGTTATCCTTAGTGCCTCTACAACTGAGACAGACTGTGCCGAAGACAGGAATATTGTAAATTATATATCATGGCAGCAGGCTAACTCTCTTTCTACAGAGGGCAATCGCATCACTCATTAAAATACAAATGCATCAGCCTGTAGTCAGTCCAGCTTCCATTTTCTAGCACATTTAAATGCAGCTGGGCAGGTATAACCTTTTTGGAACTTTTCAAGCCAAGAAGCAAATGCTCTGTTTCATTTTTTAATCTCTTAAAAACAATGAAACAAAAATGCATTCCTTGAGACTGAAGGATGTAGTCTGAAAACTGCCCTCCCTCCAATCCGTACGGAAAGGTCTCTTGCCTCCACTCTACAAGGCTTTATTTTTATGCCGTATCACATAAAAAGAATGTAAAAATAGCTGTTCTCCATTGCAGACACTTATTTCAGGATCCTGGACTCTGCCAATTGCTGTGCATGAACCGCTATAGATGAAAAAATAATGCAAAATCCATTCAGACCTAGCCAGAATGAATGATTTCCCAGAAGGCCCATTTATGCACATTAAGATTTTCAGTCTGTGAGATTTTACACCTTCCTAGATCCTACAAAAAGAACATGTGCCTCTGAACACATATTTCTGAGTTACAGATGTGAGGTTGCTGGTGGAACAGCAAGGACTGCCTTACACTTGATAGTTACTTTTAGTAAGGCAAATTATCTTTGCTCTTTACTGTCCTTTCCACAGACTTTAGGAACTACACCCTGGATGTCAGGCTCAAGTCCAGACTCTGCATTTTGAAAAGCTTGGATATCTTTTAACTCAGGAGCTTTGAAGGACAATCTTCAAATCAAACAAAAATGACAGCATCAGACGTCACAATTCAATGTTTAAATGTACATTCTCAGCAGAGAACTGGAAATACAACAGAGGTTTCTGAAGCATTCCTATTTGCACAAATGCTGGGAACCTGAAGCAAAGAGCTAGCTAGCCACATACACATAGGAGTTTGAACCTCAAGACCTCTACAAATACATGAACCTCAAGAACTCTACAAATACATGAACATCCCAAGGTTCAGCCACGTTGCTGCCTTCTGTCACACTCAAGTAAAACCACAGACTGTACCTTGAGTGTCCCTCCTGGTCCCTTCTCTTCAGTCTGTCTGCTCAGAGAAGTCACATTGCCTCCCTTAGACAACTAAGTCCTCAATGGCAGAGCTAACTGTCACTACTCTGAAAAGTGAGCCAAACTCATGCAGCAGCTTGCAGCTGATCAACTGCCCTTGTTAATGCTCACTGCACGCAGAACATTCTCGCAGCCTTCTGAATACTTTGCTTGTCCACTCTTTGTCAACTGAATCTTCCTTAGCAATCCCAATTGAGACTCCAGGGAGCATGAACTACCATTTCCCATTCAGCTCAGTCTTGCAAGGTGGGAACTTACCTTCAAGAAGCTTTCAGCACCTGCAGCACGGCCTGTTTACAGTTCCTGTGAACGAGCTATAGAAGAACCTTGCAGGACTAGGTCCTACTTGGTAAGCTTTGCAAGATGTTACCAGTGCTTTGCCACAACACTGCAAAAGTAGGAAAATTCCTGGTTTCCAAACTCAGCATCTCAGCTCACTTAATGAGTTCTAAATTCATTCAGAAATAAACTTACCACTGCACAGTTAATGAACCAAACAGAACAAACTCAAAGAGAATGACACCTACTGCTATAAATTGAAATCAATTCAGAGATACACTACAGTTTATCCCCTAAGTATCAGTAGCCCCTAGGGATCTAGAATGTCTGTCCCATAACTAGACTTCAAAATATATTAATGCACAAATTAGTCTCTTCCAGATGATATGAAGAAAGTGGAAGAGTAGCAGACATGACACAGCCTTCCTGTACAACCTTAGTAGCATCATCTAGCTTGTCTCACCAGAGCCATAACAGCTACCAGGAATGCTGGAAAACACATACATTAAAAGATTCCCTTAGAAGGGGGTGGCAAAGAGGCAGGATCTACAAAAGACTTGCTGAACTTCTACAACATTGTATAACTAAAAAATAAGTACTTATGACTTTACTGTGGGTGCAGCAGTACATATCTGATCCTGACACCTCCAGATGGCAGGAAGCTTCTTCCTTCCAAGATGCTAACAGCTATTTAATGGGCTGATGGTATTTTAAGGACTGTTCATCACGTAATACGTCTTTCAATATATGATCCAGCGACATTTGGCTGAAAGTACCTGTCTCAGAATCACAGTAGCTAGAAGCAGTGACACTTTTCCTATTTTATAATGCTGGCATGGCTGAAGAAACCCCTAATCTTTACCTACTCTTCTGTGTTTTCTTTAGCTCCCAAATGACATTAATCTACTCTGTTTCCAATGGGCAGGAAGATATCCCTCTGACACTGTCATTAGTTTGTGAGTGGCAACGATGATTTAGAAATGCCATGTCAAATGAGGAACTGGTGCTGCCCCTGAAGATCACAGAATACATCCCCTGCCGGAGCATCTCTTCCAGGTGACCTGACATCAAGACAACGGCTGTGCCCAGCCCCTGTTCACTGCTTTACAAACATGGCACACTACACCTCTCGGTTCCAAACGACTGCTCAAAGCAGCTGTTGCAAACCAGGGCAGGTTTCCCTTCCTTCCTTTTGTCTTGCCCACAGCTCACAGAACGAATATCTCCACCTCCTGCTTCCAGCCCTGCAAGGATAATGTGCTACAGCAAACTGCTTCTCCAAGATGCTGCAGGTAAACCAGACACACCTGTCTCCAGCCGTTATAATGAATTCAGCGTTAGAAACACAGCATTAGCAACCAGTACAGGGGTGAAAACGCTATGTCGAGTCCCAGGACAGAGTACAGTTTTTTTTATTTATCCCTGCTGCTCAGCCCAGACATTGCAGACCGTGTCGGTGAACACCAGCACAGGTCTCCTCCTCCTCGGCTTCATTCTCCCCGAGCAGTCACTCCGCTGCCCTCCCCAGGGCTGGCTTCGGCCAGCGGGGCAACAGCCACTGCAGCCGGGGTGGGGGACACTCCGCGGGCAGCGGTACAGGCTGTCCGCCACCGCCGCGAAGTTTCCCCGTGCCAGCAGACGGTCTCCGTCCCCACCCCGCGAGGCGCACGGGTCGCACACTCACCTCTCCTGGCCTGCCTGATCTTGGGGCTCAGCATGCTCCCGGCTGGGCGCTGCCCGCAGCCTCAGCGCCCGGCTCCGGCCGCCGCCCCGCGCATCGCCGCCACCGCCGCTCGCCGCTCCAGCCCTGCCTCGGGGCGACGCTTCACGCGGGGCTGAATAAACCCTAATGCATTATTTATCCGGCCTCGAATTAATTCCCATCCAAACTAGGCATTAAGTGTCTCGGTAATTACTGCCGATAGATCACCAGCGCGCAGAGACGAGGGCTGGCCCTGGCTCCTGCCGCTAATTGGCCACGCGGCCGTGTGATCAATGTGCCGCTTCCAGGCAGCAGCGCTCAGCCCCGCTTCCGAGCTGCGGCTTCCTCCGGTGGCGTGCGCTCAACAGATGCTTTGACTCGACAAGGATCAGATCAGGAACTGAGTCTGATTCAGCGGGATTTCTTCTGCGCTGGAAGAAATACCAAGAGCGGTGGTCCTGAGGGCAGCGGCGTGCTGGACCACCTGCTGTGCCCTGCATCCCTCCCGGGGAGGCATCCCGGTGAGAGCTGGGGAGCCGAGGGAGACACGACAGAGAAAAATATCTCTTGCCTGCTCTGACAGCCTGGCAGGATGGGCACAAGGGAATGTCTTAATTACATTTTACATTACATTACACTTTAGCACCCATCATTTTTATTTGTACTGTTTGCTAAGCTCACCCTCACCCCTCCCCGGGAGGGAGGCAAAGTCTGCAGTTCTGCAGACAGTAATGAAGAGGAGGAAAGAACAAACGTTTGTTGAAATAGATAGAAACTATTAAGTAGTGTCTATAAAATAGAGATAGATAATTGGATGATAATTGCATCTGAGTAATGGACATATCCTGACCCTGGGCTGCTCTTAGCTCCATCTACCTAGCAGTTCATTCAGTGAGTGCCAAAAAGGGGGTAAATACTTCCCTAGCAGTGTATGTGCCCTGCAGTACCACCCTGCAGGTTTGTATTGCTGGGTTGTACTGACAAAAGGCATTTGAGATTGGCAGATCTATCATATCTTGGATACGTAATGCTGGCTATCAAGTTGTATCTCCAGTACTGGAAGAGGTTCTCTGGCTCTTTACAGAGGTTGTACTTCTCAGTGTGCAGACTGCAGCAATGGCTAAGATGTTTTGGACCTTTTGCTGCTGGTGAAATCAGCAGCTTTTAAGTGATTGTAAATCTTTGAGTTCATGGTGGCATGAACTCAGACTTACACACTTGTATGTGAGGATAGAAGTGGGATCTGAACTACTGTCTCAGTTCTGAACACATAGCCTCCTGCAGTTATCTCCCCACTAATCATCAGTTTTAGCTGGGTTTCAGCACAATGAAGAACAGCTAACTGGTGATCTCTCGGCCAGCAAACTTAGCAAGTGGCCTGATACTGTGGATAAGTAGAAGGAGCATCAGCAGAGGGGTGTTACACTCCAGCCTTTCTGTCCAGCCTGAGACCCTGGATCCAAAAGTCATTCATATCATCCACTTGATAGAACTCTTTTTCTCTCCATATTTTTGGCATTCTTGTCTGTTTTGGTGCTGTTTATACACATCATTTTGCAGTTTGAGCAGGAAGTCAAAAGGTGTGTACAGTAAACATGCCAAAGGATAAAGCTGACTGAACTTTTAACCTCATGGGAAACACAGAACACTTCATCCTGCTAAGTCACTTTCCATGAAAATGTGATTTCCCCTCTGGGAAAAAAACAATATAACATGACCTATATAAATAATTATTATGTTTAGGAGTAAAATGAAGACATTCAAGCAAGTAACGGCCAAATACTAAATGCTAACTTCTAAGTTTTTCTTGTTAAATAAAAAATAGTGCAAATAGAAATATTCAATTTGAAACTGTTTAAGAAGTTTTGCTTTGACTTAAACATTTTCAGCCCTTCTTAAAACAATTTTCAAAGTAGAAACATTAATTTAAATGCTTTTTGAAACACTTAGAAAGTTGGGGGGGGTTGGGGTTTTTCCCCTCCATTTAAGTATTGGTCTGAAGTCCAGGTCTGAAAATCTCAGACACTATGTGGGGAAAGTAAGCTGCTTGCCAAACAAAATTAAAACAAACAAGCTAGCTGAGAGAGAAAAAAAAAACCCCAAAAAACCTCAACAAAGCAATCACCTCCATCAAGTGGTTCCATGCTGGCTGCAATGCTTTGGTCTGAAAATTTAGAGAAATACGTCCTCAAAGAAACCTAAGAGTATCTAAGAGTAGATGCAGTGGAAAGGTAGTACAAGCTTCTAGAAGGAACCAGACCCTATGGGAATGTTTAATTCCTAAAGCATGTGTACTGAACTGCTTAAACTGAGGAAGACCAGATATCTGGGACAAGTTATCTCAAGGGTTTGTATTTACCTTAATTCTCCTGTGTGAGTTTAACAGCTCCTTTCTATCCCAGCAGCAGAGATGTTCTCCCTTGTAAGCACACTCTGCAAAGATGAGAGAAAGCTGTGTTGTGATCCTGAAGTGCATTAATAGCCTTAATGGCCCTAACACACCTCCCATGGTCACCATCCATACCCTTTGCCCATAGGTCCAGGATCTCTGTTTAAGCCCAGGCTTTGGCTTCATATCCAGTCTGGGCTTCATATCCAGCTTAAACAATCTGGTAGGAATATTAGTCTTCAATGTAGCTGTAGTGATGTGTGAGTTTGGATTGTGATCTATAGACTGTTTTTTCAGCTTGACCTTGCATCTCCCTCATTGCTGTGGAGCTAATTGGAAGTAATTCTAATAGTAAGTAATTCCAGTAATTGGAAGATTGTGTCTGCCACTGGTAATCTTCATTCTACATAGTTCTCACTCTTAGCTATGGGGTGTTTTCCTAGCTTGACCCTAGACCTGCTTCTTCATCATCATAAATGTGTTTGATGAAGTTGATTTCTAATTGAACCTGGCCATTTCTATATCTTTCCTCCTTATTTCATTCAAGTACTGTGGGGACTATGGCCTGCCCTGCTATGCTCTTCCTCTCTTTCCCTTAGGAAGTAAAGAGGTTTTGCTGGTCATTCTATTCCAGAGCTGGGTCCTAAGGGTGGTCCCATTTAGCAGGCTTCTCAGAGTGGCTTAGGAAGCTGCTGAGCTGTAGACAGTAGGGCTTTTATGACTGATCTGAGTCAAGAGGGGCATCTGTGATAGCTGGAATAGTAAAGTGACGATGCGTACCAGTTGTTGCAAACCACTGCTCTTAAGCTTATATCCCTCTGCTCGGTCAAATCCAGAATGATAGTCTGTTATAGAGCCCTAAGCATCTAGTGGGCTAGAAAATAGAATTCAGTTGACTAACCATATACTGGAGAAGTGCTACTATATGATTCTTATGTGAATCTAAAAATAAACTTGGTCATTAATTATCTGCTGTCTTTTTGGAATGTGGAAAAACTCTTCTGTCTATCACAAGTGTTCACCATTGATCATTTAGCACACATAATGAAGGCAGGTGATGTGACCTAGGGATTAGAAAACTTAAGGAGAGTGAGGAGATGGGGTCTCTTGTCTTAATGACAGCTGATTTCCCATGGCTACAAGCAAGATATTAAATCCCAGCTCACATCCCTATTAATGCAGTGTTTTGAGATCTGAGATTGGCAAGTGCTATCTAACTGCAGAGGATGATAATAAGTTACTGCAGCAGGGACACTTACAGAAGATATGATTCATCTGTTGGCGCCAAGGTTGATGACTGGAGGCTATGAAACACGGCGGGTGCTTGAGACGGAAGAGTGCGTGGGCCAGTGAATTTGCTGAAGCTGTTGTGAGGTGGATTGAATGGATCTCTGTTTCCCCAGGCTGCACACACAGCATGCTGTCACCTACCAATTATCACATGGCATATCCTTTTTTCCTCCTCCTCATCTTCTGCTTCCATCTGCAGGCCAAGGACTTGTTGTAACTAGCTGACTGATAACATTTTCTTTGCTCATCAGCATGATGCACCTGGATCAAAGCCCAAGCTCAAATCACCCTGGACTTTGGCTCTATTGAACTCTAGATCGAGTTTATTTAGACTGTAACCAAAATTGCAATCTGTTCTAATATGTTATAAGATGGAGTTGATGGAAAAGGGTCCAAAGAAACAAGGAAAGACCCTGGTGCGCGTTTTGAGATTAATAACTGCAGAGGCATTTCTTCTGCAAGGCAAGTTTGAATGGTTATGTATACAGGAACTGTGGAATTCTGCTGAAGAAGTTGGTACATAAATCAACAACTTTTCAAGTATCTGATAACCAGAAGAAATTTCAGTTTGATATAACCCTTACTTACAGGCTAAGTGATCACCACTTGAAACCTCTTGATGCTGATGATGTCAGCTTGTTTTCCAGGTGAAAAAGGCCACTGGTCATTCAGCTGCCGGTAACCAGTCATCTTACTGGCAGTCTTAGGAGTTACAGCAAGAAACACTCAAAACCATGAAGAGAGAATTTCCCTGTTCTCCTTTGGAGACGGCCATCTAGTAGCATGTAAAGTGGTGATGCAGAATGGAGAGAGCTGTGTAGATGTTCTAAAGCAACTCTGGAAACAACTGGAAGTTCAGAAGTATCTTTGAGGGAAAAAAAAGTAATTCAGGAAAAACTTCGATGATTCTAATTGTATTACCGACACAGTCAGGGATTATCTAATGCCAAGGGACAAAGAATGGAACAATTTCTTTAGTGTTGGCTGAAAAGTAAGGCAATGCATAAGCCTAATGACATCTTGGGCTTCCCAGGGGTAATGCCTACTGTAGGAGACAGTGAATGTGCCAAGCACATCATGACTACTAGGAAAGGACAGAACTATGATCTTACAGAATTACATTCAGGAATGAGGGCTAAGGGGAGACTAAACAAGAATAATTTTTAATGCTTTTCAGAGTGAAACTAGGGAATTCCTGGGTATCTTTATTATTATGTTACAGTCAATGTAAAAAGCACTTTTTTCTCCTCTGCCTGCAGCGGTGGAAATATACCAAATGTACCTATATCTCCGCAAGATCTCACCTACTACTACTGGAAATACCTTAACATAATCCAAATTTATTCTAAAGAGTGCCCTGTGAGTAAGAAAAATAGGTATTTTACATAAGTGACCTGCAAGAGCACTTTGAGAACTGTATGTTATTTTTCATAGTAGCTAAAGAAAGTATGACTTGGATTTCNTTTTTTAATACTTGACCAACATTAGAGATGTTGATGTGGCCTTTCTTATTTTGTGATCTCTGACCATGTCAAGGTCTCACTATTCTAATGAGAAGTGAAACTTTTGACAGAAATTTTCAGCTTTTGAGAAGCTATTAGGCAGTGCAATTGAAGAGGTGGTAAAAAAGAAGCATAGACAATTCTGAATGATCTGACAAAGACTTCCAAATGTCTTTTGTGATGCACCTTCATGTATTACAGGAAAGCAAGACTTAGATTATGAATGCAAAAACTTTCTTAAAAGTCATATAAACCGAGATATTTTAGATTTCATAAACAGGGAGACAAAGTATGCTCCTAGTTCTTACTTAATTTTTTGTATTTCCTGTTCTGTCTTTGTGGTATCATCCTTATTATACCAAGGGCAAAACCAGGATCAGAAATTACATGCCCCCTTGAGTACTAGAAACTCTTGCTATTGCTATATTCCTGAACATGTCTGCAAGCAAAGTTTCCTTTGGTAATGAAGGCAATCATAAGGATACTGAGACAGGATGGTTCCAAGTATTGCATCTCATGTGCTTTTCACAGGATAAGGAGATAAATTAAATATAGAATGGATGCTAGTTGTATGGACAACCAGTGCCCATCTTAATTTGGTGTCTAGATGATAGCTTTATCAATGAGGCAGGGAGAAATCTTTTAACCATTGCAATATCTACTGGGCACATGTCAGGGTAGATCAGAGACTTTGAATTATTTGGTTCTGCTCCATACAAGATCTAGTGGATATTTTCCAGTCTGAAACAGAATGGCAATGACACTGCAGCTTGTGTCTCACAGCCAGATAAAATACAGAGTTAACACAATTAAGGTACACAGAAATAAATTGTTCCCAAATTATACTTAGCTTGAAATCTGTTTCACATCTGAATAAGGGCTACTCAGACTATTGAGGACTAGGGCCCATCTCCTACAAGGAAGAGTTGAGGGAGACAGACTTGCTTAATCTGGCCAAGAGGCTAATGGGGGAATTTAATATCAACCCACAATTAGTTAAAGGACATTTTCAGAGTATAAAATCAAGCACCTGGTAGTACAGATGCTGAAACAAAAAAGCAATGCCCCAACTTTGGACCTTAGAAACTCAGACTGGAGCCCAGAAAACCTTTTTGACCAGGAGGATGATGATGCAGCACTGAGAGAGATACCTGAAGAGCAGGGGAGATGTCAGCCTTCGGAGGTTTTTAAGATGCTTAGATTAGTCTGGTTTTGATGCTACCTCTGTTCCAAGCAGAAGGCTGGACAAAGTAACCTCCAGAGGTCCCTTCTGTCAACATTTTTGTGAGTCTGTCTGAAAGCCTCTTTTCTGCTGCTACATCTTTTGATCTAACAAAATGCTACTTTTCTCTCTAGCCTTTGCCTCACTACCACCTTCAGATCGTCACAGATCTGAGGGCTGCCACTGCTGTCAAATCAGGGAAATCACAGCTGAAGATCTTCCCTTCATCATTTCCTCTTTTAAATGGGTAATTCTTCTCACAGAAATTCTCTGCGAAATGTGTTCTGATCTTTCTGAACTTAATTTCCTGATTCCAACAGAGAAAAGCATTTGAAGTCTTAATCTAAATCCTGAGAGAGTGCTCACAAGCTTCACATCGAAATATATGCTTAACTGACCTGCTGGATCAGAATTTATTGGAGTATTTCACATTGTTTGGATTTTGCATTATGTAAGCAAAGCATCTCAAACTTCAAAATGAAGTTTCTTAACATGACCAAGTCCCAGTTAACTGTGCTGTTGTGCTCACGTCTCTGATTCTAATTGTATTACCTACACAGTCATACCTCCATTTGTACCTTAAGATCAGTCTGCTCCAATTACCCAAAAAAATTTGCCAGTTTGAGTTTCTTTGATATTCCTGAGACAGGTAGGGTGTGAAAGCCTGGAGACATTACTGATTTCTCTCATTTTCATCTGTTTCTGTACATCCCCAGACCTTCCCTGCACCTTTGAGAGCAGTGAGAGCAATCTATCCTTTAGCAAGGAGCTGCAGGACCTCATGAATCAGCTGCATAAAATGCAGTAACCTGGGCAATTGCTTATCCTATCTGTCACCTATGGGCCTGGAAGAAATGAGGTTCTTTGTTTGGAGAGGAGATGGAGAAATGCATTATTTAAAACTTGAATGCTATCTCTGCAGAATGAATGTTACTTTTTTTCTTTTAGTGGCAGGAATCAAAGAGCAGTGCATGCATATTTTAGACACCGGGGACTGAAACTGGCATCCTCAGGAATGTACCTCCTCCTGCTGCCTCAGGGAAAAATATAGTCATTTAAGCAGATCTGATTCAAAATGAAACTAGGGTGAAAACTGGAGGCTAGGTGAAAAATGGAGGGAGCTAAAAATTTCAAATGTGCTGTTATTTTAACACTGACCCATTTTTCTTCTGTTTCAAATCATTTTAAGTACAGAAGAAGAAAATAATGAAATTAAAATAGAGTTGTTAATGACTTCCAGACTTGGATTTTGGAGGCCCAGGTACTATTTGTGGCTCTGCCACTGGCTGGGTATGTCATTTCAATTCTTAATGTCACTGTTTCTAGCCTGTGAAATGGAGTTTGTAAAAGTGACCTCTCTGATAAGCTTTTCAATATGTATGGAAGAAAAATCCCCAATCAAATGGGTTTAATATAAGAAATATTACTTATTGTGTAAAAGTGTGATCTGAAAATATGTTCCCATTAATATTTCTGGATCAAAATATTATGGAAAAATGTGATATCATTTTTTAAAAAAGCTTTTCAACTTCTCTATGGGTGAAAACAATTTAGGAATCATAGTATTTTAAATCATTATCCATTTTAGAGCAGATACTATCCTCCTAAAGGTTGTCTTAACTTGATAATTAGCATCTTGTTTACAAGGGCACCAGTTTCTGGAAGATGACAAATGTTTCTTCCCTTTGCCTACCCCAATATTCATATGTGGAGCAGACTTATTTGGACTATCCAGCTGTTTATTTATACAAATGTCTTCTCAGATATGCTCTGCTGTGGAGGTTGTCCACTCAGAGCTGCAGTATAATGAGTCTGCGTAGAGATACTTCATTTAAAAAGTCAGAAATCTGCAGGACCAAAAAAATCCCACGGTTCTAAATCCTCAGCAAGATTCCTAAGCTGAGGTTCTAATCCTCAGCAAGATTGTGGGGAATTTCAACTTGGAAAAAATAATGTACTGAAAAGTTCTATATTACTGGATTTACAGAGAGAACTGAACTACTCATTAAAGTTGTATGAATGGGATTTTTGTTTTGCTTAAAAGCAACCAAATAACCCTCTAAAAATCATGAACTCCCCACCAATGTAATTTGTCTCAGTATATTCTTGTTATTCTTCATCTAGCATTACTAATATTTTTGTTCAAAGTTTAAATGAAAAAAATGCCTTTCCAAAACAAAACATCAACTAGTTTAGTTTTGAAAGTATCAAAACCCACTTTTTAACTAAATATCCCGTGTTTTTTTCTTCTGCCAATGCTGACACAATTTACAAATAATTTGCTTCCCCCCCCGAGTTCCATTCTTCGTCCACAATCTTTTATCTGCTCTGCTACATGCTGATACCTTTGTAAGCTGTGTCCCTAAAGAGAGAAGGTCAAAGTACACCCCTGTTTTCTAAGTGGCTTCTCTGCTGGGTGCACAGCTAAGACCTGTCCATTCCAGAGGCTGGTGGGAGTATGAAAATTTAATCCTATAAATGCTCAAATAACTGAAAGCACATAAAGAGGCAAGTAAGTGGTTATATTTTGTGTTGTCACACTCTACTATCTTGTTTTTTAAGATGGTCTGAGGAAGCTACAACTCTAGGATGAACATGAACTGCATACTTGCAGGTATGAGAGATTTTGGCTGCCTGGTGTAAGCGCAGCCCTTGCAAGCCCCTCTGTTGTGCTGCCACCTCGTGACGCTCAGGGAGGATGGTGCCAACACAAAGGATGCTCAGAATTAAGACTGCCCATGTTACTGCTGAGAACCACAAAGCAAGTAAAGTTCTCTGGAGCTCAGACAGAGGCTAAAAGTCTGTAAGGTACAGCTTCCTCTTTAAGATCTATATGGACAAAACAGGCCTGTGGAAAGGGGAGAGCTCTGAATATCTCTGATGGGAATGCCTGTATTGGGGAAAGGGCAGCTGTCTGAATTTTTCATCTTTATTCTCATCTCATCTGAGGAAAAAAAAAGAAATATAGAAAACAAAAGTTTAGCGGAAATGAAAAATGATAAGACATTAAATAGAAATAAAAATACCACCGGAGCCTGGCCTATCTCACTAAGCCTTTAGTCATACACTTGTCATCTGTGCATTTCAGATGTCTTTTAAGATAGATCCCCCCTCTGAGTTATTCTTCTACTTGTGCTGAATAAAGTACAAGCCATGTGTCTGATTTTCACCTTTTTTTTCTTTTTTTTCACTAACTCCCTCAATGTTCTGAGCACAGGTTCTGGTACAAGTTTTTTGCTACATAGTTGGATGAAGGGGGCAAACCTTGCAGGTTACATTCCGAATGCATATAGGTCCCAGACTTTCACAAGGTACATTTCTGCTTCTTTCAAGTTAGAGGTACTTGCATTGTGACTGATGCACTGAGATACAAAACAATTATTTAAGTTTCACCTTATGACTGGTGTCTATTTTTCAGACAGCTTAACAACTCTTGTCACTGAGTAAGCCTTTGTAGACCTCCACGTGAAGCCTGCTGTTCACATTTCCCTGCTTACAGCCAGGCAGCTCTTGAAGGCAGTGACAGTTGTAGAGACCCTGTGTCTGGACTGGCATCCTAACCTGCAGCCTGGCAGAAGGAATTTGCTGGTTTGTCAGATCTGAGCCACTGCTCTGCAGCTCTGCAGTGGCACAGCAGCAAAAGGGACTCCCATCTGACACGGAGCTGCTGAGGTGCCTCTTGCACTTCCCTCTTGTGGTAAGCCCCTCTGCAAGGTAAGGACTGCACTCTTTTACCAGTTCCTCCTTTACTCCATGTGGTAGCTGCCTCTGCTGTGAATGTGCAAGCTCTGCTTTCAAGTTCTGCTGAATGCTCTGAGCTCCAAATGATCACACAGCCAATGACTAGTTCCTTGTTGCTCTAATTTCCCCCCTTAACAAAGTATTTTCTATTTGTGCAGTGCTCGGGTTTAATTTCAGGACTAAAATTGCCTCTCTGATGAGCAGCAGCAATTTTGTGTATCCTTATTAGTCCAGTTCCTAGAGCAAAAGCAAACACTAATGTAGAATCTGGCTATAAATTAAGCAGAGGTTAAGGGGATTTTTTTCTTCTTACTTACCAGTCTAGAACAAGGTCTTTTGAACACCCTAAAAGCAATCCTTTCCTAGAAAAAAATAACAAAACCACAGTTTCCAGGGAAGCTACTCAGCTTCAAGAATTGTTGATTTTTTTTTTAAATCAGAGCACACCAGATAGCAAAACTACTGTTTTTACCCCCATTCATTTTGTCCAGAATTTTGTATGACATGGCAAACCAAATGCCATGGAGTATTGGCATAAATGGAGTATTAGTTCTGTAAATAAAGAATTGAAGAAACGGGGAGATACATGAGTCTAGTTCACAGAGCTAGAAGAATATCTATAGAAAAAACAGGCTTATGCATGAATAGGGTGTGACAGTTCATTAAGTCTGGCTTCATTTGAAGGTACCTGAGCAGTTAAGACTGAGGGAAAGCAGCCTTCCTGGATACGTGCAGTCTCTCTGGGAGCACAGCTTACTGGAGAACAAGGTCACAAGAGCTGGAGTTTATCAATAGGGTTGGGAGTTGCAAAAACACCAAAAAATCAAACCAACCAACCAAAAAGAAAAAAATTTGTTAGCAGGGGACATGTCAGACAGGAAAAATGTCTGCTCTCACACTTATGTTGGAAGGATCTTATTTAATTTGTTTAGCCTGAACTTCAGGCTCCCTATTTCCTCTAAGATGACAGTGAGTGTTGCTGCAGGCTGTGCAAGCTGCACAACATCCTTGCAGAAAGCAAAGCGGGTGTAAAACAGGAACTAGGACCCATTTCTGAAACTTAATGTTAACTTGATGTTGTCTGCAGAGATTTTTATGATTTTTCTGCATAGAGAAAAAGAGTAAATCTTCCCAAGAAAACAGCTCGTGGTCAATACGTGTTTTGTAAATACATCTTGTGCCTTTGTCTGCAGCTGTCTGTGGGTGTTATTTTCTGATAAACACTATGTGTTAAAGTCTAACTTTGCTTTGTAAATATATTTTTTTTAAATCTTGCAGAATTTCTGTATCATGATCTTTTAATTCAACAACTTTTGGGTTGATATGTAAACAATGAATTCCTGTGTATCCTGTAGCCGAGAGTTAATCTGAAGTACAGGAGGGGGCATGTCATTGCTATGCCAATTGCATTTTTTGCACCAGCCTTTCAACTTCCTCAATCTAATTAGACTAACGTGGGTTCTAGTGTGGAGATCATGCATTGCCTTAAAATTTTCCTGCACGTTTTTCTAGTCAGTAGGTGACATTTAATTGAAATAGCAGCTTCTCAGAGGAGCTTTTCTTATTTGATGCTTTTTTTCTTCCAGGGAAAAAATATTCTATTTATTTGGTTGTTTGGGTCTGACAATTTCAAACAAAAATGTTTTCACTTTTGTTACATACCCATTTTCAAATGAGGCTTCTATTTTCTTGTGTTTTTAAAAGTTGATGTTATTTTACTGAATCTGGAATAATTTGGGGATTTATTTATGCAAAGAATTTTTTAAAAGTATAGCTTAAAATTATTCAGTGTACTTCTGCAGTTATATCATCCAGTGAGTCCCCCTGACTAATTTTAACAGAAGCAAAAAAAATTACCAAAGGGAGAAGCTCTCAAGCAGCAGATTTACATGTGCTGCATAAGGGTTTGTAGGAAACTACCTCAGGATTGCACAGATTTTGAAAGACTGAAAACCACTGTTGCAGCCCAACATGTAAGATGCAGGCTATTGGATACACTTCTCTTGGTTCCTGTTTAAACAAAAACACTGGAATAAAATTCATTTTGATTTACAGATTTGTGATGATGGAGGGAATTTGTTTCCAATGAAACATTTTGAAATAGCAAAATTCAAGTGACAAATTATCCTTACTACATAACACTGCTACTGCTGATGAAAGGTGCCGGCTGGGTGCCAGGAGGCACAGAGGACCAACTGCAGAACCCCTGACCTTGCTCAGGTGGAAACACTGAGGAAGGAAATAGATCACTTTTCTGAGACAAGTTAGGAGCTTGACTGCAGGACCAAGGCTGAAAACTGCTCTTTTACACCCCACCGTCATGCTGCCACAGTAGTCTGGGATGTCTGGGCCTCCCAGTGCAGACTGAGAGTGCTCAGGGATGCTAGCAGGCAGGAAATATTCTCCTCGTGGATACACTGTATGTATTTACCAGCTACCTCTCATGGTTTCATCATCATGAGCTGCATTTAATTTAAAGCTGAAGTGTAGGTACCTGTGCAGGTGCACAAATACATGAGTTACCTGGCAATCTGCACGGTGTGGCCGCGCCTGGGCACGTGTCGCTGCCTTTCCCTCAGAGGTGGTGGTGCTGCCCAAGGGCCTGGGCGGGAAGGGCCCCGGCTCAGCTGGGGCTGCCTGGCAGTACCAACAGCAGCTCTCTTTTCCTTCCCACCTCCCCAGGGCTATGACCTCCAGAGAAGACCCAGCCAAAGAGGTGGGGTGGCCTCTGTGCACCTGCTGCCCCAGGCATCCCCTGTATGTGTGCCTGCGGGAGAGGAGCTGAGCTGCTCAGGCCCACAGTCATGCGGCTTCTTCGTAGCCCGCTGCTTTTGCTTCTCTGGGAGGATGTGCTGAAGGAACTGAATGCCTCCTTCATTGCAAATTTCAAGGTTTGCTCAGAAAAATGATGAGTGAAAATGATGGTTAAGCAGATGGTATAAATTTCTGCATCGCCTTTCTCTGCGGTTTCTCTGTCAGCTTCTGTTCTGACACTGAAAAGAGGGGAGGAAAATGAAACACAGCCGCTTCCCTAAAGAAATGAAAAATGATTCTATGAACATTTTTTTAATCAACTTTCTTTTTATCAAGAAAAGATGATGGATTTTAGCAAGAAAGGCAAAGATTGGAGAAAAGCCTGCAGCTAATTCAACTTTTGGACACTGAAATGTTGAAAGGAACATGTGTTTAACTGGCTTTTTTCTCTAGATTGAAGGTTATAAATGTGCAGCACAAAAATTTATTGTGTCAGCAAATTCAGCTGAATTTTATTTTCTATCTCTACAAGGAGACAAACCTGCTGAAGGGGGAAATACAGGCTTTTCAGCAAAGCCCCATCCCATCTGGGCTGGCAGTTGGGCTGAACTATGAGCTCCTTGGGCAATGGCAACTGCACAGCAGTAGCCAGAGGATGTGTCTGCTCTTGCTGTAGCCAGTCAGCCATTTGGTGAATGTAATGTAACTGAAACATACTGCAGGTTGTGTTTTTGGGGAAACCTGCATTCACTGACCTCCAGCCTAAGGCTGAGGAAATACTATGATTCTTGGCATTCTGAACCACTAAGATACATCAGTGTGGCTGGTATCATAAATGTAAAGTCATGATTCTGGTTTATTCCACTTGTGTGTGGAGATTGGAGTGGCAAAGAAGAGAGAAATTTGACAAGAATCAACATGGGGCCACTATTTGATGCTGTGAGACAAGCGGACCTTGTAGTTATCGTTATCTCTAGATCCTTGCCTCAGAAAGCCAGCTGTATGTCTGGCCCAGGCAGGATACCATCTCCACGGGGCCATGCATGATCTACATCACAGTGCTGCCCTATCAGATGGCAGTTTCCAGTTGGTGTTGGTAGAGCTGGCTCCTGGGACCAGGAGATTTAGTGCCCCTTCTAGATACCTCAGACAAAATGAAGGTTCCTTTGAACTAGGTGTCCTGACATAGAGGCAAATACAAGTATGTGGGAGACATGTCTTTTTTTTTTTCTCCCCAAGGCTAGGGGGAAGAGGCCAAAGAAGGATTTTGCTTCCTGTTTTTGTAGGTGGAAGCACAGTGCAAAGGGGTTTTTAGTATTAACAACCCAGAGTGACAAAGGGTGTTGTGAAACTGTTTCTTACTATGTTAACTGTACTCTTGTCTTTACCCTTTGAGTTATTTTTACTACAGATAATTTGGTTACATCTGTTTTGCCCCAGTGAAGCAGAGATTAAGTGGGTGGGTGTGTTGAAACTGGACTTTCAGACCCATCAGCAGTAAGTGAAGAATGAAAAAGAGAAATGGTGCTTCCTCTGCTGTGACTCTCCTAACAACTGTGTGTCTGTTTAAGTCCTGACATCATCTAGTGAGGAGGGTACTACTGGATTGGGAAGATCCCCAGGAAATAAACCTCTCTGATCAAACAGCATGGGTGGGGACTGCTGCAAATGACCTTTTGTGCTTTTAAAGTGGCAGTAAAGGGTGGAAATGGAGCACATTTAGACTTGGTTCTGAGTTAGGAAGTCGAAAACAGTGATGTTCACTCTGAGTTGGTATTAATATTCTCTTCTGGGTCTCTGTGCTTCTGCCATTCATCTCACCAGTGTGGGTTTGGTTAGATTGCAGCTATAAGTGTATCAGCTGATATGTGAGTGGCCTACGGCAGGAAAGTAGTGGATGTGTTGGCACAAAGTTTCACAGGCTGTGTGAGCTTGCTCAGCCTGTGCTGAGAGCTGCCAGAGGCCCCACAGCCCCACCAGTGCAGCACTGAGATGTGAGTGGCTCTGGGGCTCACCAACGTGGCCAAATGCGACATTTACTGGAGCTGCCCTGAGTGTGCATAACTCAGTGTGACCTTGCATCTTCTTGGAAAACACTGTAAATTATACTTAGTTTAGCTAATGCTTTCCAAAACATGGTCAGTTTAGAGGCTACTGTATGTATAGACTGGAGCAGAGTATTTTCCTCGGGATCTAAGGTATATTTCTGTTTGCAGCAAAGCTACAGTTCTGCTTAAATCTTGGTATAATGTGTAAAGGGATGAACTAAACCCATGGTTTTGCTGTAGCCTGTATTTCAATACAATACATTTCCACTGTAAGGGATGAGAACAATCCTCTGTGTGCCAGGAACACCACTGCATCAAGAGAGGTCTCTGTGGTGTATAGGCAATTGCTGACCTGTCTGATGACTTATCGGGAGTCTTCAGCCTGGACTAGCTGTGCTTTATCCAGCAAAGTTGCAGCTTAATTGGAAGAGAAAGTTGGTTAGTTTTCCTTCTGGATGCTTTTTCAAGCATTTGAGTAAAGCAGATGTTAACAGAAAGATGCCTAGATGGCTTTAACCACCTAGGTTAGAGTCCCTTCAGGTTTCAGTCACTGTAAGGCCATGATCCCATTGATTTTCAAGGTCACCATAAAATTGCTGGGGAGAAGCCGTTGGAAACACTTGAATTTCCTGTGTAAAAATGTTTTAACTCCACTTCCCCTTAAAAAACCATTTTAAAGCCCTTCAGATGTGTTATTAGGGAGAACAAAAAAGAAACCAGACAACCAAGAAGTAATCTTCCCCCAAGCCCATAGCTAATCAAGGTTCTTTTATGTTGTCAGGGAGCTTATAGTGCTTGTTTGCCTCTTGATCTGAGAGCTGCCTTGACCATTTTAGTTGAGAGGTCAGGGACACAGCATTCCCCTCACCATTCAAATGTATTTGTTTTAAGGGTGTGGCATTTGAGGAGGGGCTACAACTGTCGCCTGACTTGGGCCATAGATTTTTGCACAGAGACCATGAGCTTTGTGGTGCTGTACTCCTGTAGTAGATTTGTAAACCTTAAATTTAAAACCAAAATGAAATAAATCCCACTCCCCTTTCCCCTTGTGAATATGGTACAGAAGGGGAAATACCTGGTTACTCTTGACACAGGGAGAAGAATGCTGTGCCTTCCAGGTTTGTGTGTTAGCTGAGTTGTTCTAAATTGCTTTGGGAGCTTGTTGGGTCCTAAGCTGTGGTTCATTTGCTTTTCACTTCTGCTTTCCTCAGGAAGTAAGTGCAGCAGCTCATCAGGTGATTCACAGTGGAAAGTTTAAAGAGCAGAGTGGGAGCTGCTGCATACACCAACATGCCTAGTAGGACAGAAGCAGCAGCACTCATTTCTCTGGATATGGTTATTGACTGCAACAGGAGCTGCCAAATCTAGGAGCCCCAGGTATGTCAAGAGATTTTCTGTAAAAGCAGAAGGAACAGACTGTTAAATATTGAAGGAGCCTGAAATATTGGTTGCAACTGGTGTGTTATGATAGGATTACATTAAATTAGTGAAGGTTTCAGTCAAAGTTCACCCTAAACTTCAGTACAAAGAGAGCTTTCCTTAGGAAGTAGTGGTATCCCTGGTTTTAGCATTTACAATTATTAGCTGTCATAATTGTGTTCATTAAACAGTCATCTTGGCTGCCAATGAAAGGAAGGGAGTGTAAAGGAGTATCACACTGGATTTTTGGGATGATCTGAGCTGTGTGTTTCCGATGGTCCGCGGAATCCTGGTATTTAATAGTCAAGAAAAGTGTATTAGGATAAAGAGTACTTAAAGCAGGCAGTCCTAGAACTAGGGGTCTGATATTTAGTCTAGTATATCTCTTGTTATCTGAACAGTTGAAGTAAATAAGGAGGCCAATTGTAGTCTTTATTTTATGTTCATGTACTTTTGGAGATTAAAGATTTCCATGTACACTCAAATAACATTTTTTAAACATACTTACTTTAAAAAGTGGACCAATTTTGGCCTGAATTTTGGTATGAAACTTGATTCTGTTTTGGTCTTGGTGCAAATTGGGATTTTTTACCTGAATGGGATCCTGCTATGAACTGCTGAGGGGGGGATTCACATATAAATATAATTAAAATGTCATTTAAAAATCATGTTTGTTCAACTAGTAAGCTGTTAGTAACAGTATTGTGCTGGTCCTTCTGCCAGTTTTGGTCAGGCCTTTCTTCCCTTCTGTCATTTCAGTCTGGAAAGACGTGGCCACATTGCAGTGTGATTTCACATGAGCTTTATTTAGAAAAAAAAGAGAAAATACATGATTAAGTTCCATTTTCTCTCTGTAATCTGACACTACTTTCTGAATGATAGTATCAGATTTATTTGTTAAATTTTCGCTTTTAAGTCTTTTAAAATACTTATTATTTAGAGTTTACTTTTTGTATCATTGTGATACTTATCAAAAAGTATCTTATCACACTTAATCAAGAATCAAACAAAAAACTTACCAAACTGAAATAAGCTTACACTAATGGTCAGAACAAGTGGTGGAGTATAGAAGAGAGAAAACATATAAGACCTTTACAAAATATGTAAGTTATCCTTAATACCAAAGACATTTGAATGCTGAACTCTGATTTTGTGGTTGGTCTAGAAGAATAATTGTCCTCCAAGATGAATGGAAAATTGAAAGGATTTAAAAGTCCTAATCAAATTGTAGATGCAAGAAAAGGCTACTAAAAGTAATATTTAAAGCATATAGTGCAAGTGGCGTCAACAGACTAATACTGGAGGACTGATATTTAGTCTAATACGTCTTTTGTAGTCTAGATAGTTGGAATAAATAATGAGGAATATCATAATCTTCATTTTGCTTTCATGTATTTCTGGAGATTGAGTTCCACATACACTTTAAATGTCTTACAGAGCCTGTTACAATTCGATCTTCACTAACGAAGTTGTTTGTGAGTATCTGGTTATAAGAGTTTCTGTGGAGATGAGAACTCTTTCATTACATGGATTCATAGAGTGAACACTTTTTGAGAGGCCATCCCTGCTTGCTTTAGCTGTGCCACCAACAAGAAAGGTCTTCTCAGTCAAGTATAAATAGAAAGAGAGAAAATTGGTTAACACATTTGCAGGCCCATGCAGTGCAGCTCAGGGAGTTGACTGAGCAGTCACTGACCTTCTTCTGAGGCCAGTGCAAGCACTTCATTTCCCCTCTCCATGATTTAGTGTCACCATTTGTAGAATGCCTCTGTAAAGAACTTTGGGGTTTTCTATGCAGAAGACCAACCTGAATGTAGGCACTGGAGTGAGTTACTTTCTAGCATTGATTCAGCTTAGCAGAGTAGCTTCCAAAGTCAGATCTCCTTGAGGAAGAGAATGGCTTTCGTATCTGGGATGCAAGTTAAGCCTCACTGAAAATGTAACTGAACTGTGCTCACCAAAGCCCCTAGAACAGCACCCAGGCTTTCTCAACCAACACACTTACAGCTCCAGGATGACTCAAGTGGGTCAAAATCCCACACCAGAGTTAAGTATAACATATGACAAATGTAACTCCCACACAGTCATGAGGAACAGAGTCTTCCTGTTTACTCTGTGTAGTTGCCACATTTTTCTTCTCATAGGGCTTGTTGTCTTAGTACAGATAATTAAGGAACACAATAGCAGCAAAACACAAAATGTTGTTGAGATAGAAAATTCTGGACTGACTGCTCCTTGGTGACTGATCAAAATTATATAGGCCTCCATCTCCTAACAAAGGACAGAGTATGGGCTGTGGTAAAAGAAGTTAGCCTGTGGTGTAGTGTGAAGGACCAGCATTTGCATCTAAGCACAGGTATCTGCTGGGACCATCCTCTTGCTGCAGGTGGTGTGGTGCACAGTGACAAGATAGATGCCATGCCCTTCATCTCCGCAGTATGAAGCTGCTGCGGGAGTGTGGAAGTGAAACTGGTTCATCTGGTATGGAGTGGGCAGAATGCAAGCAGTAAGCTAGCTGCGTAACTGATGGATGATGAAGGAAGAGAATCCCAAATGCAGTTTTAGTGTTGGCTCATAATTCTAAACCAGGCTCATAATACTGTATTTTAAATTTTATTTTCATGTATGTGTGTATTGGTAGTGCAGATCTGATGCAGTTTTTAGTTACGTTTGCTTTTTTGGCATTTTTATTGAAATGGTGGAATGGCAATCAAAGAGACACTGTAGAGAAAGAACCTATTTCCTAGAAATGAAGATAGATTGGTGGTTTTTTTTGAGGGGTAATGATTTGTTAAAGACTCTTCTGGGATCTTAAAAAATGATGTATTTGTTGAGTAAAGTGAGCTACATTCATCTTGGTGATAACTCCCATCTGCCCACCCACACTGTCATAATTTGTCCTGTTGCAGACTCAGGAGTAGTCAGACAATGACCTAGACTCCAATAAGCATATGGATGACTTTGATGGAAACTGGAGAAGCTTTATCTCCTTTGGTGTAAGTGTTGTCATGATGTAGGCTTGGCTTAGCAGGGTGAGCTCACAGAAGGCTGTGGCAAAGTAGCGCTGAGTGACCCCACAGAACACTATGGAAAAAACAGGGCTCTAAAACAGATGAGAGGACTTGGGGTTGAGATAAGGGTACCAGAAGGATTCCTCAATGTGTACTGCAAGATGAACCCATTTTAAATTTGAAGGAAATGAGACTGCCAGAAGCACCATGCTCCTTCATTGAGGCACATCCACTTCACTTTACAGGATCAGCAAAACAAGCAATGTTGTTGTGAAAATACCTATTGTAGAGAGCTGTACATCTGCCACAAAGAAGAACAGAATGCTGCTGCCTCTTCGGGCCAGCACAGCCCTGTGGGGAATCCTTGTCTTTCCCACACAGCTACTATTCCAGACAGGGCTTCAGCCCCACTCTAGGTAGGGAATGTATCAGTGATGTGCAGCTAGACCTAGCATCCATACTCAGTGAAATGTGTAACCTGGCTCTTGGCTAGTGCTCTTCTGTTGCAGATCTGCTGATGGTAATAGTTATAACTTGTTTTATAGTTGGATGACTGAAGTACAAGGGAGAGGATCTGGCTCAGCGGAAAAGCTGGGGCCGGAATCCACAGATTTGCTTTACCCACCAGTGTGGTTTACTGGCTTGTTCTGCCAAAGCCCAGGTGAGTTGTGTAGCACATGCACATCTCATGGAAGAGAGCTTTTTCACGCAATTGCAGGGTGGTATTGTTCTTGTCTGGGAGCAGGGTGGTATTGTTCTTGTCTGGGAGCAGGGTGCTTTGCCATTAAAAGTGGAAAAGAGTCAGTGACTGAGAGCGTTTCCATATTTCTAAACTCTAACTCTGACAGTTAGAACTGTCAGTGTCTAATTTCTTGGGAGAGTTGACTGGTAAGAGCTGTAAATAACACAGTATATTTATCTGGTCTCATCTCAGCATGGACAAAGCAGCTGAACTCATGTGGCAGCTGGATGATTCACCTGACAAATCAGGACAGCAAGAGCAGAGCCCTGATGATGGACACACCGCAGAAGTGCTGGAGCAGCCTGCACACAGCAAGGACGAGCTACCCCAGAGCCATACCCTCCAGTGGGAGACTCTAGGCAAACAGTTTGTAGAATATGAGCAAGTGGCTCCATTTCTCATCCCAGAGGATCAACAAAGAAGGCTACTGGAATTTCTTCCCCTCTTCTTAAAGGTTTGTTCTCTTTGTTGCCTTTGGTGCAGATGCTAATTTGAGTTTCTCTTGTCCTATCCATCCCGTGGTCACCCAAACAGCCAGTATAGTTAATTGAAGCAGGATCTTTTTAGGTGATAAATTCCTTTACCCCACTGGGAGCCTGGAGAAGCAGTTTCTTTCCTCCGTTCATCTATCTAACCTGCTAGGCTAACATGAAAGAGTACATGGGGGAACACTGCTTAACTTTCCTGAGTGGCTAAATTCTATTTTTGAAATCAAGGAGTGAGACAGGCATGTTACAAAGTGAGTACCCTGTGAAGAGGTCACTTCATGCCTGCCTCATCTATGTCATTACTTAATGGGGGCTGAGCACAGTTTCAGTCTGGGACAATGTGGTTGTGGCATGCAGCTGGTTAGGGAAAATGCAGGTGTACAGCCTTAAGATGGAATTTTGGGGTTAATGACAATGCTGATGTCTTATTTTAGTGCTTGAGCAAAGAGTTAGGTGAGAGATGAGGAAACCATGGAATGAGAAGAGGAAGGTCATATCGTGGGTGAGGGACACAGCTGAGAACCAGAACATTTTAGTTAGCAGCCTGCCCTACAGCTGCCATCAGCCAGCGATTCTGAGATGAACATATTGAAAGGTGAAACTAGAACTCCTGTAAAGAACAGGAGCCTTATGGGTAGGTTTTCTTTGCTAGAGTCTGTGGAATGTATAGGAAATTTTTTGAGTGGACCATATATAGACAGAATAGCAGAGCGTGTGCTGAGTGAAGCAGAAAACCTGGCTTATCTCTAAATGTGCTCTGGTGATGTACTAGTACAGAAGAATACCTTTTCTCTTGGATTACCTTGGGTATTTATGGGTACTGAATCTGCGTTTTTATACTCTCACTGTGTCTTTCAGAAAGAAAATAAAAACACCTCTCTGGTGAAACCATATTTTAATGATGGCATATTTCAGGTGTCTGTACTTGTGAGTTCTCAGTGGTCTTGAGTGACCAAACTCAGATCTGTCTGTTCCCTACCTAGCTGAGTTGGATTTCTAAAATAGAAGTCAGTGGCTAGGTGAGGGAAAAAAATAATGTATGGTCACTGTTTATGTGGAAGCACTGTGAGACACAAAAGGGAATACTCTGCATTTTGAACTGAGTGTGTAGGAAAATCACTGTATTCAGGGCTGTGAAATGTTTGGTATCCATGACAGTAAAGCAGGCATAACTTCCAGATAGTCAAAAACATTTCACTCAGCTGGATGGAGCATGAACCTTTGAAGCTTGTAAGTGCTGGTGCACAGTGAAATCAATGTAGATGCTTGTGTCAGTGAACAGCACTGAAACTGGTGCAAACAACTGAGCTGTGGGTAGGATCTGGAAGTGCCTACGGTGAAGAGTTTGCTGTGTTTGAGTACAACCTTGCCCTGGTCCAAGGCAGTGCAGACAAAATGAGTGGAAGGGTCTGAAAAAACAGTGAGTGTATAGCGTGGAGTCTCAGAAGTGGCCTTCTCATTAACCTAAATGGTCCTACAGATATTTTATGGTTACTGAACAAAGCTTTCACTTTTCACCACTTCCTCTCAACTTGTGGATTTGTTTGCATAGAAGAATGTCCCTCCCAAATCAAAGGCTATATTTGAACAGAAGAACTGTTGCTCTCTGCAAGAGCCTGTCACTGGAAACAAAACTGTCTCTCTTTGCAAATGGCACTGTGTGTGCTGTGGTGGTGTTTTCTGTCTTGGGAGCTCACCACTGCTTTATCAGGTCACCAAATTCCTGGCTTTGGAAAGCATTCCTTTCTCAGCCTCCAAAGAATGCATGTCAAAGTCAGATAGGGGCTGATAATATGACAGTTTTCCATAGAGGAACACCTCCTTTTTCCATGGATCTGCTTTAAAAATGGCATGCTGAAAATTTCACTGTTGGGTTTTGGTCTTTTTCTGAGACAGCACCTCAACAAGTTACAACATTTTTGTTTGGAGTGAGAGCCACCTATTCTCTCTCTTTCCCTCTCTTTTTTTTATTTCTTTCTCCTAGAGCTGATTTCAGATCTCTTGTCTTCTTTCCTNTGGAATATCCCTTTGGTCAGTTGGGGTCACCTGTCCTGGCTGTGTCTCCCCCCAGCCTCCTCGCCAGCGTGGCAGCACGAAAAGGGCTTGGCTCTGTGTAAGCCCTGCTCAGCAGTGACAACAACATCTCCGGATTATCAACCCTGTGCTCAGCACAAATCCAAAACACAGCCCCATACCAGCCACTGTGAAGAAAATTAACTCTCCCCCAGCTGAAACCAGCACACTTCCTCTTGAGGGTCCACTGAAAACATACATCCTTAATGCTTCTGGGGTATTAATTCATCCCAACGAACAGGCTTTGCTATAGAAGATAGTCTCTCCAAACTGCTTCTTCCTGTTTTTGTAAGCAATGTATTGCAGGCTTTATGAGAAATTCTTCTATTGAGGTGTTCCTGCCTCAAATTTACAATTAAATTGAAATTCTAAAATCTCAAAGTTTCTGAGTTCTATTGCAGCTTTAGTTTTTGAATACCATGTAGTGAGCATGAAGTAAACAAGTCGTGGTGAGATGAGATTATATACAACATTTTTAGATTTACTAATCATTAACTGAGTATGAAAAGCAAGAATGCCTTTAATGTGGTGATAACTTTTTGGAGTGAAACTTTCAAAGGACTGAGAAAGTTGTTACTGAAAAAGGGTGAGAAAAGTTATAAAATCTAGAAGTCTTAGGAATTAAAAATTGGACAGCAAAGCAGTAAATTCTCACATTTCACGATAAATAAGCAAATAAATTTTAGTAATAGTACTTTAGGGTTGAAGGACTGTTGTTCCCAGGAGGCAAGGTGAGTATTGCTGAGGGACTGGCAATGTTGTATATATGCATATTCATGGTGAGATTCCTTTCTGTAGGACTGAACTTCACAAGCCTTAGTGTTTTAGAAACTGATTTCCTGAATTGCAGTAATGCTTGCAAAAAAGGGATTTTGAATTCTCAAAGAAAACTTTGCTACCAAATATATTCATAATGGAGAAGTTAATTTTCCATTAGCTTAACACTTGATTTTGTGCCCTAAGAGTGAGATTCTTCCCCTCCACTTTTCTTAGATATGCTAGTAGAGCTTTGCACTGCTTTGTAGGCATTTAGGTCCAGAAGTGTGACTAGAGAGAGCATTTCGGCTTTGCGTCATTGGTTTGAGAGTATATTGTTGAGGATCTGGCCCTTAGCTTTTAGTCATCATGTCCTTCCCCATATGACTTTTACTCCCTGCATATACCAGCCTTCTGCTGGCTTGGGGAAACGCATCTCAGTCTGAGTTCTACATGTTGCAAAGTTCTTACAGAAACTACCTCATTTCCTCCTGTTTAACAACGGACTCTGTGTGAGTCCTCTCCCTCCTTGGAAGATTTTTCTCGTGCTTTTCCTTCCCTGTTTCGATCAGGGCAGATGGCACTGCAGTACAGATGGCACTGCATCCCTGCCTTTTTGTTTTAGAGTGCTTTAGCTCTTAGTTGGCTGGAGAGAGGGGTCACCAAGCAGGAGACACCTGGGATGCGGAGGCTCGTTACTCACTGATACTCCTTGATGTAGAAGGAAAAGGTGTGGGAGGGAAATGTCAGCCATCTGCTCATGATTCAGGCCTGGGCTGGGAGTCATTTTAATGTGCCTTCTGTGCCTTCCCTCTTGGTGCCTCAGAAAGTATCAGAACGTTCTATTACATGGCTAGCTAGCATCTCTCCATGAACCATGGAATAGGAAGGGCAGATGGTAACAGCAGACACAGGGAACTTGTGGCAGAATCTTAAACCTGTAGAAATAGGTTTAAGAGGAAGAAAGAAAATCAGATTACATTGATACCATATTATTTTAGTTTCCCTTGAAGGCAGACATCGTGCAATGTAGTAGGTTGATATGCTTCCAGACATAGATCTTCTATGGGCTCAGATATGAATATGAAATTAACGAGGTCTGTTCCTAAAGGACAGTGTATTCTAAAGATTTGTGTCTGACCTTCAGGAAGAGCACCAACAAATCAAATCATAATGTTAGTGGCCTCCTTTGTAAGGAGATGGACTAGTAGCATTGCTATGAACATTTGATTACTGCTCTCTGCTGTGTATGGTCTGAACTTCTAAACTTTATCCTGCTCTTTCTGGCAGCAGAAGAGTGAGTGTAACAAGGCCTTTCTGAAGTGTTAGGAGGATGCTTGTCTTTGAGAAAGAGGGGCAGAAATCTATCACTGCTTTCTTCTGAAAAAGAGCATAGCTTAATGAAAAACATAGTATATTCTTAAGTGGCTGTGGGTTTCTTGTCATTGTGTTTGCCCAGCTTGCTTCTGTCCCTTACAGATCTTCCCTCCCTTCTGCATCAGAGGTGGAGGAACTGGTGGATCTTGCTTCTGCAGCTGAGTGTCTCTGAAAGTAACTTATGGTCAAAATCTGAAAAAACTAGTTTGCTTTTAATATTGTTGATTGATGAATATTAATAATAGGCACACTGTGCATTTGTATTTCACTCTTGTTGCAAAGAAAGAAGAGTTGGGTGCATTTTGCTGATTGACTGCAGTAAAATGAAGTAAAAAGTAGGTGCTTTCCTGATCACTGAGAGATGACTGACACTTTGTCCACAAGCTGCCATCTGTGATGAGAGAAAAGAAATTGAAAGCAATGGTAGGGAAGGAAATAATATTTGTGGAGGATCTTAATTTACAAAGAATTGCACTTAGTTCTTGGCAGAAAGTATTATGGGGTGTCTGATCCAATTTTTTTTAGGAAAACGTCATTTTTCTTGCTTTCATCACTGGGGCTTACAGCATGATTTTTCAGAGCTTCTAAAAGGAAATTTTTAAGGTTGCTGAGGACCGAGGTGTCTCAGACTAGTCTTTAGAGGAGAATGCTGAACTGTTGCTAATACATAAATGTGTGTATCATCAGATGTTTTATATAAAAGGATTGGCACCTGATTCTTGGAAGCCAGTTGGGTGCAATAGTATTAATCTGCTGCAATATTTTCTTTATTGCTCTTTAATTTTTTTCCCTCAAAGGCAGGGCTAAGAAACACTTAAGAGGGGTTTGTTTGTCATACTCAGGGAATCAACAAGTCTCACTGTTGTTTATCTAATAAGTTTTGCACTTAATTGCTTGTCCATTCTTGAACAAGCAAGTTATAAATTTATTTATAAATTGTTTATAAACTTGTCTATACATTTTTGTTTATTCAGGGTGTTTGTCATATTTTGAAAGGGACTAGCATAATTTTTGATACAAATAATTAGTGACACAGGGCATGACCAACATTTACATAGTTTGGATTGTATTCAGTGTAGAAAATACAGTAAAAGCTCTCTAATAGGTGCATTACATGATTCAAAAGGTAGTTCCAGTTTGACTTCTGTACCTGTAGTGTCATACTCCTGCCTGTCTGGGAAATAGTGCTTAATGGACTATACTGACTAGGGAGGGAATTTTGTAGGGGAATGTTAGCCTTATGCTCATTTATTTATATTTATTAGTTTTTGTCAGTCTACCAAAGACATGATGTGTCAGAAAGACTTAACAGTGACACTTGTATTTCAGGCCTGGGAAAAGTCTGCTGGAGTAATCGTGTTCCCCAACATTCAGCTGTTAGCCAGTGAGGTTTCCAAGCTTCTGACTAAAGAAATTAAGAGGAACCTCAGTGGCAAACCTGCAGGTACTGATCCCATACCATATCCACTGGATCCAGTTATTCTGGAGTGTGTCTTTCAGCTGTGGTTGGCTCTGGAAGTAAAGGGGGAACAGGAAAATGCTGTGTAACAAGCCAGATATTTTAGTGGGTGCGAGCTAGCACTGGTTTGAGGTGATTGCACTGAAAATTTGGCCTTGTATGCCATGCTGGTCTTGGGTTTGGAACTTTTGTAGCTGGAAGTGTGCAATGTATAATGCATATAAGAGTTAAAGAGTGGGAGCTTTCTTAAATGAGAAAAATACTGCTAGCCACACACACACCTGGCTTTCCTGTTGGCTGTTGTACCTTCTTTGTGCTATCAGCTGCCAGGCTTCATGAACTGAGATGGTATGCTCTGTGAAATTTCTGTTTGAAATGGGTAGTTTACATGAACTGTGCTTGATGCTGAATCAAAATTATTTTATGTTTTTCTGTTCACTTTCATGGGCTCTGGCTATTGTAATTTTGTTAAATTTGGCATATCTGTTAAAAAAGCATAAATGCAGCGCTTTCATATTTCACTAAGGAATTAAAGTTTAATGTTTTTGTGATAACAGAAGAAGCTCGTCTGGCTTTGGAGCAATTGCTTCAACAGAAAGGGGAAGCAGGAGATGGCCATTTGCTCCTGAAATCGGTGTATCTGCTCTCACAGACTGACTTGGTAAGAGAAATTACTACAAGGAGTGTTTTCCTTTTTATTTCAGAGAAACTGTGTAGGCAGCCCAACAGTGGAACACCCAAGTCTCAGTATTTGCATTTTCCCTAATATTTTGAGCTGCAGCATGCCCAAGGTATACAGTTAGAGGACACACCATGAGGTTTGTAGGAGAGGCTTTTCTAAAAGAGAGAAGTAAGCATTTTTTGCTTTCAGATACATTTTTAGTTTTGATCATCAGACAGCTGGTTTTTCTAATGTTTCTCTGCTTTTTTTCCCTCACTGTGTTTTTTGTGCATTCTTTATCACTCCAGCTTATGTATCAAAAAGATGACTAGTAAGAATCTGTCTGGTAGTACAGTGGTTGGCTTTCCAACCCTGATAGCCTCTCACGTTGAAGTGTTTCACAAACTCTACTTGTACAGCCATCCCAAATGCAGACTGGCATCAGGAGTAGCACCTGCTGATGGGCATCTGTGGTGTTTTTATCTGTGACATTTAGTTAAACAGTTGTCTTAGTCTTTTTTTGTTCAAAGACACATAAAAACAAAATCTTAACTGTTGTATTATAGTGGCTATGTTCTGTATCATAAGGAGCTCTACAAAATGATCTGTATAGCTAGTCACAACATGAAGTTTCTGATGAGATTTGTGTTTTTCACAGATTTAAGACGTTGCCATATTTTGTAGCACACATACTCACAAAACTTTATATCACAAAGCTCATTCTGTTAGTTTGATGCTGATTTTTGTCATGATTACTGTGTGCTGAGCACACACACTGGGAATCCTCTGAAAGTTCTACACAGCCATAGTGAAGATTGGAAGAAGCTAAGTGTTGAGAAACACTGTGAAGAAACTGTCACTTGGACTTATAAAATCTGTAATTAGAAGTGTGTGTTGCAGTTACTCAATATGTTTGAAAAGTGAAGGCATTATAGCTAAACTGCTGCTATGCTGAGTCAAGGAGGGAATGGAGAATTCATGTTTTCAACACAACTGGACTTACTGCAGGGTGTCCTGGGAAGTAGTGGCAAAGGGGACATTGTCTGTCCCTGGCCTTACTGCTGGTTCAGCTTCTAGTTAGTTTTCAGGCTGACTGTAGGTATCCATATGCAGGACACAGTACCTCTGCCAAAGCTGTAGTTCAGCTGGAGTGGGAAGCCCTGGGAGCAGCTACAGCAACACACAGTGCATTTACTTCTGCCAAGTGGATTTTACAGCTGTGCTATGTGACTGCCAGTCTTGTGTGCCCTAGAGCACTCATGAGGATAAAATGCTCAAGCAGGTCTTTCATCTGCCATGACTATTCTCAGTGTGTAGAAACACAAGCAAACTGTGGTCAGCTGTTAGAGGGACTGATCTTTATTTTGCCTACTTAGAGGACTATGTGGAACATCATTGGATCTGGACTTCCAGCTGCTCTAATGCAGTGCCTGTACCTTTTCTTTACTGTTCCTCTGAAGAAAACCAGTGATGATGGAGAGACAAGTGAGGATGATGCCCAAACTCAGGAAATGCTTGTTAAGGTGAGATGTGCATTCGGGAGTTCATTTGCCCTGGGTACCCAGATGTTCACCTAGGCTCTTAGTTGTTCATTTGATTCAAACTGCCAAAAAACTGTAAATTAGGACTGCAAACCATGGAATAAGTATCAGAAAATGTATAAACCAAATAAACTATCTCATATTTTTTATTAAACAAAACAAAATGACTTAAAGTGGGAAAATCCATTAAGGATATCCTAGTGGTAGTTTTCCTTGTTCATTGCACTGCATCCTTTCTCCTGGCATTAGTATCAAACTTATAATCTCCTTCTCCAATGGATTTTTTTCATCTCCTGGGTATCTCTAGAGGTGTTTACTGTACCTGATATTTGTTTGCTTTTCAGATAATGCTTAACATGTACAAAGAGGAACAAGGTGTAGAGGAAGTTCTGGCATCTGATAAGCTCCAGTCATTAATTATAGCAACTTCTTCTCTGTGGGACCAGTGCAGCCACTCGTGGAAAGTACCTACAGGCCGTGTGCTAAGAACAATTTCAAGGGCTCAGACCAAAAACAGCATTGTGTACCTACAAGGTTTGGTTTAGTAAACTGGCTTCTCCTTTCCTCGTAGTTCCCCTGAGAATGAATTATCAAAAATAGTCTCCCCAGGATAGGCTTTTATCCCTACAACATCCAGTAGTCAACTGCAAAGAATGGGCTCTTGACTTAGTGGAAGGGAGCTTTATTTAGCACTGATAGCCAACTGGAAACTGATGTGGGGTTTTTTGTGTAAAAAACCCAAATTACAGGCAAGAGCCAATCCTACTTGATCACACTGATGTAGGCAAAAGGAAGATGTATTATGTTTTTTCTTAAGTTGTGTGACTCAGTCGGTGGGCCTGAGACTTATAAGCACTAAATACAAGGCTGGGGGCACTGTCAGAGTAATGGTATCTTTTGGGACAACATCATGGTGGGTTAAGTTCTCACTTCTTTCTAGCCTTTATTAGTTTAAGGAATTTTCTGTCTTATTATGAAGTGCAACGGCCTCAAGTTTCAATTTCTTGGAAGTGAAAAAATAGTTTTATAATGCACAAAATACCATCAGTATTCCATGTCATGGAGTAAATGCATATAGATATTTTTATTTTTTAAAATAAAAAATTTGGCTTCCTGAAGGAGATGGAAAGAACTGTTTGGACATTTCGAAGCTGTCCTGGAAGGACTGGCCATGAGATTAGACAAGAAAATTAGGCTTCATTCCTTAGAGAAAAATGTGTGTACTACATTACATATGCTTAATTGAACAAAGAATTACTCTGTGAACTCTGCCCAGAATATGTGATTGACTTAGTAGGAGACAATTAAATCTGTTAGTCTCTGCTTACCTTGTACTCAGACATCTGGATTCACTATATATGAATTTTGGTGAGTTGGGGGTTGAAATCTTAGGCTCCTGAGATTAAATCAGTTTCTGGGAGTTAAGCAAAGAAATGCATGTATCTTGTAAAGCCAGAAATGCTCTTCCATGTAGCTTCTAAAATGAGTATGATATTCATATATTCTTTTTTCTTGTCTTTGTAGAAAGAGTTACCTGAACTCCTATTTTACTGAGAAATAAATTTTCAAATTTGTTTCATTTTTGTTAGTAACTTTAAACTTGTTTGACTGTCATTTCTTATATACTTGCTGTATTTTTTTTTTTTTCACAGCTGTGGACTGCATTAAAATAGCTGTTCAGAATCTCTTTACGCTGGCTGATACTCTACCTGCTTGTGATGTGTGTGAAGCTGCTAGTATTGTATTGTGCTTTGTGAAAGATTCTTATCCTGTGTCATCAGCTTTATTAACAGAATTTGAAAATAATGATGGCTACCAACTCCTGCTAAAAATTTTACTCAGGTAAGAGAGGCTTTTAGTTGGCTTCTAGAGGATAGGTAAAACTTATTTTCAGAATGCATAGTGGTCTCTTAAAATAAGAATCATAATCCTGTGTGGATGCAAAGTATTGCTGTATTAGGAAGGGAAGCAGTACATAACGTTTTGTACTTTAACCTTTACAGAAGGAGAACAGTATAGGAGAAGTTAGTTTGCAGGTGGGAGAGGGACTTTTTTAACACAAGACAAAGGTTCTTCATCAATTAATATTACAGAGGATGTAGGTCATAAACATTTGTCTCAGTTAAAGCGAGCTTTTAACCCAGGAATGCAGTCAGCTAGGGAGGGAAATACTATCTCCTTGCTGTGCAAAAACAAGCAAGCAAAACCCACCCAAACTTTAATCTGAAATGTTTACATTCTTCAGAACTGAGATGAACAAAAACATATCAGGAAAAATACCCACTAGTTATTCTAATCCAAAGTACAAAGCAGAATTTGTTACTTTCCTAGTCAGCTTGAAACTCACCAGGCTGAGTTTCTTTAATATCATTTGAAGAGAGCATTTCCAGATCTTTTTGTCTCCATTCTGGCTTTGCCTATTCTTGTACAATTTCTCCAACACTTCTGAAAACTGTGGTCCCTGAACAAAGACGGGGGTGGGGAGGGTATTTTGTAATTTGGATCTAGAAGATTGTAAATTGAATCATAAAGTCAAAGATATCTGTGAGTGACTATGACTGCTCATGATTTTTGAATGGCACAAAATTGTTAATCTATGGTTGGAAAAGAAAAATTGTGGTTTTCTGGCAGTGTTTTCTTTAGTTACCAGAGACTGTCTAGATTTCCCTTATAAATAAACTGTGTTGAGATGGATATTTCTGATTAAATTCTAGCCATATAAGGGCAGAAAACACAGGATCTTTTTCAGTAAGACAATGAATGTCCCCATCCTTTTCAACTGATGTAACTAGGCAGAAGAGACAGAAATAACAGATGCTCAGGACTTCAGATTAGTCTGTGTTCCCAGCATATGTTGGCATAAAGGGATAGATGGAGAGCTTCTTTCCAGAATGTTTTGTGTGAGCAAGTACCCTCTTCTCTGATGTTTAGAACTTTTTCTTCGGGTAAAAAGAATCTTGCTAATAGCATTCTTTGAAAGAGAGTATTTGCTCTCTTTTTTTCTTGTTTAGATGAAACCAGAACATTTGTTCCGTTTTCTTCTGAGATTTTTCTAACAGTATCAGTTTATTTCTCTGCCACTAACCCATGCCCAGATGATGCCGTTTTCCTTAAGAACTGACCCATCTGAGCAGTAAAGAATAAGATGATGTGATAAGCAGCTCTCTATCCTTTGAAAGACTCTCGCTTCAGTCTATGAACTATGGCAAATCTGGGGTTACATTTCAAATTATTCCCTTACTTAGGAGAGACATGTGATCTTCATGTCTGATTCACAAAGCTCAGGCAATACAGTATTTTTCACTTCCTCCGGGCTGAGATTTTTCTATTGTTTATCTCAGATAGCAAGTCCCTTATCTTGCCAACCATATGACCACCTTTTAATACAAGGTTTCTGTTTTAATTATATGAATTCTCACAACGTTTAAATTTTTATTCCCCAAACCAGACTTTTTTTTGAGTTAGATTTTTTTTTTTTTAGGGACACATAACTGGACTAAGTTAAAACATTTATCTTCCTTTTATTCAGAAGACTCTGTCAGGGTCACTTCAGTCTGTAGGTTTTTTTCTGATTCAGAGTGTGGAATAATGGTGTGGATTATTCTGTGTAGCTCCTATGTGCTTCATACCTGATGTTTCTAAAATGTTTGTATAATTAGGACATGAACATGACTGTCCCAAGTTTTGTTCCTAGATGTGAGGGTTTGCAGCAAAATGAAGGAGACCCCTATCTGGATGAGATCTTGGACATGCTGACTTGCCTTACAACCTGTGGAAAAACTGAACTGAAAGTTTCTGGCAATATTGTACACCCACAACTGCCGCACTTCGATTTTGAACGGACACAGTCTTCTGGTACAGTGTATATATATATATATATATGTATGTATGTATGGGCGTGTGGCTGGGTAGGTGGGTCATAGAAAAATGAAGCTCTATTCATTTTGTGTCTTAATATGGAGGAAGAAGTATGATATGGCCTCTTCAGATCTATGTGTTAGTGCTGCAGGAGCCTGATTGCCACCTGCATCAAACTGAAATGACCGTATCAGCTCTACGGCCTGATCCAAGCTCAAGAATATGCCTCCCAATCACATCCCTCATGTCTGCTCTTATTTCCACTTTCAGACATGATCTAACATTATAGTTATGGTGCTTGCAGACTTAAATAGCACTCATGTAAAAATGATCTCACCTGGGTTTTTTCCCCACAGGAATGACAGTGAAAAACCTCCAGCCTTTTCAGGTGTTGCAATCCATTTTCCAGAGAAGTAATGATCAGCACCTGTGTGGAAGAATCTTGGCAGCAATTGGTACCATATGGGCTTGGGACAGAGTGAACTTCTTTCTTCTGGAATGGACACTGCAACCTATCAACCAATTTACTGACATAATTCATTTCAAACCACACCCAGTCCAAGTCCAGTTCTTCAGACTGGTGGAGTCCATAGTCCTAGACCTTTCCTATGTCCCCCATGAGATTTTGAGGAAGGTTCAATGTTTGATAAAGGAAAACATAGTGCCATTCTGCACCTTAACAGCTCTCCAATGCCTTCTCAGCATGACACAGAAGGACCTGTTATTCAGTGATATTTTTCGTGACTCTGGGCTCTTAGGCCTACTGCTGGCACTTTTGAGAAAGGAAGCCAAGATCCTGAGGAAATCAGGTACAACTTAATGACACTCACAATGGCCATTGAAATAGGCAGATCAATAGGAATGAATAGTCTCTTTCTACAGTAAATTTGTATATTTTTTATACTGAGTAGCTAGACTTTGTCTTCAAGTCAACTGGCCTGAATTTGACACATTAATCTGGGTCGCCTAGACAGCTCTGGGCTATTCTTCACCAGTGTATGATGAATTATTCTGGATGGTACCCCTCAGCCCACACTTTTAAACAGGTTTTAATTTGGGGTTCTCTAGAATGCAAGCCATTGATTGCATTCAATGAGAATTGAGATTGGAGCAGGAAAAATTTTCCACAATTATTAGTTTCTCTGACAGTAACACCTTAATCCTGAAGACTGGTGATAGAAAACAGTTTATTGAATTTTGGCCATATGTTCCCCACAATTACTACCACTCACTGTGATGTGATAGAATATCTCCTAGTATAGACATAGGATGGTGATAGTGCTAGTTTGGAAACTGTGGAGTACAGCTGACTTAGGTGACAGACTCACATATTTAAAGGTTTATAACAACTATTTTAACGAAAGAAAAAGGCATGATAGCACTTTCTGTGCTATGTGAGTTGGGAAATGCCTTTAAAATTCAATGCAAGAGTCATTTAGTGAAGGAGAGACCCCGAGGTGCTAGGAATAACTTCTGATGCAGTAAGCTACTTGAATTATTTATACACAACAGAAGGAATATTAATTGCAACAGAAATTCTAGAGTGCAGACATCCATCACTGCAAGGACACTTAAACTTGGATTCTTGATATCAGAGAACCAGGGGTTTGTACAAGAGTGCTTAGATACGGATGGGCAAGATAAATACCAAGGTTCTTGAAAACTTGCCTTCTGGTTATAAGCTGGTGCATAGAGGCTTTCTTCTGTCTTTGTCTTAATTTCACTGCATTAGATAACTCAGTGATGTAAATTTTACAGAATGAGTGATTGAATGGCTATGTCATTTGTAAATTTAGACACACAGCTGACGAGGGACAAGTGAGAAGAGATTATCATTACTCCCCTGTCTTGGTTTCCAGAAATTTAGCCTGCAAACTTTGACTTCTAGATCCTAAAATAACATACCATACGCTGTCTGATCCTGTTTGCCTTTGAACATGCAGGATATTTCTGCTCTTGGCTTTTAGATTAGCTATTTAAATGCTCCCTGTTGCTATATTTTACCACTTTGCAGCTCATAATCTATCATGTTCTTTTTTTTGTTTATATTCCTACTAGATACCACTAAACAGATAGGTCTACATCATTTGGGAAGTGAAAACACCCCTATTAGCAGTACTGCCTATAGTTATGAAGGAGATATAGGCTGCAGAGCAAGAATCAGACCTGTGTTTACCAGTCCCAGACTAGACCCCAATCAATAGACAATGACATGTCTGTATTTGTTGTTTGTTTTAGGTTTCAAGTAGCCTGTAAGTAATACTTGAGAGAAGCTAGAATTTGCTGGAGAACTGATTTTCCATTTTGGTTAAATGTATTTTAGCTACATTTGTCCATTTCTTGTATATTGTAATATAACATTTAACATGCTGACAGCTGGAACTCATCTGCCTGGTATGAAAGAAGGCACTGAGAAGGAATTAAATGTTGTGATGCTGAAGATGGTGGCTGCCCTTACGGCGAGGTCTGTGAGGAACACAGGTAAGGAAATACGTATGACGGCATTGCCTTTGTGATATTTCATGGTAAGTGGCCATGGTCTTAAGGAGCACCAATACATTTTCTTACTTTTGTGCTTCAGTCAAAAATGGAGGACAAAATCTAGAAGTGTAGAGATAGCTGTGTTACACTAGGAAGAAATGTGACAAAGGTATTCTCATCCTGCATATTGAGCTTTGTCCCAGTAGTCAGCTTGTTTCCTTGATCCATGTGCATACTCTTGAAGTGTTTATACAGGGTGTACAAACTTAGCTTCTGGAAAAAGTGTGTACCTGACTCTTGTGTATTGTTTGTTCATCCAGATTTTCTTCCATTGTATCTGTTATTTGAAATCTTGATTGGATCAGGTGCATGCTGAGTAACACTCCTATATTAGTGTTATACCTGAGAAGTCTGTGTGTAAGGAATCTTGTGGAACATAGTACAGGAGTGAACTCTACTGGAATCCACTCAATTCAGTCTGAAATCCTAGAATCATCATGTTTGCAGCATCTTGCACGGTGTAAATATATTTTCAGAAACCATCAGAAAGTTCCCTTCCTAAATTAAGCAGATGCTTAAGCTGAAAACTAAGATATCTTTTCCTTTTCATTCATCATTGTATTGAGAAGCTGTCATCTCTGATGATTGGAAACCATGGTCATCCAGTCATTTTTTCCCTAGTTGTTCTTGTGCCATTCAGTTTGTGTCGTCTTTAGCTTAATCAGCTGCTCTTCTTACCTGTCCTGCTGTATTTGTAGAAATGTGGAATTTCACACCAACACTGAAAATCTGCCTGTAAAAACTACAAAAAAAGATAGTTTTACTAACAAATGATAATGTATTTGTCCCTAGTTGTTCTGAAGGACTATGGAATGGTGCCATATATCAAGATATTTTTGGATGATGAGTGCTACAGGAGTGCTACTCTCAGCATCCTGGAGCAGCTATCAGTCATCAATTATGAAGAATATATGAGCATTATTATTGGGGCCCTCTGTTCTTCCACCCAATGGGAACTGCATCTGAAACTAGATCTGCTGAAGGTAATTAATGTGGCTCTCACTTGGGCATTGTTTTCTTGGGAACTCTTTTTTTTCAAGATGGTAAGAGCAGAAGAAAAAAGAGTCACAGGCAAGCTCTAGATTATGGTAACTTGGGCAGTTCGATTTTTAGCAATGCATGTGTGGTCGATGCCTTCATTCTGTCAGATTATGAAGTATTTTGAAGACTTAAATAGTAATGCAGGAGGGAGAAATGGAAATGCTAAAGGCACAATTGTATGAGCAGTTCTATGTAATGTAACAAAGGAGGAAAAAATGGGAATGAAAGTGGATATGTGGAGAGAGGATGTAAGATGGGAAGGAGTAAGATTGGAAGAACCAGGGTAGGCATGAGAGGAACAGATTCATTATGATAAGTTTCCAGAAACTTTGCTGTCCTTAATTTTGTTATTTCTCACAAACACAAGTATCATGTAAAAAGAGATGAGGCAATGGAAAGGAAGAATTTTATGAATGTTTGGAGGAAGAAATTAGAACTAGTCATAGCTTCTATTGACCCCAGAGTGTCTGATCCCTAAGCAATGAAACAGAGGAAAGAAACACTGTGCTTTATTTTGGTTTAGGTCATGGGCATCCAGTTGAAAAGCAGCAGTGTTGTAAGCACTGATTTAAAAATTTCATTCTACCTTCTCTATCAAGGGTGAATGGAATTCACTTTTCTGTACAATATAGCAACTGCTTCTGTGATAAAAGAAATTAAAGGACAAAGTTTATAGCTTTGATTTGAAAGAGTAAACTTTAACAATACCTGTGGAAAAGTTGAGTATGGTTTCCAAATATGAAAATAAATGCAACTTCAGTGTCTAATTTTGACAAATGATAACTGTATTAAAGCATAATGTAGGCAAATGAATTTATTTTCTTTATCCATTGGGACTGTGATTGTGTTACACACAAATTCAGATTGATTTGCTAATGTATATTTAGCTGTTAAAGCCTGAGCCCAAATGCAATTAACACTGCCGTATTCCAGTGTGGCACGTGGACAATTATGAGGAATAACAAATAATGGAATGTGCGAAATAAATTCTGTTAGCAGTAACTGAGTTAGAGGGTTTCCAGCAGACATCAGTTTTATAGATTCAAGACAGAGGAATACTAACTCATAGGCGATTAAATTCTAACTGAGTTAAAGCTGGAGGAAATGTGTTTACTGTTGACCTTCTCTGGAATGTGTTAACGCCATCCTGATAACTCCAACTCTAAGTTATTAAATTTACTCCCTGTTCAGAAGTCTCTGCCTGGTTTGATACATTATCATACAAAATTGAATGACAGTAATAGAGTTCCCCCTCTCCCTTCAGTTCTGGCAAGCCTTTCTCACAGTCCTAGATCCTGTTACAGGCAGATATGTTTCTGTTAGAAACTGTTCCTCTTCAGGAGGTTGCGAGGTAAAGTTCTTTCACTGGATATCTCTTGGGAAGGTCTATATGCAAAATTAACCCTTTCCAATATGCAAAGGTACAGGATCAAATTTGAAAACTCCCTGTACAAAATTAATTATGCAACGTCAGAAAAACTTGGGATAAATTATATTCAAATGCCATAGACTGTTTCCTTGCAGGTTCCTTTTTCTCACCAATTTTACTTCCACAGCTCTTAATAACTTTTCCAGATTTGTTTTAAAATGGCAAGCACATAGCATTCAAAATTGGCAAATGGTTTAAGTTGTTTTTATGCATGTGTAATATTGTCAAGTGGCATTCACTTATAACCTGCTTTAAGCCTATTGAGGTTAGATAAAATCTAATGACTTCATTGTCTTGAGATCTTACTTTTTATGGTTTTTTTCCTCTAAAGTGTCATGCAAACTTTAAAAATAGCTCAGCTGAGAAAAGGTATTCTTGTCTTTCTTAATGAGGAGAGCCTGCTGCTTGCAATATTCTTTGTGCCATCCTGTGTCACTGGTTTTTGGAAAGGACCTTCTCAGTCATATGAGCAAAAGTCTAGTGTAAATTCTCATGTGCATTCAGGGCTGCAGGCAGACTTGTCTGTAGAGAGCTGTGCCTTCCTGCCAGTTTCTATATGAGGGTATTTACAATTGAATCTTTACATCTATTTATCTAGGGCAAAGGCAGATTTCTTGAGAGAGTCTGAGAAGACTGATAAAAGAACAGCCAAAGATGTGAAATTACCTCTGGCCAAACTGACTAGGATATGTAATGCAGGACATTTTATTTCTTTGTTTCTTCCTGTGAGCACTGTTCCCCACCTGTTAGGCTGACTGCCTTAGCTGCTCCTAAGAGTGCATTCAAATCTTGGTTGTATGGTATGATTCACTGGGTATATGGGGGAAAGGAGGAAGAGAAGTTGTGCAGTGATGACCTTTATTTTGACCACCTTCCCCCACCTCCAAGGAGTGAAATTTCAGTGAAAGAGTTTTGGTGCAAATTTGGAATTTTAAAATATTCTAAAGCTTCTTTGCCCTTTATTTAAGTGCTTCTTTTGTTGCCTTTCTTCCCAATATTTGTAGTCACTCTTGAGGATACTGGAGAGTCCCAAGAGCCATTCAGCTTTCAGAACCTGCAGTGGATTCAATGGGCTCCTGTCCCTCCTCTCAGACATGGAAGGTGCATTGCAGGACCCTCCATCTGGGCAGTGGACAGCAGTTGGACAGAATTGTATATTGGAGCTTGTTTTCTACACACTTCAGGGGATAACTGCAGCCCTGCACCTAGACCCTGTTAACAGCAACTTCTTCCAGAGGAATGGTCTCTTTGAAAAGATGGCAGAGGATCTTGGATCACTTGGATGCTTCTGGACACAAGGGGAAAGGCAAATTCCTGTGAGCCTTGAGAAGAAAAGGACATTTGCAGAATTCTTGGATGCAGCTCTGTGTTCCTCAGAACCTTTCCCAGTGTGGCTAAAGAACTGCATTTGGATTCTGAGTTTTCTTGATCGTATGGTCAAAGGAACCCTCCATCTGGAAAGCTACTTGAAGGAGAGGAAGCCAGAGAGGGGAGAAGAATCAAAAGATGATCAGGAGGCACCCCAAGCTCAAGAAGAGCATCCTGTTGCTTTCAAAAGACCAGGCAACAAATTACCTGCCTCTGCCTATATGCTATGGGGAAACCCTGAAGAGAAGTAAGCTTTTATTTACTACAGGAAATATAGTACTAAGACTGCCAATTTTATGTGATAGGATACCGAGGTAAGGTGTGATACAACCTGCCAAGAGCAAACAAATCAGTTCAGTCCCAACTCCCAGGTCTCCAGTAAGCAGAAATCAATGCTTTTGGAAAGGTAAATGGTGGTAAAACTGGGGCATAAAGATTTAGTGCAGCAGTGGGACACACAGCCCCAAGAGTTGCAGAGTTTATGTTGGAGATTCTGACACCTGAAATGTGAGAGCAGGAATGGAGTCTAAGAACAAGGTTTCTGGGACTTAAAGCTTGTGCTTAGTCACTGCTTGAACCTGCCCTGATCAATTTTGACTTTTTCAATTATGTGGAAAGCTGCTTCCAGTCACTTGATACATTAAAAATAAAAGTTACTCTAAGCTATTTTAAATGCTCCCTCATGCATGTGTGTCCAAGCACGTTTGTGCACACACACTCTCATTTATTCGTGCTGAAATAGAGAAAATTGGAAAAGGAACACTCATGCTGCCTGCCTCATTGAATGAAGGTTTATATCAAAATATATATCCTTTGTAAGATGAGAAGACTATACAAGAAATCAGCATAGCTGTCAGCTGTGAATCAGTTCTGAATAACCTGCATTTTGTAACTCTTGAGATCTTCTGTCCCTTCACTTGTCTGTAGCTTTATCTTGAATCTCTCAGTCCTTTTATCAAATGTATGTTTCTGGTTGGAGTTATGCTGAAAAAGGCTAAGTTGATAAGTATGAGATTCCTTCAACCCTTACTGTAGATTATTGCAAAGTCATCTTCCAAGTTAAAGACCAAGACATGACATCTGCCACTCGTAGCAGCAGCCACTGAAGTCAGCAGAACTCATTTTCCGTGAGTACTGAGGCAGGCTGAATAAGCATTTCTGGTTATATTTATACTTGTTTGAAGCAAGTAGAAAAACATGTGATGGATTTCTTTGTTCCCTGTGCAGCAGATTTTAAAGTAGTCATGGAGAAGTTTGGTCCCTGTCACGGCTCTTTAAATTACACTGGAAGTTTCTGGTTAGATACTCAGTGCTGTGGAGAGGACTTGGTAGCTCTGGAGGAATGAATGCTCTTTTCCAAGCAGATGTTCCTAGCCTGATTTGGGAGAACGTGGGTCCTTATGCAAAGAGTATATAGATGGTGGTAGCTGTGAGAAGTACACTGTCTGTTGCTTAAGCGTGCATGTCAGGGCAGCCCAGAGATGTTAAGGGCGAGAGAGTAGGTCAGGGTAATTCTGGGAGAGCTGTGGCTCTGTCTTCTGATTGTCTTTCTGAAGTCACTAAGTGTGAAACAAGCAAGGCTTCCTCTGTTCTTGTGTTGTTTTGCCTGCTGAGATGTGATGCTGCACAGTAACTGAATACCACTTGTGGAGAAATTAATCCTGGAAACTGGGACCGTTTCAGTTCACAGCGTCTGATTTGGGACTATTTGTCTTGGTTCTGGGAGGTGAAGGCATAAAAGGAAGCCAGATTAGCTAGGGGTGGTTGGAGACTGTCCATGACAAGTGTATGCAAACACAAAAGAGGAACATGTGCTGGAAAGCTGACAATCTTCAAGCCATAGAGCCTGTATCCTTTTCTATCCTTAAAAGTAAATCTTATGAAAATAAAAATAAAAAATCCCGTAGTTTCTGCAAGCTTGTTGTTCCCCTGATGCAGCTTCCTCTTGGCTGTACTCCACACTCACACTTCCCCCTGAAAAGGTTTCAGGCACAGCTATGCAGCTTGAAAGGAGGAACTTGAATGCAGTCAGTGTAGGTGGTCTGTGATGCCCCATTTTGCGACATATATTTACATTCCCAAAGAGGCAGGGAAAGGAGGCATGAAAAGGGAAAGGCTCCTGCAGGAGCCTGTGACTAATACATAGGAAAGTTAACATTTTAATGCTGGATAATATTGTAGCCCCTTCCACTGTCCTGTGGTCAATGATGCTGCAAGCTTCTGTAACACAAGGGAATTGACCCTGTCATTCCCATCTCAAAACCAGCCCTCTGTGTTCCTGCTCCTGCAGTAATGTTTGAAACACTTTCTGTGACAGATGGGGTCTCCGGTTTTCCTTTTGTTCCTGGTGATTAGACATAGCTTGCTGCAAGCTGTGTTAACTGAGGCTGATCTCTTTGGGAGGGAAGCCCTTCTTTGTGCCCACCCAAGCAGCATGGCTGCTGCAGCTGCTGTTACCACAGACAACTCACTGTGCTAATGGCTCCTCAGGTTCTTTGTGATATCTCATTTTGTCCCCAAACCTTCCCATTTATCTTATTTTTAAGTAGCAACCAGTGGAGAGCAGATTTGTGATTCACACCATGATACTGGTAGGATAGCTGGAGTGGAATCACGGGGCTGACTGGATAGCCCTGGGGCAGGAGTGTGAGAGATGGAGTATCTGCAGAGGGGAGGAGTTGGTACAGGAAGACAGCTTTTGTACTAAGACAGGCCATAAGATGAGGACCTCATAGAAAGCCACAGAGAAGGCTGGAGGTAAGGCTTATGTAATATTCTTAGAAACCCTTCACAAGCCTTGTTGCCCTTCTCCACACACACTCCGGCATCTCAATGTCCTTGTAGTGAGGGGCCCAGAATGGAACACATTGAGGTGCAGCCTCACAGTGCCGAGTACAGGGGGATGGTCACTTCCCTGGTCCTGCTGGCCACACTGTTGTTGATACAGGCCAGGATGCCATTGGCCTTGTTGGCCACCTGGGAACACTCTTGCTGATGTTCATCTGGGCATTGACTAGCACACCAAGTTTGTTTCCAGCCAGGCAACTTTCCAACCATAGTTTCATTCCTATTGATTTTAGTGAGGCTGGATTTTTCTCTTTTAAAATGGTGCGGGTCTTCTCAGGGAGATGTGAGTAGAGCATATTTTTCAGTGTGCCTTTTTCTTTGACATTTAAAAACTTGCCCACATTCATGTCAAGTAGAAGTGCATGTATCCACACTGAAACCACTGCTGCAACAACTCTTTATACCAGACCTGATTTTGATTTATTGCACGGAAAATATTGCAAATGAGCAATTTATTTGAAATTATCTTTCTTGAGGGTGCAGTAAGAATTATTTGTCACTGTGTGGCAGTCTGCTACACATTACTCCCAGTTCTGCTTTATCAGATGAGCCTTTTTGGAAGTGGCTAACAGTCTTGTTTAATTGCAGCCTTTTTATCCTCCTTTACATCCCTTGTAAAGCTCTTTTGTTTTTTATGCTTACTCTTATACTAGTACCTTGTGTTTTATACTGTCCATAAAGTATATTGTGCTTTATTTTGTCAGTCTAATTACAGCCATGAGATGTTGCCTTTGCTTTTCTTGTGAGATCTGCTTGGGACAGAAGTTTCTGACAGTGCACATCACAACTCCAGTTCAGAGGTGCACCCAGAAATGCTGATGATACTCTGAACAGGATGAGCCTGTAGTGCCTAAATTAGAGTTTCCACTATGCTGTGGGTTCATTTTTGAGATATATCTGACCTCTAGCCTGCATCATGGCATAAGCAGATCTTCTCTGTGATGTCTCTGATTCCTCAGTTCCTTCCTGTGCCTGAATAAAAAAAAGGTCATAAGTGGCAAAAATGAAAACTGGTGGGAAAGCAGATATTCAACTTCAGTTTAGTACTTTAGGCAAATTCTGGTGTTGGAAGGGGAGGGTGGCATGCTGATTTTATCAAGACTGTCTCACCTTTGCTTATTTCTATTATGTTTTAAAGTACTGAAGTTACTGTATAACTGACATTATAAACTCCTAGAAAATAAAAGGATAACACTGGTTGTGGACTGATGCATCAGTGATTCCTCTGGTTGTCTGTTTTCTGTTCTGCAAATAACTTCAAAGGCAAAGTTTGTTTAAAGAGACTGCTGCACCTCTTTGAATGTGCAGGTCCCTGGAATGAGCAGGTGATGTCCTATCTTTGTTACTCTAAGGAGGCTTCCAGCTGTTCTGGGTCATTTGTATTGTTTGCTTAGTTTCCAATGCTGAGCCTGGTTGCTGCTAGGAGGATTTAATGCTGTCCTCTGCTGGAGCATTTTTAGACTCTCTTTGATGTTGTTAATGATAATGATGATGTGTCTTTTTACTGCAGGTTGGAAATGAGAGACTGCAACATTGTACATCCAGGTGCTGTCTGTGTCATGGTGAGGTTGATGCCAAAACTGTACAAAGAAGGACATGCTCAGGTGAGTCTGAACATATCAAAATGCCATCTAAACAGTGTCTTCTACTTCTCTGTAGCTTCTTTTCCAGGAATTGCTTATTCCTTGCAAATGTGGCAGTACTAAAATTTACCTAAAAAGCTGTCAGGAGGAACCACATAAATGTCACTGAGTCAACAGATGTAAGAACAATAAAGACTCTCGGCTGTCTGCCTATGCATTTCTATACCTGTCTGATGCAGTACATGGATTTTGGTCCCAAAATACTTATTGCAGAGGCATAATATAGAAGTGCCTTGAAAAATGTTTAAAGTATTGCCAAGAGGCCTAGCAGCCAGAACAGTCTGGCTCTTCAGACCTAATGGTCTGAACTTTTGATGAACTCTTAATGCAGCTTAGAATGTATTTTTCTTTGTCAAATCTTCCATACATATACACACCCACTCAGAATAGAGATACTTCCTATATTGTATTGGCTATTTGGCCTAAAATACTTGAATGCAGTCAAAGCACATATGGAGAGACTGAAATAAAACCAGGTTGTTCATTCGGAGCTATGAAAGGGGCAAATAACTGCTGGCTAATTCCAACTCTGTTTATTGGAATCAAGCCATCAGCCAGTGAAAATTTGTTAATTACAGTAATTAATTTCTGAAAAACAAGTAGAATGGTTAATTGGATGAGAGTGTCATCAAGAAATTGGAGTAGGCGCTAGGACTTGAGCTCTGTAAGAGAGAGAGCCTCTCAGGCCCTCAGTAGATGGCAGTGTTCTTAAAAGTATGAAGGACTAGAGCACAAATTCCAGCAATTTCAGTTATGCATTTAAGTATGCTCATATTTTCTTCTTTTCTCTCACTTCTTTTTCCTTAGTCAATAAGAAATTATTACTGGTGGTGTTTGTTTAGTATTGCTGCAGTGATTATGATTGCCTCAGGTAAAATGGGACCACTATTATGCAAGGTCCTGGGTCAAACTCTAGCTAGGAGTTAACAAATGTCTTAAAGAGTTCTCATAAAATAACCCACAAAAAGGATAGAGGAAAAATAGATTTTTCCTGGCTATTTCTAGTCAAAAATCATTGAGAGAATGAACAGAATATTTCAGAGCTTGGGAAGCTCACTGATGCTGCCAGGTAGAGACAAAAAAGGCTGGAGTTTAATACCTTTAATCATAACATACGCCACTGCATGAATCCTTGCGCAAGAAGATTCTACTTGGAACACAGGAGTAGGGTAAGATCTGATGCAAAAGGTTTAACCTCAGTGGCTAATGAAGGGGAGCTACTTGATAGAAGGAAAATGACGGAAGGAATTACTCTTTGGGTAGATATATCCTGTTCCAAACAGGGTACTATTTTTTTTTCTAGTGTTTGACAGCTAGATGGGAGATGAAATAATGGATTTGTGGATGTACTGCAGACTTTCATAAAAAAGCCTTAAGGGGCTTTTTGCTCTGAATTGAAGACTGAATCAAATAGTACATTTTTTAGGAGCAAATATGGCAAAGAAGAGACAATAGCTCATCTCTTTCTGCTTCTTTTAGTATTGTGATAGATATTTTAGGCCCGAGTGTCCAGGAGTGATCTGGAAAAATCTTTAGAATCAGCTCAGGTCCTGTGCAATTCCTTCGTTTTCACAGCATTGGCAATGAGAAAGCGCTGCTTTTACAGACACATTAGTGGAACTCAATAAAATCAATGTACTTTTGATTCTGACCCTCAGAAATAATATCAATTTCCTGCCAGTTTTGCAACATCTCAGTAACCTTTTTCAGACCCAAGAAATGATGGGCTGAAGCAATGTTGAGCCTGTCAGCACAGAACACCCGGTAGCAGACAGTAACACAGGTGGTTTTGCACTTCAGCCATTTCTTATACTTTCTGGAATGAAAGTTAAAAGCTGAGGAGAATAGATTTGTGGATGTATATTCCTGCCATTTCTAGGTATGATAAAAAAAATCATTTGAATGTCATGGGTACGAAAACTTGCTAGAAACTTTATAACTGACCAAGAGCTTTGAGTCAGTAAACAGCCTTTGAGTCAGTAAACTGTGTTTAGAGGACATTGATCGTGTTCAAGCCTATGACTAGAACTAAGCCAGTTTCCATCAGGCTCCATGTTGTTAGACCAAATAAAAGATAAATTTTCCTTTTATTAGTATGTTTTCTGTTCAGTGATGAAAGGTAGCATTGCACATGCTTCAAACACTTAGTAAATGGAGACAGGCTGGCATCCACTTTAGATATGTGGCCCAGGATATTCATAGGGTTTTTTCTACCCTAACAAGAAAGAAGTTTTCTCTCAAACACATCTCATCCTTGAATGGAATTTTAAGATTCCAGAGTGTCATGTCAGATCTTTCCCATTTGTAATGTCAGATACAGAGATTGCCTAGATCTGACATGGGTGAGTAAGGGAAAGGAAATAACTTTTGAGAAGAGAATAAAAGCATGATTCAGTTCTGTCTCGTCATCAGTGAGGCAGGTTTATTGTGAAAACAGACAAATAAAAAATCCTCACACTATTTATCATGTAAATTATTCATACTTTTGCTAAATAATATTATTGCTTCCACAGCTGGATTTTTCCTTTTAGTTTTCATCCATGTCTCTTGTATGACGAACTGCTGTCATAGTCACTCTTGTGAAAGTAAAATATTGTCCATCAATAAGGATTTTGTACCTTTTAAAAGGACCCTTATCCCTGTTTTATATTGAGGCTAAATGACTTGTTCTCCCAGTAGATGTTAATAAAGTAACATTTTTCAAGTATTTCTGCACACATATTTATTGTGATATTGTTTTTAAATCTAAGGAAATTGTGTCATTTTTTATTAAATGCACAGTGACAAAAGCTCATTTTTGTTTATCTTGAATATAACATCATAATCTTGAAGATGAATAACAGTGAGTTAAATTCAGCTACCCAGTTTTGAAACCATGGGCTCTTAAGAGAAAGAATCTGGGAACTATTTAAGCAGATGGGGCAAATTCCTAGGTGACATTTTGCCCTTAAGACTCTAATCTGAGGCAGAGCTCAGCTACCTTCTGACTGCACCTTCAATATCCTGATTCACAGTGCAAGTAGTAAGTGTTAGGAAAATCAATCCATGCATACAGAAACACACAGCATGGTTTCCTGGCCACCTTTAATATTTCCACTAAAATCTCATTTTACTGGAACAAAGATCCATGAAAACAGGACATTTTATTCAAAACAAGGCAATATTGGTATTGACAGAGCTGCTAGGATAATGAAAACAATCAATTTTTTTTGTACACCATTATGCTTTTATTGGATTTATTTTGGAATAAACCACTTGCTTCACTTAGTCAAGACCTGTGTCATTCTCTGTTTAGCGGTATTTACACATACTTTCCTGCATATACTCAGAAATGGAATACAATGTTAATTAAAAGATTTTAAAAGTTTTCAGTGAGGCTTTGAAACACTGTAATAGTACAGTTTAGTTTGGTGGACGATTTCTGTGTGTAATGTGATGCACAGTGAAACTTATGTCCCTGGCAATGAATAGTCCTTCAGAGAGAAGAAAATATTATCCAAAGAACTCACCCTTCAGATATGAAAAGTGGTAGTTGAGTTTGCAAAAACAGTATATATGTTAAAATGGCTGTATTATTTTCTAAGTGTTGCAGTTGGGGACACTTTGAAAACAAATTGCTTGTTGGCTTTGAAATTGTCCTGTATTGGCTTTGTCTGGTTGAATGCAAAAGAGCTCAATTCCTCTTTACCCTTAATAAGCTTATTCTGAATCCAGTTGCTTCTCATTCATGTTATAAAATCAAATCCCATTGCCTTCATTTGCATTTCTGTCACCGTTGTTGTCCTTTTCTTTAAAAGTTTGCATATCTATTTCCTAGAAGAGCATATGAGAAATCTTGAAAGCTCTTGGAAATAGGGAATATTTTATCTTTGTAAGATTTGCGTTTAAGTATATTATCCAGTTACTTTTACATGAAATCTAGTTAGGTCAGTGGGGTACAGTGCATTCCTAATTGGGGACAAATTGCTCAAAAGATAATTTATGAGAATTGAGAGACTTTAAGATCATTAAGAAGCGATAATGAAGCAAAGCTTCAATTCAGGAAAACATATAGAGAAGTGAATTTAAAATTGTTTCATGACATTGCTTGATACAGTTTTGTTTAAGAAAAGAGCTTTTACAATGAAGAGCAGATCATGGCATTATGGCTCTCCACAGGCTTAATGTCAAATGTATTCCAACTTCCTGTGTTGGTCTTGGAGCTTATGCTTAATAACCTGCCCTTGGTGTTGGTCCCTTGTTTCTGAATGACAGCTGATTGCTCTCTTCCTTCGCCACCACAGTGTCGAGGCAGGAAAGCTGAGCTGTGGTTGGCCAGCCAGGTGCTTGTATGAATATATGCACACTGTTTAAGTGCAGAGCTTGATAGAACAGCCATGCAGTTCTGCTTGAGCCTCTTGCCTTAGGGGCTTCTTTTCTGGACCAGATGTTTATACTCAGGGATTTGACAATTGAAAAACAAATTAAAATAAAATAAATCAGTTGCCCTAGACAGTTTAGTTCCAGCCCTCTGACTTTACTTCTGTGTCCATTTCAGCTTTCCCAGGAAATCCAGTGTGCTCTGGTTGATCATATCCAGTCCCTGGTGAAGTCAGAGAAGAGTCGTCAGCTGATGTGTGAATCTGGCTTGCTGAGCACCATCATAACCTCCTGTCAAGATGCTTTCTGCAATGACAGTCACCCCCTGCATCTGCCCCTCACCAGAGTGTTTGAGAAGCTCGCATCACAGGCTATTGAGCCACATGTGTTAAGGTATCAGGTTATATCTAACAGAACCAGTTTGCTTTAGTGGCGCCATTTTTTTGTGAGGTTCATATAATAATTAGATGCTTCACAAAGTACTCTAATTCAGCAAGACTCAGCCTTTTGTTTCAAGTCCCAGTTAATCCTCCTTTCTCACTGATTGCAGGATATATGCTTAAATGACTCCTGAAGATGGTACGAGTCTGCAGTGTTCTGCTGCATTGTCTCTGCAGGGGTTGTAAAGCCATTTATGAATGAACTAATTAAGTCATTGCAAAACAACCAGGGTTATTCTCTCCCGGTATTCATATGGAGAAGCTGTTTTCTGCAGAGTAAAAATGACTTTTTCATATCTCAGACCCATGTCAATGACAGATGCAGAAATAAAAAGTGTAGTCTTCTTCCTCAGTCACTGTTTCTAGTTTGAAGTTGCACTTTCTTCATTAATGCTAACAAGCGCTAGGCACTACAGTACCTAGCAGATATCACAGTGCAGATAAATTTAAATATTCATTGAAGATTGTATTTCTTTCACTTAAATACAGAATAAGATTTCTTTAAAAAACTCGATAAAAAACCCCAACCCACGGGTTGTTTTTTTTCTGAAAAATTAGGGCTGTTCAAGAATATTGATGAAGAAAAGAAATCTTTGACTTTTTTCAACAGGAAAACCTTGCAAGGAAATGTGAAGCAAACTAAATATTTGTGATGCTACAATGGAAAACATTTCTTCTGTTCTGTATGGGATGTCTTTAAAATTTGGTGTTAAATCTAAAAGTCGTTCTAGAGATCTAAGCCCTATTTGCATGGTTGCTCTAACTCCCAAGTGTCTGGCTTCATTGTTTTCCTTTTTTTTAAGGTGCTTTCCTATTTTTTTTTCATGTTAGGCAATTTCTGTGGTTGGGAGGTTCTCCATTGCTACCTTCCAGGCCCAGCGCAAACAAGATCAAGGTCCTTTCATGTCAGGGGAGTGATTCAGCTGGTGCAGGTAAGCACACAATGAACAGCCTGTTGCTGATACAGTGGCTGAGTTAGAGATGTTTCTGAAATGACAGGAAACTGCTGTTGAGTATGTTGCTCCAAGATAGTGAAGGTGGAGTATGCCTAGAAGTTTTTCTCTGGGTATTGCCCAGATTGGGTGATACTTGACCAACACTGAGAGCTGATCTAATGACCAGCAGAGATCAAATTATAGTATCTTCGTTCAAGTTAGATGCTGAGTATAGACTCAGACTTTGCTAGATCAGACATGGAAGCGATCTATAAAAATACTGATAATCTAAAAGCCAAGGGGAGTGTCTCCTTGGTTTGCAGCATGCTTTTCCGGTGATTTATAGATAGAAATAGAATACGGATGGGACTAAGAGCACTGCTTTTTGTAGTCCCTAGGATATCCTCGTAGTCTGCCTTGCTTATACAGTCTATTTTCCATCCAAGTCCTTTCTCTGCTCTAATGTATTTTATAGATGAGAGGCTACCATATAGTAGTATTTGGTGCTTAAACTAATCTCATGCCTGAGATGCCTGAGACACCTGATATGGTTCGTATTTGGATCTTAGGTTCTTTGCAGTCATTCTTCAAATCTTCTCCCACATGTTGCTTGTAACTGTCGTGTTACAGCAGAGTTGAATGGTCTGTATATAAGAAAAATGGAACTAATGGGTTGGGGACATTTTTTAGTCGGGTGAGTTCTAGAGGTGCCTGAAGACGTGTGGGAAGAAAATATGGCTGAAATATGGCTATGGCTCTCCTGACAGTCTTCCATTTTGAAATGCCTTCAGTGCAATATTTTTTTGTATTGCTGTAGGATTTCTGTAGGCTGCTGAGGTTGTGTTATTTCAAGAGTATGAAGTACTGTTCTGAGCAGTGATGACTAGAATATGGGCAATACCTGTGACTGGAAAATGACTTGCAGCCATTGATCTGGTTAGGCACTGTGTTCATCTTTCAGGTTCAGAAGAGAATGTGGTGGGCAGTAAGACTGATCCTCAGACAGTTGTGTCTGTCAGGACATCTTCTTGGCTGTCTAAGGGATCTGCAATGGCACTCCAGACTGCGATGAGTCTCATCTCCATGACATCACCTCGAAACTTCCAGCTACACAGCACAGCTTTAGCTCCATCGTTTGTGGAGTTTGACATGTCCATGGAAGGCTATGGGTATTGATGCTGTTCTTTTTATTTTAGCTGCTCTGGGATCTCCAAGCCCTTACTCTGAACACAGTAACTTTTCACTTCTTTCTTCATCTTAATCTATGTACCCTATGGCTGCTTTCCTTGCAGCAATGTTGCCAACATATTTTGTTACAGTCATATTGCTGACAGCCTACTCTCTGCCTTGTTACCATGATTCTGCCATACCAGAAGTCACTGGTGGCCTTCAGAGATGATATGGTTTCTGATGAATGGGTGCTTGCTTGCTTTTGCAGGTGTTTATACCTCCCTACCTTGGCCACTGTCATGGGATCCAGTGCAGACCAATCTGTCTCGGGAGGGACTGGCATGGGTAAGCACTTTGACTCACCTACAGCTTGCTGGGAGCACTAGCTTCTCAGCCCCAATGAAAGCATTCAAAAATTGTAAGAAATAAGCTGTGTGTTTCAAAACATTTCTGTCTCTGTGTCCCAGACCAGCTCTGAACTGTACAACTTATACTACTCAGCAAAATACAGAATTGGGTGCAACATCATAGTGTGATGAATTAACATTAGCAATACAATTTTAAAGCAGGCTTCTAAGAAAATAGTCTTAACAAGTAAGAGCCACCAGATTTTGGGGTAATATCTTACAGAAGGAATAGGAACTGTCACTTTATCGGATTCTCCTATACAACAAAATCCTCTATTGGCTGGACTGGGAAATGGCTGTACCTTTTGCTTCCTGAATTGTTGTGAAATTTGAGAACTTTTTTCTGGCTCAGAGTTTGCTAATTCATGAGCTCCATAGCATGGAGATCAAGTAGTCATTTCTCATCAGTCAGTATTAGGTTATTTATAGATGTGCACAGACTCATATGTGCAATCTCTGTGATATTGAATACAAGCAGTGAAATGTAAGAGAATAGAAATTAAGCACCATAACCTAATGTTGGTTCTTCCATGGTATGAACTACAAATGAAACAGAAAGCAGTTTGCTAATGGCTGTCCAAGGACAACAACTTCATTACCTCCTTTTTGTTTCCTGTCTGCAGGCACCAGAACGTTCCCTCCCTCAAGTGGCCTGACACTCTCCTGCTGGTTCCTGGTCAGCAAGTTTGGTTTGATGCACAACAGCCACCCACTCCGCTTCCTCACGGTCGTGAGGCACATGTCAAGAACGGAGCAAGAATTTGTTTGCTTTTCTGTAAGCTTCTTCCCACAGGACCTTTCTTTGGTCATTTCTACAGAAGAAGTGGAATTCCAGCCACTTGGTAAGGCTCTTTTCAGTCAAGCTGCAGTGCTGTGTCCTCTTATTATCTAGAATATTTCATTAATAAATTTCCTCTTCTTTGAAGTACCCAGGATATTAATGAGATTTCTCTTCAGTTTTCCTCTTTCACTGAGTTGTGATTGTAATTCTTGGCCATGTTTAAATTTTAAGTTCGCTGTAGGCATTGTGAGTTACTGCAATATTTTATGGAAAAATTTTTGAGTGTCACTTCTATTGTGGTGTGCAGTTGTGGAGACTGGGCTTGAACCAGCTGAGCCCTGTCTGTTCTGTGTGATGCTAGGCAGGTTTGGAGAGTAGGACTGAGGATTTGGGGAGTGATCTAGCTTCCTAATGAAACAACTCATTTCCTCTCCTCGCTTTCAGAGTGTTTTCTGCTATGTCAGTCTTTTAATACTGTTCCCTGTTAATATTTATCCTCTTTTCCTTATTGAGTAGAGTAGGTACTTCAGATGTAAATGTGATTGAGTATTCCAGAGGAGGTTGGAAATGGAGTGGGAATAGTAGTTGGAACTTTTTCATGCAAGCTGACATTGTGTGAGTGCTCTGATTGCCTCAGATAATGATAAAAATTCCAGCTTGCTTTTTTTCATAAAAGCTACAAATTAACATAGAGACTTTTATCATCTCATGGATTTGCTAGGAATTTTTTCTCTGTGTCAGCTAACTCTGTGAATATACTGAGGGATTCTCCTCCTAGTGAATATGTTGGGTTTGTCCTAGTTCAGGTTAGTTTTGCAGCGTCAAGGCAGATAGCAGGTGCTGTTTGGGAGGGTGGCACATTGTATGCTGGAGGGATCTTGAGAGTCGTGCAAATTGTAGGTCCTGATAACAGACCTTGGGCAATGTTTTAAAGACATTGGACATAATAGCATCAAATTACCTCTACCCACAGAGTGTCGTGTTCTTTCTGTCACATTAGAAAGTTGTGTTCCAGAGGCAGGTGAAGGTGAGAAGCTTTCTGTTGACATCCCTGTTTTTGCTGTTACAGATATTATGGAACCTGAGGGTGAGGTCCTAAATCCCTCCCCATTTCCAGGGCAAGTCCAGTTTGGCTGTGGTAAACTGCTGGTCACTGGCCAGTGGCATCATCTCACAGTGACAGTTGCTAAGGAAGCAAAGAAGAACTGCATTGTGTCAGCTTATATAAATGGTCAGATGCTTGGCTCTACAAAGGTAAAGGCTCTCTGCATAGATCTTTTGCCTGACTTTTGCCTTACATTGCTTCTAATTTTCATCTCCCAATACACCTACCATGACTTTTCAGTATTAATCTAAGAAACTCAAAGCATGGTGATTTACACATGTAACACATGCCACTGTGCTGGGTGTGAGTGGAGTCAGAAATCTGTACAAAAGAGGATGTATTTGTGCTTCTTTTCAGAAGTATGTTCTCACCTCATACTGATGCTTTGAACTAGTTCCCCCCTCCCCCTTCAGCATGTAGATAACCAGGGCAATTTGGATGGTGATGCTCCTCTAGAGTTGGGGTCACCTAGGTTGCAGGTAGCTCAGGGTTATGTTGCTGAAATTCAGTTATACCCTTAGGTCAAAAATGTCTGGGTTTACTAGTGATTCAGAGGATCTATCAGTTTAAGGCCAAGATTTGCAGAAGTTGCCAGCTATAAAAAGTACTTCACATCGAGGTGTGACCAGAGAGCCCTAAACCAAAGAGGACTTGGATTTAGGCTAAAACCTCCAAAGCTGATGAGTTATGCAGGGAGTCTCCACTTTTTCTTTTGAAGAAAGCTCTTGAAAAGTGGGAAGGTCACAGAGAAATAAGCTGCTGTGACTGGCCAGCTCTTTGCAAGGATCCGAAGATGGGAGGAATTTCCTCAAGCATCTTACTTGGTCATGTTTCAAGCTGTTCTCTTTCTCTTACACTCTTGGAACAATCAGTCAGTGGTCTTTTTCCTCACTAACACACTAAGCATTCCAGAAGAAATAGGTGTTCCTGTGGGTTAGTTGTTCAGTTTGTAAGATGATATCAACTCATAAGTTCATTGCAAATATTGGTATTTCCCCTAATATGCCATTTCTTGTGATTTTGGTGCACAGCAGTCAGTTCTCAGGTTGCATGAGATATCAGGCAAAAGTAATCCAAATGCACCTGAAGGGTTCATAATCTATGAGATAAATGAGAATAGCCCCTGGTTTATATTATTAATATCATCATGCTCCTGGTTTTGCAGTTAAACTCACACTATTTCCGAGATACGATTTTTGCATTTTGAACGCAGTGTAGAAAATGCAGGCTATTCTTTCTATTATATCTCTGGTTGGTGTGCTGGATTTTTAGTTTTGTTTTGGATAGAATCCTATTATTAATTGAAACTTGTAACCTTGGTCTCTTCCTTTTTGTTCCCATATTTCAATTCAATCTCAGCACATGCAAAGCTCACTTGTGTGTTTTATACTTCCCCTGTAAATGCAACCTGTTTAATTCCAAATATTCTCTTTCCCATACTTGAGAAAAATGATCTGTCTTATAAATGCCTTTTGGGACCTATATCCATTTCAGGAATGAAAATTTAATTTAATTTGACTTCCTTCAAATGAGACTGAAAGTCATCAATAAAACTAGGCCTAAACATTGCAATTGATTAAAGAATTCACAGCAAGTGTGTTTAACATTCAGTGAAACAGCTCATATAAATAAAAGAATCCTTTAGTAAACAAAAGGTTGTCCCAGTGTTGGGGTCACTGACTTAATGCAAGCCTTCATCTTGATATGTACAGTGAAGAAACGATTGTCTAAGAAGTTAGAAATGGACAAAGGTTGTTAACAATACCAAAAGCTATTTTTAGTTGGTGGAGCTGGGGGTGTGTGTGTTACTGTGTTGCATCAAGTCTAATATTCATTCATTCAAGTGTCAACTCCTGCCTCTTAATATTGACCAGCCCTGTCTTCTAAATCTCACTAGTCAGAGATTGGTAAATGCTAGGAGTCTCCCATCCTAACAGCAAGTTGTTAAAGACAGGGCTAAGCCCCAAGTACAATATAGTTTCTCTCAACCAAAAAATTCCAACTACTTCCTGTTAAAGCTTTCTACAGTTAAATAAAATAATAGACTCAGTTTAGGAGGCCAAATCTTTATTTTGGCACCAAAAATAAATGGCCCTGTTTCCTAAACAATGTTAGCTCCACTGAAGCTTACTGATGCAACTGGACAATCTGCAGTCTTCAAAAACTGTTTATTCTCTATTTGTGCAAGTACAAAGTGTGATCTGTAACTTGTCTTTTTGTGCGGAATGTCACGGTCGCGGTTATGAAGTTTAGAAAAGGAAAAATATGTTTGGAGTCAAGACAGGGTTTTTCTTTGCCAGTACTTGAATTCCTTTTGACTGTGTTTTTGGAACAAAAATTAGGCTTAAACATTCCAAAATGCTTATGTTTACAGTACTTCTCAAAGTCCAATTTCTGAACAGTAGTTGGCAATTATTGTGGTGAGTTGACCGTGGCTTGATGCCGGGTGTCCACCAAGCAGCTGTATCACTCCCCTTCCCAGTTGGACAGAAGAGAGAAAATAAGATGGAAAATGACTTGTAAGTTGAGATAAGGCAGTTTATTAAAGCAGAAGTGAGTTTTCATGTCCTCAAGCAGAGAAAAAAAATAGGTTTATTCTCTACTTGTCGTGAGTGCTGTTCAGCCACTTCCCGGGAAGCAGAGCATCAGCACATGGAGTGGCTATAGGAGGCAAGCATTGTAAATAATTCCTTCTTACTTCCTCCTCCTTTCCTTAGCTTTTATGTCTGAGTTGACATTATATCGTATGGAATAGCCCTTTGGATAATTTGGGTCAGCTGGCCTGGTTGTGTCCCCTCCCAGGATCTTGCCCACTCCTAGCCCCTTGATGGGGGGAAGGTTGGAGAGACAGCACTGACACTGTGCCAGCCCTGCTCAGTAATAGCCAAAACTCTGGTGTGTTACCAACCCCTTTCTAGCTCCCACGGCAAAGCACAGCACTGCGAGGGCTGCTGTGGGAAAATGAGCTCCAGCTCAGCCAGACCCAATAAAATCTTGTTGCACAACTGACTGAGATTTCAATGAGCAAAGAGGTAGAAGGCAGTACCTTACAGGAACAAGACTCAGGGCACTCTGAGTGTATTGGATCCCCTCAGTCAATTCCTTCTCTGTTGCAGATGCAATATCTCCAGCCTTTACCAGGTAGCTGTATTTCCATGGAACCCTCTTCCTTTATTGATGTCTATGGGTACATAGCTACTCCTCGAATTTGGAAACAGAAGTCCTCCTTGACCTGGCGCCTTGGTCCTACGTACTTGTTCGAAGAAGCCATTTCTGTGGAAACCATAGAAGTTATTATTAAGCTTGGCCCTCAGTATTGTAGCAATTTCCAAGCAGTACAACTTCAAGGTATGTGATAAATCTCATATCTGCCTCTATTTGTCAGGGCAGTGTTCTTTTTATTCTTATTATCTGCTATTAATGTTCCAACTGTGACTAGAGCTCATTCTAAAAGTCTGGTAAACTGCATTACTGAATATTGTACAAGATTGTAAGATACATGAGGATCTTGTAACATACTGTGAATTGGAAAGAAGGGAAGGAGTCAAGCAGCAGAGAGAGATGAAGAGTAAAGAGGGATAACATGTCCTGAGTTACAAGATTGTGATTTCTGTTGGACAAACATTGAAGTAGAAGCTTTAACTGAGATATTCTGCATTGACAGTGCTAACAGGGAAAAAAAAGGTAGAAAAAGGAGTATGGAGTTTAATTGCAAATGCCTGCAGAGTAGGACAGAGGGGTAGGGGAGTAAGATACATTCCATTTAATGAAGAGGCTTCTTAGCTAAAGTATGTTGTTAGCTTCAGTTATTTAACAGTTAAATAATTTCAGTTATTGATTACTGTTCAACAAGTAGTGCATTCACCTCTGTGCTAGAGCTTGGGATGAAATGGGATGGTCATTTCTCATTTGAAAAGAGCAAAATAAGCTTACTTGGTAACACTCCAGCCTAAAGCAACATAAAAAGACTGGCTGAAACTACTCCTTCAGAATTCTGTCTATCTATACACAAAAATTTGCAAGTAAAGCATGGGAAGGGGTCGTTGAAAGAGAAATGGTGTCCAAGTACAGCTCTGAAATAAAAATATTACATGTAGAAGTCAGAAGCATTTGATTTTTTGAATCATTGAATCTTTATGAAGTCTGGGGGCCTTGTTTTCTGCAAAGTTCTTCCCAGATGGACTTTAGTACTAATCATAGATTGTAGCCATCTGACTCTAGTGATGCCCTGTTGCAGGGAAATCACAGAGCAACACATAAGATGTGATCTCATAACTGTGAATTATCTTCCTCTCTCTCCCTGCGCTCTCCCTATTCCATCAAAACACCCAAAGGAACTCGGTCAAATGGAAATTGTGACTTTAAAAAAATTTTACTACAATCCCCCAAATTCTATGGGGTTTTTTTTCCTTAGAATGGATTCATGACCTTATTGCAAACAGCAGTGGGAATTTTTGGCAGTGTTGTGTCGTGTCTCCCAACAATCTCACTGCTTCTCACTAATCAGCTGCATTTGTGCAGAGGCTTAGTCCTAAAACCAAGTCCTGATGGAAGGGAAATGGTGACACAGTCTTGGGGCATTTGCTTATAGTTAGTCTGGAAAGCTTGTTTATATTGTGTGGACAGAGAGAGAGGTTTATTCTGGACTTTACTGAGTTTCATGAGATGTTATGAGAGGATATCGAATCAAGGCAAAGCAATAAGCAGAGGGGACACCCAAGCACATCTGCTGGTGATGCAAGCTGCCATGGACTGTGTTGCAAAGGGTGAATGCTTTTTTCTGATTATAGTTAAGACAAAGTAAAATTATTTCCTAAACATCAGTTTCCTCCAGTTTTTTTTCATCTGCCTCTCTCCTGTCTTGCATATTGAACAAACGAAGTTCCTTCAGACATTCAGTCTCTCTTATTATAGGTGAGGACCAGTACAGTGATCATAATATTGCACCTCTGGTGGCAGAAGAGAAGATTTCTTTTGGAATCAATGCTGTGTGCTCATCTCTCACTACAGTCCAAGATATAAGGAGCTCTTACAACCAAGTGGATGGTCGGCTGATTGCCAAAGAGGTCACAAATTCCCCTTGTCTTAAACAAGTTTTCTCTTGTTTCTAATCAGTTTCCTAGAGCCAAGTTTCTGACTTTGTCTTGTCTGCATAGCTTCAGTGATATTTTTAAGCTTCTTTTCCCATTCCTTAACTTTGTTCTACTCATAGGTTAATTTTCATCATGGAGAGGAATAGACTGGACAGTGTGAGCACAATGTTAAAAACATTTTTTGAAATGGGAACACAAGCCATAATTTTCAGGTCTTGAGTTAACTTGTTCCATTTTGTGTTTTCTTAATACCTTCACAAGGACTTTTCACATGCTATTCTATCATTCTTGCTAATACCAGGTCAACTGACATGTGAAAGTAGTGGAGTTGTGGGATGTTGTTGGTTGGTAAATATTTGTCCTTACAATCAACTTTTTATGAAAAAAAATGGTTTTCATAGTATAAAAGTAATAAAACAATCTAAAGTATTAGAGCATGCATTTGTTACTTTTAGTCTCCCCAACACTACCAAGGTTTTTCTTAAAATGTCTTTTATCTGTTTTAGATTGGGATTAATTCTCGGGACAGTTCAACTCCAATATTCCTTGCTAAGAATATTGCTGGACACTTCTCAGGTTCCTTGCGGACTATTGGGTCAGTTGCTGTGGGCCAATATGGTAAATGCACTTGTCTTAATGTTTAATATTTTTTTAAGAGTGGAGCTTTTCTCTGTCCAATAACAATAGATTTGGTCTATGTAACTTCCTGGTAGAGTAACACTGCAATTTCCTAGGGGTAAGAGTGTTCCAGTCGTCTCCAGCAGCTACTAGTCTGAACTTCATTGGAGGCCCTGCCATTCTCCTGGGTCTCATTGCTATGGCCCGGGATGACCACACCATGTATGCAGCTGTCAAAGTCCTGAACTCCATCCTCAACAGTAGCCCATTGAGTGGAAAACTGATGAGGCACATCCATGGATACCAGGTAGACACTCTTTTGATAATTCATTCTGGTTATAGTCTTTCCCTTGTAGATATTTATTCCCAAATCTACCAATGGGAATGAACCAAACATATCCTGGCTATAGGCACTTGTGGTTGGAACTTTATAAGTTAGGAGGGGGCTATAGGATAAGGCTCTATATCCTGTGTTTATAATCCCTGGGAACCTCTGTAACAGTGTATCTGCTGAAGGGAAGGTGAGGGCAGATGCCTCTTGGTCAGACATCAATTAATAAACTAAATAAGCCAGTGCAGCAGATTTGTGACTGACCAACTCTTCACCTTTTACCAACACACTTGATCCTCCACACAAAAGCCCGCTTCTCAGGCAGATTTTCTTCCTCTCCTTGGCTCACACAACCTAGGAATCCTTTTTACAGATTCCCAGTGTAGGCCTGACAAGGAATTCCTACGGCTCAGTCTTCACTGTGTATGAGGAATTGTGCTGATACAAATAAGTGCTGTCTGAATTTCATTGATTAGGTCTATCCCAAATTAATCTTTAAACCTAAAAGCTATGCAGGTTGAAGATTCTGGTTGTATGTAAAGTCTGTATATGTAATATTGGATGGATTGAGGCTCAAGTATGAACTTTCAGTTTAGTGTCATTTACTTCATGCTGTGTAGGCGAAGTGGAGAACTCTGAAGGAACAAAAAAGACTTTAGTACAGAAGGTTCCAAACCAGACTCTTAACATCAGGGTTTCATGAATGATTTATTATAAACTTTCCATTTTCCCAACATGCAAATTGTTCATAAATTGATCACAATTTATGTGAATATATTTATCCTACTTAGATATTGCTTGCCCAATCCTTTCTTGTAGGTGAATGCCACTCTTTATATTGTGTATGAGCTGCTCCTTTTGATTTTTTGCTAAATGGTGTTCTCTCCATGTGACTGATCATCAGATTGCAATGGAGTGAAGCTTTTCTTTTAACAGCCAACTAATAAATGTGTCTTGATATGTATTTTCAAATTAATTTCTATTCTTCCCAACTTGTTCAAAATGCAATGGTTTTCTGAACATTCTTCTCACAGTATTGGGAAATTGTTGGATAATCAAAGACAGGCTCAGTTGAGAAACTGGCAATGTTTCACAAACATTTTTCACTTGGAGAGGTGAAAATTTATGTTTTTTTAATTAACACCATTTGTAAGCAATTAAGTATACATCCATGAAGAACAGCATAGAACACCTACTGTGGTTATTTACAGTTATATTTGTCTGTTGCTTTTGTACATTCCATTCAACATAATATGGCAGATATTTTCCTGCTGTTCAATGCCACAGAGTTGTCAAGCTCCTTTAAAAATTTACCCTTTCATTTCCTGCACAAAATTTTATGTCTGGACTGAAATCGTCATTTTCTTCAGGATACTTATGGAAAATGTACGCATGCATGGCTCCTACAGCTTAGCGAACAGTGTATTGGTCTTGAATTAAAGAGAAGTGTTACATGTTAGTTTATAAATACAGATTTATACTCAGCAGATACTTACTCAGTCTTCTTTTTTCAGTTGCTGAGCTATCTGTTGAAGAGGAAAACCCAGCTGTTAAACAACAGGATTTTACAGTTAATGTTCTCCCTGGTGGGCACAGCTGAGCTGGGCTTCGAGTCTTCAGTCATCAAGAATTATAGTGCATTCCAGTATGTTCTCTGCAACTTTGAGGTAAAACTGTTCATGTTACTCTGTGGGTTTGGCTGTATTAAAGATGACTTTATAATACGAGGTTTTGTTTGTTCATACCGCCTCCTGGATCCAATATTTGGGGTGGGGTTGTGTGTTGTGCATTATCACACTGTGGCTCCCGAGGTCTGCAGGAGCACCCCCAGAGGGCCTGGTCCTCAGGGCTAGCTCTGGAGCTACAATTCCCTACACTAGCAGGGACTTCCCAGTGCCTGCAGGTTGCGTTACGGAAACGCTGAATGTTTATTATGTTCTCCCTAAAATAGATGTAGCTGTTTGTCTGCTGCAGGTACTGTTCTCCCAGCTCAGCACAGCAGTAAAACCTCTGCTTTCCTTTGTCTTTCAGCTTTGGATGAAAGCACCAGAAAATCTTGACCTTGTTCTTCTTTCCCATCTTGTGGAGATCTTGCAGTCCTCCAGGTATAAAAAGGTGTTTGAATCAGAAACCTCTGAGACAAGCGCATCTGTAACCTGAAGCTGGAACTGTGAGGTGGCTATGAAGGGTCTAGTCCCAGTTGGAATCAGTGGATTCTGGGAGTGAATCATTCCTGTATTGCTCTTTCAAGCCTGGAGTTAGTGATTTGATCAGCCCCTGAGATGATATTGGGGCCAGACTGGGCAAAGATATCTGGTTACCTGGTTCACGTGGAACCATTGCTGTACAATGAAAGTTTGAGTATCTGCTGCTGAGGGGGAAACTGGATGTTTGAATTTATTATGAAATAATTTTTTAAAATATGTAATTGTGTTTAGTTGTGAAGTTGTGTTTAAAATCAAAACACAACCCTTTTATCCATACTCCTAATCAGCTGGATTGGAGTTAAATGTATCTAAAGAGACAAAGCATGGCAGGGGGGCTAAGGAAAACTAGATTCCTTCTTTTTGGTAGCAGAAAGCTCTGTACAGAGCTGTCTGGTGTCCCTTGCTGAGTTTTGCAGGAATAACATTTTTTACTACCAACTTGCTGCTTGAAAATTCAGTGTTTTCTTTGAACTTGTTGGAATGCAGCAGTTTCTGGGGGAGAGGGCAGAGGAGAAGAGTAGAACACACAAAGCAGTCTTCAGATCTCCATCACTGGCACGTGTTCAATTTGTCTGACCATGTTTGGAATGTTATAAAGACAATATTAGATGCCGAAAGTGCAAAGTGTCACTGCAGCCTGAGAACCCTTTTAGCTGAAACTCAGCAAATTTGGTCATTTCCAGTAGAAGCTTTTAATAGTCCCTGTGCTTTTCTTACAGAGACGCATGTCAGAATGTTGTAATTGCCTACCAGGTGCAAATGGTGCCCAAGCTTGTTTTCCTTTTCAATGATCCTGAAATCAGTAGCTCCAAGATCACTGTGGCCTGCACTATTCTGTCCCATCTTTTGCAAGGATACTTTAATACAAGGGATGTTCTCAGGTAACTTTCAAGTTATTGCTTTTCCTCAGATTGCAGATGACCTATACTTCTCCTGGTGTTGGAGAGAGCTTGACAGTAGAGCTTCCCTCGCCTTGTCTTTGGTAGAACACCAGATCTTTGGTAACTGCAGGATCCCCCGGTGAAAAACTGATAAAAAACTTCTTTCATTCACTTCAGCCTTTTATTTGTGTGAAGGTGATGACCCTTATAATAGTGGCACAGACAGTTCTGTAGGTATGAGTGGGATTACTCAAAGCCTGTACTTAATATTTGGTTTCATTAAAGCCTTGTCCCTAAAGTATCACTACAGTATTACAATTTGACCCCAAAGAACTGTGTACCTAATCTTGTTGATTTGGCTTATATCCCGGAAACAATCCTTTTTGTTCTTGAATTTCAATCAGTTATGTTAGTCAGGATTTCATGAAGCATAGCATTTAAATCCTTGTTTGCTCTTCACAGAATGTAAGCACTGCTTCATTTTATATTCCCAGCCTGTAGCCTATCAACTGAGGAAAGTCCACATAGTGCTGTCTACAGCCACCTAACTCCCATGGAAATGCTCTGCACAGATGGCAGCTCTGTTTCTAAAGCTCTGTTTTTAATAAAATGTAGAAACAGAGTTGCATGTCAAACCTGTGTTCTCTTCCTTTTGCTCTCTTAGAACGCATGAGCACCTCTAAAGTTAACTGTGGAGTAAGCTAATATGTGAACTTAGTGTTTGCCAGCTCTTTTGTGGATGTATGTTCCTGGGCGTATGTTACCTGTACATATGCTCCTACCCTGGACTTGTAGGAATTAGTCTGTTCTTTTTCTCATATGAGTGGTGAGACAGGTCAGAGTAGTGGATTTAGTGTATCAGATTTGTTGTGATGTAAGGAGTATGAAAGAGCATTTTTTTCTTAAATAAACATGATTTGTTATTCCATGGTAATATGATTGGTTGTCAGGCCCATGAGTGCTGAGTGGACAGAGACAGTCCCTATCCTTCTAGCTCCAGGAAAGCAGAGCCTGTAACAGGCTCTCAGCAGCACTGAGAGGTGCTGGAGTTTCTGCTGGTCCCAAATTTGGACTTCTAGTGGGAATTGCTGTGTGGGCCATTCCTGCAGAACAACAGGTGTTCTGCCCCTTAAGAAATACCCTTCTTGTAGGCAGGAGATTGTGCACTTTCACTAAATGTGCATATATTGCATTAATCTTTCTATCTTTAGAACCAGGTAATATGTTAAAGCAAACTACAGGTGAAAAAAGGGTGACAGTCATCCTCACAAAGGACCTGTTAAGGTTTCTCTGTTCTCCTCTATATGCTTGGAAACCAAGTGGTGATAACAGGTATCTGAATGCCACAGGCTGCTCGCAATCTTTCATGTGAATGAAGTGCATTACTCAGTATTCCTTTCTTCTTGATGAAAGACCTTTAAAGTAGACAGAGAAAACATTTCCATAGCAGAATGCATTTTAGTTCGATTTGTAGATGGTTTTGGTCATCACAATATAAGAAAGATATTAAGCTAGAGAGCATCAAAAGAAGGGCCACAAAGATGAAGGGTCTTGAGGGGAAGCTGTATGAGGAGCAGCTGAGGTCACTTGGTCTGTTCAGCCTGGACAGGAGGAGACTGAGGGGAGACGTCACTGCAGTTACAACTTCCTCAGAGGGGAAGAGGAGGGGCAGGCACTGATCTCTGGTCTGTGGTGATCAGTGACAGGACCCAAGAGAATGGCCTGAAGTTGTCCAGGGAGGCTTAGGTTGGATATTAGAAAAAGGTCCTTCACCCAGAGGGTGCTTGGGCACACTGGAAGAAGCTCTCCAGGGAAGTGGTCACAGCACCAAGGCTGATATAGTTCAAGAAGCATTTGGATAATACTCTCAGGCACATGGTGTGACTCTTGGGGTGTCCTGTGCAGGGCCAGGAGTTGGACTTTGATAATCCTTGTGGGTGCCTCCCAACACAGCATATTCTGTGATTCTGTGACCTTTTAATTTACTTCCTGGTTTATGACGTTTTCATCCTATTTCTGAAGTGATTCAAATTTCCAGTGGTTGTTGTTAAGTCATTAACCAGTATTCAGCTTTGCTTATAATCTCTAAGTAATTAAATGAATGTCTTTCTGTTGACCACAACGGCTTCACTCTTTCTCTGCAAGGATTGGATTATTCCTTGTTTATACCTTGAAACCTTCTTCTGTGGATGAAAATCAGATTTACCTGGATAGCGTGGCTGAGAGACCCACTGAAGGTGAGGGGCTGCCTTTGGTTTATGTGTTGTGATAGGTAGCTACAGTATTTCCCTCCTTCCCCAGGGCCTGATGAACCCTAAATGCAACATTAGTGCTTCTGCCTCCTGTGACAGGAAGAGGCACAATTCAAATTGCTTCATATGGAAAGGGACAGGCTGCACTGAGGTGATCCTTTTGTTCTCTCTCTGCTGATAAGCAGCAGTGCTTTGGCTGCATTGTCCAGAGCTGACACAATGTTGGATTTCAGGTATAAACAGAGAGGAAGGACATTAAATTGAAAGTGCCCCCATATTAACTTACTGGGCTGTTACAAGCAATAAAATTTCAATGGGCATCTTGGATTTTCTGTGAAGACTTTGCTACACCTACAGTAGTAGCAAGTAATAATGCACTGAACCTCTTAAAGTATCTGTGTATTTGTCAGGTTCATGTGGGGGAACATCCAGTCATTTGGCCCTTTCACTATGATCTTTCAGTTGACACTTTATAGTTATTGTCCTCTAAACAATAAATCATATTAAGGAGGCACTGGTAACTGTAGTTTGTATATAGGCATCACAGCTAGGCAATACAAGTCAGATTGCCTATTTACATTTCCCTCTCTAGTTAGCCTGAGATTGCTTCCTGTGAGATGTTGTTCAACATGTAGTCTGAATGAGTTTTAAATAACTCTAAGGAGAGGACTTTGGCAATGCAAGCACGGGTAGTTTCTTACGTTAGCAGGACTCCTTATGTCTAAAATTTGATGTCCGCCTCTTTTTACTCTGCAAAAAAGTCTGATATCAGTACTTCTACTGGGCTAATTTGGTGCAAACAAAGTTGTTCATCAAAGCAATTGAACATGCATTTTGTCTCTTCATTACTCTTTATTACTTTCTGGTATTTGTAGCCTTAAGCCAAACATCTGGAAAGACAATCTGGCTTCGAAACCAGCTACTGAAGATGCTGTTAGATGTAATACGCTCAGACAAACTTCACCTGTCCTCTGAGTAAGTAGATACATTTAGGAAGTTAAGTGTCTCTGTCTTCCAGATTTTTCATCTTCCTGGTGCTTGACCAGGACTAAACACACTAATACTATTTGAATTTCAACAAATACTAAGTAAGAGCAGACTGGATTCAGAGAGACTTTTTTGTCAGTGATTTATCTGGCATGCATAGAGCTGTGTGGTGTGATCACACATCTGATATCCATTTTGGAAAAAGTTTCATGTTTTCAGAAAATACTGTGAAGGGGGAGCTTGGGTATTGATGTTTCTTCTGCATAGCAGGGGTTGAAGAAATCTCATCTGTGTTTGAAAATCAAGTCAATATAATGTGGGATTACTTGCACCCCTCTATCATAACAATGAGAATGCCATACTGTAATTGTACCTTTCATAACTGAAAGGCAGATTTCATAGTGCTGGGTGCTGTAAAGGTGCATTTTCATTAGACAGTACATCTTGGACTTCAAAATTTAAACCATAATTTTGAATTTCATAGCTTGAAAGATCTAGTCTGTGATGTAGTTTGCCTCAGTTATTGAGACACATTCTCAGAAGGAGCTTCATTTAAGGAACTGTTTTTTATAGTTATTGTACAAGGTTCGATTTAGCAGGAATTGAGTGATTTCACCTGAGTGGATGAGTCTGTTGTTAAATCTTTGTGATTCACAGTTGTGAGAAACCTTTAATGAGATTTTTTTTTTCAAAAGCAACATGAGTTTCTCCTAAATCACTTAGATAATTTCAAATAATATGTCCTTTCTGTCTTCCATCATGTTTCCTTCCATGTGTTTTCATTTACCTGTTTGTCCTAGGGAAAAAGAAAAGACATTTTTTGCACTGGGGCCAGACTGGTTTCTGCTGTTCACACAGAGCTACCTGCACTTCAGCACAGTTGTCCTGGGAATCAAGCTGCTTCTGTGCTTCCTCCATGATCGTTTGCTGCTGAACAAATTCAAGGAGGGGATAGTGGCTGGGCGTTGGCTGGAAAACAGCTCTGCAGGGTTGAGTATTCTAATGGGTATGTGTTGGTTTAATGTTCCCAAAACACTGCCTTGATGCAGCTCAGTGGTAGAAGATCACTGTGTACATGATGGGAGAATCCCCACTGCTCTCAGTAGACCAAGAGTTTAAATTACCATCGATGGCAAACTTGTCCTGGTACTTCAGCATTTCTGTGATAAAAAGTGAAAAGTATTCCTTCTCCCTTGCAGGTAATTATCAATTCTGATTAGCATCTGCAGGGAGATGGGCCTTTTCGTGTTGCACAAAATCAGGTTCATTGATAAGCCTGTGAGGTGTTCAGATGTCAACTTGTGCTCTGAAACCTTTTGTTTCTTTCAGATTTGTTCAGCTTGCTTTTTGATAATTAGACCTGTGATTCTGAGAAAGGGAGGAGAAAGGAAGAAGAATGATTCGGGGAGAATGGCCTATAACAAAAGTGATAGTGGGAAAAATTATCTGTTAGTCTGGGGATGTTTTTATAAACTGTTGATACTGCAGCCTAGCAGACTACTGAGTGTCCTGGGACAGAGACAAATGAAGATAAAGTTGTGTCAGTAATCCTTCTGCTGATATGACGTTTATTTTTAGACACTTTCCTTTTCATTTCCTTTAAAGATAATTTAAAAAGTCATCCTCCAGTGCCTGACAATGGCTCCTTCTTGATTTTTGGATTTTCTGTGTTGCAAAGATGTCTGACTGATCATGTTCACATCCCTGAGATCTACTTGGTTGTGGCAGAGCTCTTTCTGGCAACTCCACAGTCTGAACCACCTGAAGTAGTCAAGGTATGAAAAAAATAGCAGTCAAGCACCTGAAGCTGCTATTGCATTACTATTTTGACATTTTATGCCATTTTCCATGAGAGGATTATAAGGCAAGTTAACCCTACTTGGGTTTTGTGATGATAAAAATTATTCATATTTTAAAAATTAAGTTAGTTAACTTTGATTTAAGAAAATTTGTGTTCGGAACAACCTTATTTAATAGGAGAGGAACGAGCCGCTGGAAGTGCAGATGTGTTGGTTTTGTTCTGATTTGGAGAGAGCAGGCATTGTTCTTGATGTATGGTATTTAATTCCCATCTCCTAATGAAATATCTCCCCTCCTGTGTAGAAAGATCTCGAGTCTATGTTGCAGTGGATCTTGCAGCACCACCTTACAGAGAACGTCCTAAAATTTGGGCTGTGTGCAGAGGCAGCTGTGTTACTGCTGGAAATGGTTAGATTCACTGTGGACAAGGTAAGTGTTTTGTTGCAAGGACAGTGCAGTGGTGACTGGCCGAATAAAGTGCCCAGGTGTGACAGATGCCAGCCTTTACCTGTATTCCCTAGTCCTGCTCTGCCCTCAGGGGGCAATAATGAATGTGACAGTGAGCAGGGACTTCCAAGGGTCAGAACAACTACTGCCCTGGTTATGTAGCACAGGATGTGGTGGGCTTATGTTTTAGAACTTCTGAGACCAGAGACAGATCTTGCCCGCAACAGTGCTCATTTTTTTTCATTCCTGATGATGATGATATGTCACCTTTCTGGTTGGGTGTATCTTCAGTCTGCAAGGTGGGGGTTGGCTGCTGGTGCCTTGTCTGACTTCTTTGTGGCTGTGTCATGTTTGCATAAGAATACCTTAAGAGGAACAAAGATGAGCTTTTATGAATGAGAGGAATGCTGCCTTGACCAGATGCACATTTGTCTGTGTTCAGCCTATTGCAGATGCAGAAGCCTCCTGGGCGATTGCCTATCCAGGGAATGTTATCGAGTTTCTGTGCCTGATCTATCACAGTTATATGCAGGACCCCGTGTGGCACTGTCCTGACTTCTTGAAAACTTTGGCTATGGTTGCTTTTCATTCAGGACCACCCAAGGTATGTGTATATGAGCCAGAACAAGCCCTTCAGATCAGACATGGGTCCCTAGGAGAAAAAAAAATTAATTTGCACGAGACTGAGTTAAAGCGTATTGCTGTCTTCTTTCACAGGGGGGGTCTGAAGGCCTTTTGACTCCTGATGGTCCATCCATTGCCGAAGGGAAAGGCTGTGCTGATCCCTCCTCTCTCCCACTCCTACCACACCCTGCCAAGAAACAAGTGTGGGATTTTGTGCGAGTCCTCCTGATGGACAGTCTTCTCAACATCCCAGCAAACAAACAAGGACATCCCCTTGAGCTGCTTCTTGAGGTTTCTCTTATCAGGCTTTGCTGTTCTACCTTGCACTGGGGGTGGAAGGACAGGACATATCCTGCTAGCAACCTAGTAAAAAGAAGTGCTAACAGTGACAAAAGGAAAGGACTTTTCTAATTCCTCTGCATTAATGTGAACTAAGAAAGTGCTGCCCCTGGAAAACAAAAAAGATATTTTTCAGGCAATATTTAACATTGAAGAAAGGTGTGAAAAAAAATCCCTTTTCCTTAGTAATACCTGCTTGGCATTAGAGCAGCCCTTGGATTTGCTAGGAAGAGAAAATTTCACATGGAGCATCCTGTGTACTGATTTTTGAGATAACAAAATCTCAGTTCTCAAATAAACCAAAAGCCCTGTCTCTATTTTAAGTACAGATTAATTCAAGCTGTAGCAGCTGAGTCTGGATTATAGATTTCAACCACTCTAAGAACTTGAAAGAATCAGAGTAGCCTGAAGAAAGGAGAAAATGAAAAATTTAGGCTTCATCTCCAAATTGTCCATAGTCCAGGTGTCCCAGATATGAGTGCTGATGCAGACTTAGCTTAGTAATGTGAATAGTAATCAACATAAGCTTGACTACAATTGTAATGAGTTAAATCATCTTGTGGAGCAACAGCTCCCTAAAGGTTTATACAGTACTATCCCAAGGTTTGGTACAGTTAAAGTAGAGTATGGATTTCTGACTCTCTGAATCCTGAGCCTGCTAATGGAGCTGAATGTCCCTGAGGATAAGTCCTCTTGGGAACCACCTGTGAGCCAAATTCTGACCCGTTGCAAAATCTTGTTTCTGTTCAGTGTGCTGGCTGTCAGCTAGATTGAGTAGTCCTATGTAAGATTTCCTGGTTTTCCAGCTAGGGAATGAAGTTCTGCCATCTCCTTTGCTGTCCAGTAGCTGTCCACATATGCACTCCTGCTGAAAGTGGAGTCAGATTTCCTCTTTTCCTGCTGTACTAATATGTCTGCCATCACTATATAGGCTTCTCCAGAAGATGCCACCAGTGAGCAGAAGAGACTTTTTCAGACAAAAGTTCTGCTGGCTGCTATGGATGTCTTTGATGTTGCCAGCCAAGGCGAGGGGAAAACGAGACCAAGAGGTGAGTGGCGAGAATCAGATTGTTTAACTAGCTGGTATTTAGCAGGTAGGTGTAATTGCTAGAAAGGTTTGGAAACAATAGCTAGAAGGACAGTCCAGCTCAGCGGGCTTCACTGTCCATTCTATCTTGCTGTAAGCTGGTTTGCATATAATATTGTAGTTTTATAATTTTTTCTGGAGAGCCTCTTCATTTTTTTCTTTTTGAGAACAGGTATTAAAAATATCTGAGTATTAAAAATATTTGAATATTAAAAAAAGAGTCTGTAGAAAGAAATCTAGGTTTATCCTTGAAAGCTTCTGGAAACAGCCCCACTAACTTAGTTGTTGCAGCTCTCCTTTCTGAGTCGTTAGTTGAACCAGTTCTTCGTTACACCATTTTAGTGAGGTTGGTTCCATCCTTACGATGGAGCTGTCATTTCCAGTCTGAGTAAGGTGTTTCTCCTATATCTAGAGTCTTCTTAGACATGTCCCAGCTCTGAGATATTATGGCACGAGACTGTTCCTCCTCAGCTCTGGTAGTCTCACATTTCACTTTTTTTCCATTTCAGCTTGTTATGGAATAATCAACCCTTTTGTATCCTCTCCAGGAAGCAGTGATCCTCATGGTACTTCAGAACCAGCTGCACCCCCATCCATGACGAATATTGCTTATTTTGTTCAGAAGCTGGTTGAGAAGCTGAACAGCAGAATGTTTGCTTCTGACCCCAAGCAAATCCTGATCTTCATTGCCAAACAGATTATGTGGGTGAGTCACTTTTTTTTCCCCAACTTTTATCAACAAGTTGTAACATGCTGTTTTACACTGAGGACTTGATACTGCAATTCTGAAGAGGATGGCTGTATTCCGTTTGGTGACTGTGGTTATTCCTGTTTTCTTGCATGAGAACATAACAGCTCCAAATTATAATTAGATATATATGGTGCAGCATAAAGAAAGGATAGTTAACTCCTTTGTGACACTGTCTGTTGGCTATGTACACATTACTGAACAGGAATAAATTAATCTCTTCCACAGTTCTGGGGACTTCAGCAGAAATACAGAAAAACAGAATTTTTATGTAACAGGTAGTTTGGGGGAATTTTGCTGAAATCAGTTTCCAACAGCTTAAATGAAGTGGGAGGAGTGGATCCTTGGGGAGAAAGTTCTTTGAGCAAGCCAAGTACTCTGATGTTTTGTGTTTTCACAGGTCTTAGAAAGCTCTGTTTCTCAAAAGGAGGTTTTCCTCAGTGCCCTGTACAGCTGCTTAAACAGAGCCATCCTATACTGCCTATCCAGACCACAACAATCTCTGCCTGAACAGTTTAATATCCTGAACACTCTCATTGTTCTGCAAGAGCAGTGGGACATTATTTTTGCAACTTACAACTCAAATAGTAATTTTGTCATCTGCCTGATGTACTGCCTCTGCCAACTGAACTCGGGCAGGTACAAATGTTCATCTCATTATAATGTTTGTTTGTATCTCTGTGCTGTACCCACGGAAGTGGGTGCAGAGGGGGAGATATCTCAGAACGTAGGCAATATCCAGGCTGGGGAATCACTAGAAGCTGAGATTGAGTGTTTCTAGCAGCCTACCCACTTTGGAGTAGTAAATGCAGTTAACAGGCTTGAACTGATTTCAGTGGAGCTGGCTCACAAGCCCATCAGGAATGAGCATCTGGAAATCTTCCTGGGATGTAGGCTAGAATCACTCCACAGTCATGCATGTGGCCATTCTCTGAGACATCTGCATGGGGTAATTTAGTGAGATTTTTTTCTGATCCAGCAGTCATTTATGTGTGGGTACACTTAAAACATACATAAAAGTGTGCATGGATCTTGTGATCTTTGTGTTATTTTTACTTGGATCTGAGATGCAAAGTTCTAGTTGTTCTGGCATTGAGAGTTTTGCTATTTGCCATTAGGAAGGGCTAGAACACTGTAGTCACCCCAAGACAAACATCCATACCCACTGTTTGCTATTGTCACAGATGTTGATATAATAGATGTACTCTTGCTAATGTAAGCTGGGGAGTGACTTTGGAAGCTGGGTTTTGTGAAAAAAAGCCAATATTGGCCAGTGCTTTATTCACTATAATGATGTTTCTTGTTTCAATGATAACCTTCTGTACTGCTTTGATGGTTTAAATTGAATCCATTAATACAGTGTCACACCACAAGTAAGCTGCATTTCCTGAGATGTTTTCTGGATTGTTCTTATCCCAGACAGATAATAACTTGTAGGCCAAAACTGTTGAGATGGAGTAAGGATTGCTTTTATGTAGTAAAAGCAAAAACATTTTTTTAAAAATGAAATTAGAGAAGGGTTTGTGTTATCCAAAAGCCAAACATAGCAAATCTAGGGAATCAGAACTGTGGTATTTTAAAGAAATCAGAAATAAAAATGGCAGCTTTGCATACCCAAGGATTTTACTCTCCCAGATAGTAGGGCCTATTTAGAATTGAAAGAACTTAGTATGTTACTCGTGGCTATGCATGCCATTATTGGCAGCAGTTCTGTGACCAAGTCCAGATTGTGTGGATACCTTAACCAAGCCTGTTTCATTTTTTTTTTTGAAGTGTTACTGCTGTACTGAGGTTCCTAATGTCTTTTACCTACTGACTGCTAAACTGTGGCACAGCCCCCAGTCCCAAAGCAGAACTCCTCTTGGCTATGGTGATAGTCTCAGTAATCACATCTACATGATAATAGTATCATGGTGCTAAGTTTACAATGTTTTTGTGCTGAGTGCTTTAGGAACTGAATGAATAAATCATTGATACAAAAAACTCAGACTGAGCAGTTCAAGTGTAGGGTGCAGCAAGAGACTGCTTTCCACATAGTGGCAGATACCTCTGGCGAAGGAATTCAGAGCAAAGAGACAGTGTACAAGATGCCCAGGGGAGGTGCAAGAAGGCTGGTTACAGACTGGCTAAGTCAGGACAGCCCTGTGTTCTATCTACTTCAGGTGAATGGTAGATACAAGTGCAGTAAGAAGTGCAGGGATAAGGCATGCACAAGAGGGTGATCTATAGGGTCATGATGGCTGCTCTTTGACTTTGAAAACCAGACTGGTAGTGGTTAAGTTCCCACTTCCTGGAAATTCTGCGGCATTACGTGACTGGTATAAGCTCTCCAGCTTGAAAATGAACGTAAATGAATCAAGTAGGAGTGGATGTGTAGAAACACCTGTGGCTCTTTCACTGTCCTCAGTTTGTTCTGATTTCCTCACCTGCCCTCCTTTATTTTTTTCTTTGTCATAGCTGTTCGGAAGGTTTTGGGTTGGATGCAAAACCAAAGCTGGCTTCTCATCACCAAATTTTCCTTGCACCCAGTGAAGAGGAAAAGGGCAGCCTGCCTACTCCAGATGATGGTATTTTATGGCATATGTTTCCTGTGGCTTGGAGAGAAGGACAATACCTGACCTAAGCGGTCATCAGAGCAGCTTGTGCAAGTGCCACTTATTTCCGCTTTGGTGTACAGGCACTGCAGGCACAGCAAAGAGAAAAGAAAGTTGTGCTAAAAAATTACTTGTGTTTGCATCAAGCCTTTTTATTCACATATATGTAAAAGTCACACCCTAAATCCTCAGGAGTAATGGGTGTCAGTTTGGAGATCTCTCCTCCATGTTATGGCCAGTATAAGGGGCCAGATATATATACTATTTGTAGCTGTTTCTTTTTTCAAGGCCATACAGAATGTGTGCTGTTATATGCAGAAAAAAGCATTTTGAGCATTTAAGAGAAACGTGGGAAAAATTTTGGGTTGGATTCAATATGGTCAGCTGAACCCTGCAGCAGAGCAGTGTTCTTTTTTTATTTTTTAATATATATTGTCTTGGTTATGATGCAACCAAATCAGTCTGGTTTGCAGGGAAATAGAGCAAAACAACTCAGTACTTCCTTGTACAGTATCCTCCTGCTGTGTCAAATTGTTTCACAACTTGGCTACCTTTGCCCCTCCATCTCCAGTGATATTTGGCAAGGTAAAAGAATGTCCTTTGTGTGCTTTAGCATTCTATGCATGAAAATAAGATCATCAAAATTCTGATTAAACAGTTTTCCAAAGCAGAAACCTGTTAAAACCACGTCACTCCTACTTGTTTCTTTCAAGGAGTTGAAATATCATAAAAGAAATGTCCTACTGTTTTCTGTATTAGATTAACTAGTCTAACTTAGAACCTACGGAGGCAGTAGACAAAAAGGAACAACTCCACTGACTCCAGCAGTTACTCTGGACAAGTAATTTTCCAAATGAGATGTTTTTGCTTTGTCTGTTGCTTGACTTGAAAACGCAAATGAAGAATCTTTTTTTGTTGTTACTTTTGTTTCCTAGTCCACCAGGAGATTCTCAGAACAGTAGAAATCATCTGGAAGCAGCTCATTTCTCAGAGGCAGCAGGCTCTGGAGGACACTTACAAGATGGATCTTTCTGTAAAAGGAAATGAGAAAGAAAAGGACATGAAGATAACAGAGATCACTCCTTTATGGGAAGAAATTATGACAAAAGCTTGGCAGCACTTGCTAGGTCTCTGTTCATTTTTGGAACACTCACCGTAGTAAACAAAGACAGTGTGGTAAATGGGGTGTCCAGTGGAAAGCTGCTGTTCCTTGGTTATACTCTGCACATCACCTGCTGAGAAAGCAGATTCTCAGTTTCTGTCATTCAGGGCTGTGATTGCTTTCTGTGTCATAACCCAGCCCTTCTGTAATCACCTGGTGGTGTCATAGGGCTCATGTTGTGCTGCAAGGAAGAGAAATCTCCTTAGATGACTGTATCCCATAGGAAGATTTAAAAGGGAGGATATATGGTTGAAGAAGGGCATTGCAATGTGTGTAGTGCTGCAGTGATTCAGAGTTCATGTCTGTGTAATGAAACTGATCTATGGCAGACCTCTGCAAGGCTTTTAAATAAAAGCCTGAGAAGTATGTGTTAATTCAGTTCTCATAAAAATAGGAAATAATTCATCTGGAGTGACACACTGCCATGTTGTTTTGTCTTGTGTAATGGGGCTAGAACCATTCTATCTTCTGACAGCCTCAACTTTAAGTCTTAAAAGCTTTTTTGTCTGTTTTGGCCTGCAGTATCTGAAAAGAAGCTTCTCCAGAATAAAGCAGGGCCAAGCCCGTCCCAGAGCAAGCACAATTCCTGGAGTGAAAGCCTCTCTTCAGCTATTAGGTTCATACCTGGCCGAAACACAAAGGAAATGTCATGCAAATCAGAGGTAAATTTTGCTCTTCGTCTTTTCTGGGTCTGTCACCAGTCTGCCTTTTATATAGCTCTGGAGAGTTTTTCTGGATTTAGGAGGCTTCTGAATGTGTCTGTTGGTTGACATGTTCCATTGTAAACTAGACAACTATTGCAGTTGAGGTTCCTTTTTTAGGCTGCTAGGAATAATCACAAAGAAATAGTGACCTGAAGAACTTCTCTGGGCAGCCTGTTTATATGGTCTAATAATGCATACCTTCTGCATAGGGTGCAGTTATAGCACTTGAAAGGAAAAACCTGAACAGCCCAGATTTGTTTGTGCTTACAGGGCTCTGCTTGGAGCAAGGTGAGGAGATGCCAGCTTTGCTGCTGCTTTTGACTTGCATCACCTATGTAAACCTTGTCCTTCAGGCACTGAATTAGTAGAATTAGTAGAAAGGCTCAGGTATTATCATAGTACTATCCTTACATTTTCTACTCAATATGAAGTATTAAAGGTCCAAAATTTAATTTAGCCCCTAGAAATAAGGAAACAAGTCTTGGTATATAATCCAGGGATGGATTTGGAGGGTCTGCATAATTCCTACTGTCAGGAGTGAAGGTGAGCTGTCTTTTCCATGCAGAAGCTCCTCTGCTGAAAGAGAGGGCCATTTCCTTGTTTTTACTGAGCATTTGTCAAAAATAGAAATAAAAACCACTAGATAGATGTTACTTCTCTAGTGTACTAGGGGTAGAGTAACTAGCTATTAGAGTAACTAACTTGCCCTAGGGTAGGGTAAAAGTGCATTGACAGAATATTCAGAGCTTTAAACCAAGCTTGTGTTACTGTGGTGCTCAACATATTAAGGTCTTTTTTTCTCCTCCTGAGGAGACAATGAGTCTGTTACTAGCATCACTTTAGGGAGCCTTAACCCTCTAGCTCAAGCCACGTGAGATTGCAGCTTTATGCCTGGTGATGCCTGGTTCACTTCCAGGTGTGTTGACCAGGAATACCGTGATGCCCAGCTAATGTGTCTGATGGTACGTTAGTGAGCTGCAAGGGTTTTTTTCAGCGTGCCACAGAATCCTTCTCAGTCCTTAAAATCACTTTGCTGCTTAGAGTGAGCAAGCTCTTCCCAGGTACATATGTATACTGTGATGTCATACTACAGGAGTGTCGACTATTTGCCCTGGGGTCTGTTTAATTATTTTTTAAAATTAATTTTGATTATTACAGCTGATTACACCTCAGTGAGCAATGTAATTGATATTTGTAAATGTATCCCAAGGAACATTTTGTACAACATGCTTTTTGCTGTTGAAGGTTAAAGACTCCGTTATTGGTTTTTCCCTAAATATGCCCACATCATTAGTTCCTCCAGTGAAAAGGTTGCCATCTGGAAAAGGCAGCACGGAGACATTATTCAGGCACAAGTGCATGAAATTGGTGTTTCTACATCTTCTGTCTCTCTTCTGCAAGGAAGCTGCTTGTAATTAAAGGAGCTGTGTTTGGAAGAAACATTACTCACTTGGTGTTATTCCTTATCATGTCAAGTACTGACAGCTCCATAGCTCTGATAAATTGTTCTTCTCAATGAGACACAAAGTTACAGTTCCGAATGTTCTTCTCCACTCTCCCTTTCCCCTTCCTCTCTCCAGCCTGTCTTTTAGAGTTTGATGCACTTTTTGGAGAGGTGAAATCTAAGAGGAAGAAAATTTAGTTGCCCCTCAACAGCTCTCTTTCTTCATACAATTACATTAAAAATCTTACACTAAAAGTAAATGGTGTTTTGCTTCTAACTCGTATTTGTGACCACTTTGGTAGTCACTAAAAAAATGCTGTAACGTAATTTTGTATCACTTTCTGTGTCAGGTGACTTCTGTGTTCACTACTGGCCTCTGTCTTCACTACTAAAAGTTATGGACATATGTCCTACAGCAATAGGCACCTGGTTGAAACATGGAGATTAAAGGAAAAATAAAATTATGAACTACATAGTGAAGAACAAAGAATTTAAATCCCTTAGTAAACTAAAAATATTTGTTCCTAACTGAGCAAAGTTTACTGAGAGAAGTTCAGAAATTCACACAGGATTTCAGAAGTGTGCCCACTAGAAAGAAGAAATGGGTGGTTTACTGGGTTATTAATATGATTCCTTTATTGACTGAAAAACAAAAAAAGACATTGAAGCAGTAGTAGTATTTGCTGCAGATTAAAACAACAAAAAACAAGCAGCAAACACTGCTCTTAAATTTTTCCCCGTGATTATTTACAAGATAGGGAAAGTGCTTTTGAGACCCAATCCTCAATCTGGAAAAAACAGCAAAATTCAAGCTATTCACTCCAGCAAAGGATCAGGCCCCATGTTACTGCTGTAATTTTGCTCATGTTCTCCATCACCAGCAAAGCCAATTTCTTGCTATTTGCTGGCATCTATGAGAATTAGCCATCAAATGCTGCTGTGTTTTCTGCATACTTCTGAATCCACTGTGCTATCTTACGCTTTGCTTGTGGCTTTGTCTGGGAGGGGTGACCATTTAGAAAAGAGAATGTAATTACATTTCTGGTAGTAGAATGGCAATGATCTACTCTAGTAATTGCTGTTTTGTACTTTCTTGTAAGTCTGAGTAGTCATGCAGGAGCACAAGGAGCACTGTACAAAGTCGGACTTTTTTGATGCTTACAGGTGACAGACGTGGGTAAATTTGCTGTCAGGAAGGTCTGTAAGACTGAATACAGTGCCAAAGGTTTCCAAATGACTGACTTTCCTGTTTCAAAGTGAACCTTTTGATCTCTTGCTCTTTCTCCTCCTGTCCTCCTCCCCAGTTTTGCTTTCAACATCTAGTATACGTACTTAATTTTTAGGTTAGTAGTGTCTGTGATTGTTTTTTATATCATCAAAAAGCTACACAAGCAGCAAAGGACCACTGTAACAATTTTATTTCAGTCAACTCTAAATCAGTCAACAGCTTCTTCATGCCCTGTCCTGAGGTTCTTTAGGATTAGTGCCTGAGCAAGGTTACAAGCACCATACTTCTAACTCCTGTAAGACACACTGCCGTAGAGCTGTAGATATAGCTGTTAGTCTTTACAAGAAATGCAGAGCCTCCTCAGTTTTACAGGAGGCCTGATCACGCCTGTCCTCTACTTTTCATTGATTAATTGCATTCATCCATGCCAAAGGCCTGTATAACTTGAAATAGAAAAGGTCTTTTTAATCCCAGTCTTCAGAATGAAGAGGTTAAGAGACCTCCTAACTTGTAACTGCAAAGCCAGGAACTTTACTTAAATATTTCTCTTACCATTAACTCAGTTGGTCTTTTATCAGCTTTTCGAGTTAACTGAGTTAAAACAAGCAAACATTTAGTGACATTTCTTTGAAAAGAGCATCATTTGTGTAACATGTTTATCTTCATAATAGAAGGATAATTAACATCACTAATTATCTAATTAAGTTCATTAACTATCCACCAACAGTGCACCGTGAAGTTGACATTATGTTCTTCTGTCAACAAATGCTTTGATTTCTTAGGAAGTAATTAAAATGTAAATTAGCATGTCATTAAATGCACAAGGGAACTTTGGAATCAAATATTCATTTCAAAACTGCTCATAGCACACATTTCTTTTACTTCAATGAAAGCAGGCACTTTACTATTAACGATGTATATTAAACAATTTCCATTATAATATTATTGTCTTGTTTAATAACTGGCTCAAAGCTAGATTACAGCATGCTGTAGCAAGTTGAAAAAAGTTTCTTTAACTTTGAACAAAGAAATTTTCATGTCCTCTTACACACATATCTGACACATTGCTCATTTATCATTTTCAGATTGTTTATCTGAACATATCTGAAATAATTCAACAGGTCAGTGTTAGATAAGGATTACATGAAAACATAAAATATAGAGCTATTTCATATTATGTGATACAAATCACTGAACTTTCTGAAACATATGGGAATCATTTCTCCATTCACTGAAGATAACTGTTTAGTTGAGAATTGGAATATAAATGTTGTATGATGAATACAGGCCTTTAGGCTGACTCAGATTCACAGACCCCTCAGTCTGTCCCCTGAAAATTCATTGGAGGTTGCTGCAGGAGATGTGTGTGATAGCACAGTGCACAGTAGAAAACCTACCCTAGCCAAATTGATTCTTTCTTGATTTATATCATCTTAAAACCTGAAACATAAGAGATATTGCTTACAAATTTTTTGTGGGTAGCTCTTCAGAGGGTCTTTTCCTGTGTTTTTAAACTCAGTGGTCTTCTGTGGGAATGAAGTCCCTTGACTGAATTACACATTGTGTGAAAATGTTGTCTATTATTCCTCCTGCATAGTGCTTTAAAATATACTTTTGCCTTTCAAGCTAGAGATTGTGTCTGGGTCAGGCTTAAGCTTGGATGTAGGATTTCAGCAAGTGGAATTTAATATTTAAAGCTGTTGGCACCAAAGTCTCATCTTTCAAGAGCTGCTGGTTGCGGAGTTTTATTTTCACATAACGGAGCTGATGCCAAATGAGTTGAATGGTGTTTACGTGGATGAAAGAGGAGTTTTATTTGGTTGCAGAAAAACCCTAGAAACTAGTGCTAACCACTGAAACAGACTATTCTTTTCTTTGCTAAATACATAGACAAATAATAGCTCATATTTCTTGGTTCATATATGTCTGTTTTCTTCCAATTTTTTGATTCAACATTTTATTTATAATAATTTCAGAAATTGTTTGAATTCAAAAGACTGAAGTGTCAATTTAAACTGAGAAGTAAAGAACAAAATCAAGGGAGGTCCTAGAAATCTCTGCCAGATTGACTTAAATGTTTCTTCTAAGTGAGGCTATAGGTTGCTAACTGTGCTGAAGTCTGTGACCATTCATTTCTTGTTGCTCTCATCTTTGCTAGCCAAATTAAAGTTTGCTTATGTTCTTTTTATGCTTTCTGCTGCAGAGCAGCTTGAACTACATGCACTAAAAAACTCCAGAAGTAGTCTTGTCACCTTTAAATATAAGTCATTTTAGGAAAACTGATATTTTTATGGGTCAGGAGAGAGATGTTTCCTTTTTTCTGTACTCTAACCTCTAAGCATGTACTGATGTTTTCAGAATTCTTTCATCAACTAAAGGACTAGAAAAGCACATTTTTCTTACATAAAAGCCATGATTCAAATGTAATCAGAAATGCCAGTGCCTGCGATTTTTGGACAAATGCATTTAGATAATAGTGTGTAATAAAGCCCTAAGTTACATACACCTGTAGGACTTCCACATTTTAAACAGAACTAGGAAAACAGTAAAAACAACTGAAGGCAAGAAGAGACTCCTCTGCTATTCCCCATAATGCCAAAGTCTGACCTTCACCTTTCACTTCAGAGGTAGAAGTTAATGCCTCTGCTGTAACAGGATGGAAACTGAGTCCTCAAGAGGTTGAATGAATTATCCCAAAGTCACAGAAGCCATTCTCAAAGATAGGATTAAAGAACAAACATACCTTGACTCTCACTGTGCTTTTTTTTGCTATTAGGAGACAAGTTATGTGTTCTCCCAGGAAATAAGCTGTTCAGTAGTATCATCTGTTGAAGGGCTGTGTGTGTGCACTCTCATATACAGGCACATGGTTGCTATAGAAGTAGATTGGCTTCTGTACTGCCTGGGTTTAGCTGATAAATACAGTCACAGGTACACACCAGGCTTCAGGTCTACCCTCTGTAACCCACCCCTGTGTGTGGGTACATTTATGATGCACTGAAATACGGAGGATTTTCTCATTAGGTCTGCTATTCCCCAACCAACTGTCAATGCCAGGAATCCGTCCATGATCCTTAGGAGCAGTTGGCACACTGCATTAGCCTCCTAGCGGGCTGAGGCACGAAGCTTCCATGCAACACTTAACTGCTGGAACTCAGTCTGTTGAAAAGCTAAATTAATTTTGGCAAAGCAACAATAAAATCCACATGGCAATAACAATTTTGTGATTCAAAAGAGCCTGCAAACAACCCTCAGTGTGGAGAGTGTATGTGAAGGACTAGGATAAACTGCTCTTTTATCTGCTAAGGAAAACATTATCTGCCTTAGCTTAATGATTCTTACCTGGGGAATAATGGAACAAGTTTTTCTCTTACGAAATGAACCTACTTGCTGCCTGGTGCGTAGTCACTTACTTGAAAAGTAATGTGGTCTCAAGGTGGGTGGCTTATTGTTTGCACAGGGTAGCAGTGCACCTGGTCACTGTCAGATTAAGTAGCGGGGAAAGATTTGGTGATGTTATGTACTTTGTGTCTCTCTGAATAGAACAGGGCTGGTGCACTGGAGACTTCACCCAGCTCTAGTAGTTTACTATAGTACTCAGATGCTTCTCTTTAAAGCTGCCATGGTAGCTATAATCCTGTCCTCTGTAGCAAGCCTGTTGAGCAAGGGATTGATTGATTTAGGAAGAAAGGACCAGAAGTGTTGAGCTTTAATTGCACATTCTGGTTAGATGTGTGGAAACAGAAGGAGCATGAGGACTCTCATGAATACAAGAAGATAGTTTTCGTATCTCTGGAGAGTTTAGGCTCAAAACTTTACTGAAAAACTGGACTTGTGCCTGTGTAAGTCATAATGGTTCAGGAACGTTCTACGAAAAAATTATTGGCTCTAGATGATGCCTGCAAAAATCATTGGCTTTTGTGAGAAACTCTCTCCTTCCTGACTAGGTCACATCCACATCCACACTGGTTAGGGCATGAGGTCCAGCGGACAGAGGTGGCATATGGGGCTGCTGAGAAGAGCAATGCTGCACCACAAGTGGATGCCATTTAATGTTGAGTTGCTGGAAAATATATGCTTAAGAAAAACTGAACAATTTGCTCTTTATAAAATGGCATTTCCTTAGTATTCTGTTTCATCTGCTTTTCTGCTTGATTCAAGATGTGAAGTGTATCACGTTGGCATAGTATAATTTTTCTTATTCTAATGATGCTAATTTCCTATTTCCTTCTTTTGGAGTGGTCATCCATAGAGATTTTAAGTATTTTTAATTGTCATTTTTGAGGTGCAACTGCTGCATATGTATTATCTGTGTATTGGTATCTTTAGTGCTTGGATTAAAGGCAAGTCTGCCCCTATTCACTAGCAGACAACCTGCAGCTAAAACTTGTGAAATGCATGCCTAAGCACATCCCTAAACACAGTGATTTCTTGAATCAGAGTCATCAGATCTGTTTCTGCCATGCACAAACTTTGCCACTGTCCCGTATGTTATTTACACGCAGCTTCTGGCACCCCTAAAAGCTCACTACCTGCTGTGCTGTTTTTCTACACCTGTGAAATAGTTTCTAAAAACCTAGTGATTTCTTGTATAGTCATAATTGGATTAAAAGACCTTCCTTGTATAATTGTGAAAGCCCAAGTTAGATGAATAAAGTACATGGACTCTTCCTGGGATATGAGATCTTCTGTCTGGTAAATCAACTATATTAGAGTACTATCTGCCACTGGGAATGTAAGAGTAAAAGGGATTTCAAAACTGGTTCATCAAATGGTTTTGCCCTCCCACTACCGCATGCTCTCACCATATGCATCCTCTGTATGGGCTTATCAGGCTGTTTCAAATTAATTCAGGTTGGGTTTGCCCCATCACCATCTCCCCTTTCCCTGCAACCACATCCTAATGACAGGAGGTTGTGGACTCTATCCCTGGAGGTGTTCAAGACCAGTCTGGATGGGGCTCTGAGTATCCTGTTCTAGTGGAAAATGTCCCTGCCCATAGCAGAGGGGTTGGAACTGGGTGATCTTTAAGGTCCTGTCCAACCCAACCATTCTATGATTCTGTGATGTTCCAGAAACTCAGCTCTTAGATTCTGTCATGTTCCAGAAACTTACTTCTTAGTTTCCCCGTTTGTAAACTAAAGACATTCTTTCATAAAGATCTCTAAAAGGTATGGGCCAAAAGTACTGTACAAGAGTTATAGTTGTGATGCTATATAAATGCTCTTACTATGTATGTTTATATACTTACAATATTTATTTTGCTCAGAAGAGCTAAAGTAGTAGACTATTATCACTACTTCTAGCTCTTACCAACAGATGAATAAAAACACATTTCAAAACAACTATGTGGGTATTGTCACTATCATCACTTGGCACAGTGAGGGATTTGAACATTTGGGCTTGCCTTGTGTCTCTTACAAGTCCAAAGGCAATTTGTCTTGATGTTTATTTTTACTTATTTATAAAGAGTTAAGAGTTTTGGCACATACTTCTGTGTGCATGTGTATTCTGTAACACAACACATACAAGGAAAGCCTCCAAGTGCAGAGCCCTAATAACATAATGTTTCTTAAGGAAAGAACTGCAGTATATGTGGTGTCTGGATCATGCAATATGAGTTTATTATGGCAAGCCTGAATATTTATGAGGTGCAGGAGTGTTAAGTGATCTAAATATATTTTAAAAAAATCAGACATAAAGCATTCCAAAGCTCAGTAGAGTTTTGTTAACTTTTAAGTCCCACCTCAGTCTTTTATTTTTTTCTTTCCAACTGTATCTCATTATAAACAGTCTCTCAAATTCTTTAGTTGAAAGAAATTAAAGAGAATCCACACTCTGGATTTCCTCGGTGCTAATAATTTTCTCTCCTATTTTAGGACTCCATGCAGCAAGAGAAGAAATGTTTTTTGAGTCTGTGATTCGTTTTGGTTTTTTAATAGGGAAATAACTTGTAAATTTCATCACCTTTTCAAGCTCAAAATATTGGCTGGGGAATATGTGGCAGCAAAATGATCTGATTCTACTTACATTGTGATTGCCTAAGGCAGCAAAGTAGAGAAATCTGTATATAAAAGACTTAAAGTGTGGTTTCATACTCAGATTTTTAGGCAAGGATTGATCACTAAGGCCCTTTGGTAGACCCTTCCCTAAAATGTGCATTATAGTTCTTACATTTACACCGGCTTTTCTGTGTAAGAAACTCAGACCTTATGTTACACTACATTAACCATTATCAAAGCTGGCATGTTTTTGCTTAAGATAGATTTACTGTGGCACTGTTGCAGTTAAGCTACTCCATAAAGAGGTGCTCTTTTAAAGGATAACCACTTACAATTTTTAATGGGATCTGTTTATTTGTTATAAACTTGTTTGCATTAGTTGTTCATTAAGCATTACAGTGTAATTGTTTTGACTAACTTATTAAATAATAGCCTGGTCCATATTTTCCATGTTTATTGGATCTCTTTTTCAGGTTTTGTTTTTGTGCATTGGTTTGGTTTGTGTGGGCTTTTTTTCTTCCAATCACAGTCATCTCCAATTTTGTTAACTGTTCATTTCACTTTACAATCAGATGGTTTTCCCGTGGGATCAAGAGGGACGCGTCCATCTGGTTGAAGCTGGCTAGCTATAGCTCTTTTGGAAGCCAAAGTGGTTAGCCTTCAGTTGACCAGATGTGGCTAGCAGAATTTTTCCTCCTTAAGACCCTTCAGATGTTTCAAGGGCTAGGAGCTGCGTCAGTGAGAATCTTTGCAATGTGGGCTTTGACCTCAGGGGCTCACTGATGACCATGAGTGAAATACAGACTATGAGCAACTTTGAAACAGCTGCCAGTAGAGCACTGACTTGGATGAATAGCCTGTGAATATCTAAAATGGAGGAATTGGTTTTCTACTCTGAATGGTTTTGCCCTAAGTCCACATAGAGCCAGGATCTCAGCTCTTCTCCTATACTGAGCACAGAGATGCTGTTGCTTTCTAGGTCAGCCTTTATGGGAGTTTTATATGAATTATGGAATAGTTTTGTGAGGCCACAACTGTGATTACAAGTTTAATGACGCTTTAAACAAACAAAAATATAATGACTTTCATCAGTGTAAAACAGGAGCTTCCTGCAGGGAAACACCAATAAATGTGACTTCGCGGCAGGGTTACAGACCTGGCTGGCAGCCAGCAGTAATCGGCACAACACCCAGGCCTTGTATGTTAACTTAATTAGAGCCCAGTGCAAGCAGCAGCCAGAGAGTTTGCTGTGAGGGATCACTGCCAGTGTGGCACAGAGTCCCTGCATTTAAAAGTTACCTACCTTATCCATGGCTTTATGTAGTAAGAGGCTGGGGCTTTCACAGCAAGTTTAACCTCATGCTGTGACTCACAACAATCTCACATTTGTCACAACAATCTCACATTTGTCACCTGCATGTGACAGCCTTCATGTGGCACTGCAGGACACGCAGCACAACTTACCTCAGTTGGGGTCTCTACAACAGATATTTGTCCTTTATGCTATTTGCAGTACTAATTCAGCTCCAAAAAGAGGAGCCTTAAATTGTATTTGATGTTTTCTTTCTCCTTCTGATAAAGTTCTGAGCAGTTCCACTAATGACTCTCTTTGAGATCGTGTCTTCCTTTATGTTCCCAGTCTAGGTGTGCAACTTGCTCTCAGGTAATTGACTCATCAGTACACTGCCTGCAGAGCCATCAAACTTGCAGACACAGGCCATATTCCCCAACTGTTCTTGTAAAAGAGCAACTAATGCCTGCTTCTCCTCTTCACAGGATTTACACCTGCAGCACCTTGGCATAACATGTTCTGATGTTTCTTCTAGGGATTTGTGTCATGTATGGAACAGTACCGAAGAGTTGGGCAGGAGCTGTACGCCTCTCTGTACAAGGACCACGTACAGGTAAAGGACAAATACTGGGCAACAGCTTTCTGTTGGACTACCCTTGGACTACCCTGAGAAAGTGAGCATTTAAAAAGTGAGATGAATATTGTGCTTGAAGAACTGCAGAGAGTTGATGAGTCAACACCCCTTTTCTGACATTACCACTGAAGTGTGATACAGCATCATTCAGCAATCAGATGCCCCACTTTATTTTCAGGAGCCTTTTTTTCCTTTGTTTAAATGAATTATTCTACTCTTCCAATGGCAGAAATGAAAGTGAGGACTGTGACCTTTTTTTTCCCTTAGTAGCCAGTAAAACTTTTTTAGTAGATCTCAAGCTCATAGACAATAAAACATGACAGGTAGGATTCTGTTTCAGGTTTGGCCATCAGACACCAACAAACTTTTGCCTCTTTGAAATTTGCACCTCTTCTCTCCTGTAAATTAATATTTTAATGCTCCCCAACTCGTTACTCACAACACTTGAGTCAAAATAATTAAATTTGTGCCTTGCTCAGAGGAAGCAAAGTACATTTACAACTGAGACATTCAAACTGCTTTCAGTGAACACAATTATTGCCATTTGTCACACACATTTGCCAGAAAAAAATTGAATGAATAAAAACCTCTGTGATGCAGTTTTCCTGGCTCACTGCTTTTGAGTTGGAAATTTAATGAAAGCAGCCATTTTCAAGTTTGTGACGCCCTTATATTTGTCACTGTGTCGTCTAGTCAGACTATCACTAATTTATCCCTAGTAACATCTCCTGCAGCACACTTCCAGTGGTCAGCTGGGCTTGTGTTTGCTAGGTTTGCAGCAGTCCCTCTGCAGTGGTCCCATCTGGTGGGCTGGGTAGATTCCTCTGAATCATTGGGGCGGTGCCACTGGTGGCTGAGAGGAGGGAAGTGTCCAAAAGCCAGCATAAAGTGTTTCTGTCCCACAGATGCAGCAGTGTTCTTACAGCAAAGCAGCCAAAGAGTGGATGATACTTGAAGAGCAGCTTTTCTACAGAAGGGGCCCATGGAGAGATGCCTCATGTTCGTTAGAGCCACGATGGATTCTTGATTGTTACGAGGGACCTTCACGAATGAGGAGGAGGATTCAACATATGAACACCCGAGCAGCAACAATGCGATCGAAGAGTGAGGTAGAAAGCCTTAGAAAGCTTTTGCAGGAGGTGCACAGGTTCTGTAACAGTTGCTGGTGGCTTTATGGAGTTAGAGAAACATTAAGGTTGGAAAAGATCTTCAAAATCATAGAGTTCAACCTTTGACAAATATGTGCATCCCTTTCTTCTGGTTTTCATCACCTGACTCCTCAATATGCTGTTCCATGTACAGAGAACCCACTGAAGGGGTCTGGTTTTGGGGGTAAGAAAGGCTGCAATGCATTTAACAGCAACAGAATGATTTTACCTCTTTTCTTGTATAAAATCTCCCCAGACAGGTGACAGTATAACCTGTCCATACTTTTCTGCTAGTAGTATCTCAAGGATATAGTGGTGTATGCAGCAGAGTCCAGTTAGAAGTCTGCACTATCCTGTTAGTCACATGCTAACAAGTGCTGCTAGAAGTGGTGAATGGCCAGAAGGGGAAATAGGGTGGTTTAGACTTAGACTGAACTCTGTGTGTGGGGTATTTAGTACTGTCTGTTTCTCTAATGTCAAAGTGCCAAATCCTATCAACAAAAGGCTGGAGCACTTAAATATAAGTTTCCTAGATCTAAGGCATTTTCAGCTTTCATGTGCTGCTTGGATTCTGGCAGTTTTCTATAGACTGAGTAGTATGATTTTTATCCTATAACTGGCCTCATGCACAGTGGTCTTTGAAAAGATAATAGTTCTTTTGTTTAATTATTGACATTTATTCCTTTGGGTTTCTTTCCAATGATGTTTATTTGTTCCTTTCCAATGAGTTTATTTGAATTTACAAGGCATTTATTTGCACCATAGTTCTAAAGCTGTGTTTTTCCCTGCCAACAAGGTTCTGAGTTATGTTTACCTGTCTGCATGTTCCACTCTAGTCACACCTAGTCTCTTTTCAGGTTCTCCTAGCAAACAGAAAGGAAACAACTTCCCCCACTGCAGTGAATCCAGGTAACCTTTTAGGGCTTCATTGCATCATCAAGAAAGTACACATAAACAGTCAAGGATAATTGGAATTAGTGTATGGAGTTCCAGGTCAGAATTTAATCCAGCAAAAAAACCCTTAATGTTCGTGCTCTGGGCTAAAAAGTCACTGTAACATCTGGGACAAAACTGATGTAAATTTTATAGGTGATAAATCAGCTGTCTTCAGAATTTTCTGCTTTCTTGTTGCCACCTGAAAGATCTAAAGCAAAAAAGCTATTTTGAAATGAAAGCTTTGGGCGATTTTGGGCACCTGGAAAGCTCCCAATTGCTTAAGCTCAGAAGGAGTGTGGTTGGAAATATGCAGTATTGTACACTTTTTACTGTGACAGTGCCTAGCAAACACGTGAGTGGAGCTTGTCATTTTAGGCTCCAGACAAGATGGAAGCACTATGCAGTTCCTGCATGAAGAGGTTACAGTTGCTGACTGTGCCTTTTCAATCTGCATGCACAGCATGAGTTTGCAAAATTTTGGACACAGCTTGGGCAAGATACAAGTGTCTCTCTTTGGGTTTTATTAGGATCCTGCTTGGTCCACATCCCCAAAAGCCTACCATTTCAAATTTTTCCTATTTTCCTAATCTTCTGTGATTATATGGATTTAGTTTGAATTATGACTGACTGCATGTGTCTGTCTTTGGTTCCCTGAAATAAGCATCCTTCTTCAGCAGTCACAGATTTTAATTCTCTTGCCTGTTTTTTGCAGATAAATAATGCTATTTCCCAAGGTAGAATAGATTGAGTGAAAGTCTAAATTGCAAATGCTTTTGGTGTCATCCGGCTGCCACTAAAATGGCAATCTCTTTTACACTGATACAGGAGAGCTGATGTTAAATGGAGCGGAGAGGGAGATGGATCAGAAGGGACTGGATTGCAACCAGCTAACATTCTTCCCAGCTCTACATGAAAGTTTCCATTCAGAAGACTTCTTAGAACTGTGTGTGGAGAGACAAATTATATTGCAGGAGTTTTCAGAGAGTGAAAAGGTAGGAAAGATGAACTAGAAAATTTTCTCTTGGGACATGGCATTTTAGAGGGTGAATTGGATGTGGAGGCCTATCTGTTCCTCTCAGTTTGGGGTTCAGGTGGATTCAGTCTACAGTAGACATCATTACTCTCTGTTTCCCTAGAGCAAACACAATTTTCCAGCCTCTGTACGAACTCCTGTACAGACTTTTCTTGAAGAGCAATTAACATTAATTCCTTGAAGTAAGAGAAAAAAAATCTGGCATAGCAACCAAGATATTCTCTTATGAGAAATATTGTCTGAATTTGCCTAACGTGGCAAATGATGAGACTCTGAGAATTCCTGTGCTGCTTCACAACCTTTACTCATGCTCAGAGCAGTGCCTACATCAAATTTATTTATTACCTCTGGAAGAATGTGCTGGTTTTGTGTAAGTTGCTAGTTCAGTGGTGTTTACATGTCTTCCTGAAGAATACCAGAAAATGTTTTCTTCCTCCCTTAACATGTCTTTTTCCTTCTGTCTCCCCATGAGTACTGGACAGATTCTTCCCTTTAAGGCCACAGAAACTTTCCACACTTCTTCTTTGATGCTTCCATCACGTGTTACCTAGTCAACACATTGCTGTTCCTTCTTTGCTCTTGTGCAGAACTGGATGCCTTTCACCAAGGTTTCTTCCTAACAGAAGGAAGAGGCAGGTTCAGGAACATTGTGGGAGGAGAGGAGTTGTGGAGTAAATAAGGGTGACTCTTTGGAATATGGTAACTTTGATGTTGTCACTTTAACTGAGGAGTAGATCTGTCCTCATTCCCTGATCTTTTGCAGTGTGCCTGTTTTTTGTGAATTAGCCCATAGAGGAAGCCAAATATTTGTAGTATTTAAACTCAGTCATCACAGTGCTGTGATAGTTGTACATAGATATAGAAATAGCTGTTTTATTTTAGTATCTCAATACCGTCACCAGATTTTCTCGATGCTTTGCCAGTGGCTGGGGGTTGCACTCATGCTCTCTAGTACGACTTTCTCAGAGCTCTTGGTGCAGTCTGTTTATGTAACAGAATTCATTTCTCTGCCCCTCCTCCTTTTGCCCCTTCCTCCCCATACTTCTCCCCAGCAGAAGGAGACGGGCATGAAAATGCGAGGCATGTTTTCCATGCACGATCTCATTTGGAGCCTTCAGGCTGTCTGTCTCTTCGCCATGTTACGCTGCAGGAAGCCATCAGAAATGCCAGGCATGTTTTTTTCCAGCAGCAGTCACTGCCTCGCCAAGCTGACAGAAGTATTAACAAAAGCAGCAGGGGGTGACATTAGCTGTCCTGTGCTCACTTAGTGCACCACGGTCCTGCCTTGTCAGAGGCTGCCTCCTGAGCTGTTTGCACTTTAAGCAGGCAACTGGAGCCATGTTATCTCCTGCACTGCACAGAAAAGTCATTGAATGTGCCTGAGTGTGCCTGAGTGTGTGAGTGTGTGAGTGTGTGTGTGACTGTTGTATTTTTCCCTGGAGGGACCATGTTAACACTACTAGAGCCTGCAGGAATAGACGGCTAATCCCCATAGTGTTTTTGAAAACTATATGAAGACTGTTTGCATCTTCACACATGTAGCTCTTTTGGAAATCTGTTTTTTGAACTCCAGAGCAAATATGCTTTTAGGGCTATTTGCTTAAATGTAACTGGAACATTTAGAAACAGCTCTTCTGAAAAACAAGAAAAAGAAAAAAACTTACGCCTTTAGCTTAATTCCCTTGTACATCTGAATGAACAGAGCAATCAAGAGATGCAGGGCTTTGGGCAATACCTTAGAAGGTAATTATTCAATTATTTTATGTCATGTTTACTTCATTGATTAATGATTCTAGTAGCTTGTGAACGGGGTTTTGATCTGTTTTGACAGAAAATTAAAGTTTTTATTTAATTTATGATAATTTCAAGCTGCTTGGTGTTTCAATGCAAGACTGAAGATACAAGACTTGCAGGTACAGCACTGTCCTGGTGGAGATTCTCTAGTACAACTCTGTCAGATCTTTGTTACTCATCAGCAATAATATAAGTCACATTCCCCCAGTGAAAAGAATTTACTCAGCTCAAGGGCTCTTGTATTTCAAATAATGCAGATCTATTTAATAATAATATCAATTTGAAGAAACAATAAAAAATTGAAGAAAGGGATTGACACTATTGACAGTTTCTGGTTGGATAGTACAGAATACTCAAGTTTTGAGTTTAAGGTTTGTGAAAGAGAGGTACCTGCTCTTTCCTCCCCATCAAGGACTGTTAATGTGCCCTGGTCCTGCCTTAGGCAGAACAGCAAAGTGTTTATTTGTGCCAGACCATATTAGTGATCATGAGCAGGCCTCCTTCACGATCCACGTGCCTCCTAAAAACACACACATGATCTCTGGGTTTGAGGTGGATTTTTTAGAAGTCTGGATTTCAACTTTGTGTCTGTGGAGCTGCTTTATGCAACTGCCTGATGTTTCAATATTCAGTTACCTTCCTTTTGGGAAGAAGCGATCTTCTTTCCTATTTAATTACTTCAGGAAACCATGTGGTTTGCTAATGTGAGCAGAATTCCCCAGTATTCTCAGTGCAAGCATACATGTCTCTAACCACATAATGGCAGGCACTCCAGTTCAGAGTTCTGTGGTTGGCATATCTCAGAAGAGACAGGCATTCCTGTGGGAGAGGTGATGAAAAAATGCTACCTTCCTCTTAGAAATCATTTAGAGGGGAAAGAGATTAAAGAGATTTTAATGAAAAATTACCCACAGAAATCTCCCAGGGCTGTTTTTTTTCCTTAAACCCAGATTGAAGAAAACAACCTTTTGTGCCCACTAAGTGATTTCAAAATGAAGCATCCCATTTGTTGGTAAAATAATGACTTTTCAGTAGAAGTATTTAAATGTGGAATTTTATTTAATTTTCTTATGAATTTAATATTTATGTTATCCTGACATCAAACACTAAAAGTTTGTGAAGCAGTGCAGGTCTGTTTCAGCTGACTTGAGCTAGACTGCGTGTATTTTGGGATGGCAAGGAAGGTTGTAGATTTGACTCCAGAAATAGTGAGGTTAGGAACAAAGGCAAAGAGCAAAGGAGAACCATACTTACTCAACATATTATCATGTAGACTTTGGGCGATCTAGTAAAACCAATGCCATTTCTGGGTCAATTTTACATGCCTCCAAAAATAATACAGCTCCCTAGTTCTTACAAAGTTTGGTAGAGGCAAGATCATTGAGATCTTAAGAGAAAAACGGACTTTGTGATACTTCTCATACTTGTCAATCTGTTCTCTTAAGAACATTGCATTATGTTTCTGACCCAGGAAACTTCTCCTGTTATGTAAATGCCTCTCTAATCCCTTTGTATGTAGCCCACTGGTCCTTGCAGCTTCAGATGGACTCAGCTTGCAAAATTTTACACTCATTTCTGGATTGCCTGCAATTCAGGATTGTGTTAATTTACAGAGGGAGCTCAGGGGGAGCAGTTTTCTTAGTATATAACGTAGTAGTGTTCTAAGATTTTGGGAGCAAGATTTTTGAGGCTGGGCTACTAGATGATTAGCTACTGCCTCCTTCCCTAGGAATGGAGGAGGTACTGGTTGAAAGTTCTAGTTGAAACAGGGCACAACACTGAGTTGACCTTGATCCTCCCAGCTGACTGTAGTAACCAGTGGACTTTGCTTTTGGAGCTGAGTATATATAGAATATTTCATGAGCAGACAAAAATAAGGAATTCCATGCTTCTAAATGTAAGGGAAATTCTTTGCAATGAACTACTGCTTGATTTAAAATCAGAACTATTACTTTTCCTGCAGGCCACATAATTTTCCAGTCCCTATATTGTTTTGTTTACTTTCTGCACCATCTCTCAGACATAGAGAAAAGAGGCTTTCTTTTCTTTATCAAAACTGGTCAGTTCCCAAGAAAACTTTCTATGAACTAGCATATATGATGAACAAAATACTTCATTGAAAAATTCCTCATGTTTTTTAATTGTGTTTTAGAAAGTCCTCTATTTTAAGGGCCAAGTTAGTTTACTTGGGCGTAAAAACAGGAAATTGAGTCTTAGGATGTCAAGGGAAATTTTAAAAAACATTCTAGAATGTTTATCTAAATATTTAAGACAATTAGATTGACAGATTCATATATTCTGATTGGACCTCTGTCAGTCATATGGTGATTTTTGTGGCTTTGTTCCCGTGAACTTGGTAATCAACATGGCACAAACATTGTTTTTTGGTACAAACGTGTTCTTCTGCATTACTGGGTCTGGCTTCCTGCTGCCCCTGTCTCCTGTGTTACCAGCTCCTGTTCTTATTATGCTTGCCTCCATACTAGGTGACGTTCAAGTGCTCTGTGGCAATTGTGCAGGGTCATGCAGCACTGGAAGGGGTGCTGCTCTTCGGCAAAGAGCACTTTTACATCTGTGAGTGCTTTGTGTTATCCCCTCTGGAGGAAGTCTACTGTACTCGTCACTGCTTGTCCAGGTGAGCCATTCTTTCCTTTCTTCCAGAGATCTGCTTGGTCAAATCCAGTACTGGCACATGGATACCTTGCATTTGCACAGATTTTGAGGGATTTCAAGCAGAATAATAGCACAGCAAGAAGTTTGCTATCGTTTCCATTTGTTCAAAAAACTGTTTAACATAATTAACAGAGGTGCTTGTTCACAGGCTTTGGAGGTGCCATGAGCACACCCATCTTCAACAGATGGAGATGGTGGACAGTCTCACACATACATTGCTGGTTTTCAGTTATGTTATAGTGTTGTTAAAGTTTCTTTCTGGGTAACTCACATCTTTTATTCATATGGAACAGTTAGTACAAGACCCTTTAGCTTCATTGTCTCATAAGGTTTTTGGTTTTTTCTCCAAGACAGAATCATAATTACAGGCACACTGCTATCATCTCTGACTCATGATTTATTGAAAGTGATCAATATTGAAAATTAGTCTGTTAGACCAAGCTCTTTGTGCATACTGTGTGCTTATGTGCAAAACCCAGTGGGACAGTGAGTAGCTCAGCGTTTTTACTCCCTGACTGTCTGCTCTGCATCAGAATCAGTTACTAAGTTTAATATCAGTCAGTCTGGTCAGGTGACTTAAGGATCGATTAGACCGGATCTGATAAAAGCTTAGGTTGTTTTTCTAAGGGATTTTCTGTGGGCTAGGCTGTAGATAGCAATTCCAATACATATGCACAACTAAAATAATAATCAATTAATTGCTTAATTATTAATTCCAAGTAATTGCTGTTTACAATGACTGTGTGTCCATATGATGCTTACTCTTGACTTGGGCTTTCAGGTTCTCCCAACAAGTTTCTTCCCTTGCTGATTCTCAGACTTCAATGTGTACAAGACATTGCTCTCTGCCTATCTGCATGCACTAAAATAACTCCAAACCTACCCTTAACCTCCACAAGCTCTTTATTTGGGTAACTAGTAAAAAAATCTGCCTTTAGTATTTAGCTTTATTTAGCTTTGTTTTCAGTTTATGTATGCCCCAGTTGATGTTGATATCTCTTGGTATTGTTATTTTTCTTTAGGGGAGGACTTGGATGCTCAAGAGGGCTCTCCAGGTCTTTTTTGTTTCAAATTATTTTTTGTAATTTAATTTTCTCCTCCAGAATCAGTGATCCATTTATTTTCAACTTATGTCATAAAGATCATGCTGTGGGAGACCAGATGTGTTCCCGTTATTCGTATCATGATATCAAAGAGATTCATCTGATGCGCTTTCTCCTGCAGGTAGGAATTAACATGTTCAGTCATTGTAGAGGGAGAGCTGCAACAGCAGTAATGACATGTGACTGAAAACTGCTTGCTCAGTTTTCACTAAGACTGCTGATATTTTTTTGCTTGAGTATCAAAATGCTTTTGGTCACATCATTGCTTCATTAGCCTTTGCTAACACAAACTCCTTTCTATACTCACCACAGTGTTTAAACACCCTGACTGGAGTGGCTGGCTTATTAAATGTTGGGCTAACAGTGTTGTTCACACAATGTTTTTGAAAATTAAACTTGAAGTTAATTTTCTTTATTTTTATGGAAGCTACTAGAAAGCAGCTGACTTTCAGTAATATTCAGCTCCCAAAGACTTCAGTAGTTATGGCATGTGTTTGTGCTATAGGTTACTGATATACTTATCCTGGGCCTCTTGAAATAACTTTCAATTTGTGCATGTGGTTCAATAAAAGAACCATAAGCCAAAACAGAGGATTCTGTGCCTGTAGCTGTAATACCCAGGAGCTACTCATCACCAGGGGCCCTAGTACCCTTTCAGTTTTATCTTGTTTAGCTGAATGTGTGAGGAGAATCACAGAAGAGTTGTAACTAGAGCTTCTTGCAACACCAGAGCCTGTACTTGCTTTAGAGGGTTTTGGTACAGTCTAAGGATTAATTCACAGATTTGACTAAAAATATGGAATTTTGAAGCAGCTGTAACTAGTTGCTTGTTATTTTGAATCCGTTTTTGGAAGGCTGAGATGCAGCAGGAAATTAAGAAATCACTTAGAAAAATCAGAAGCTGGAGAAAATGGGGCTGATAATTGTCTTATATCATGTATTATGGTATTCATCCACGAGTCAGCCCTGTTTCATTTTATATTTAATTATGTATGCAAACTGGGAAATTTTGGTGGGTGACCCTTCAGGATACAGTATATTGCAGTGGTTAGGTCACTCACCAAGCATGTACAGGAATGGTAAGTCATGTTCTGAGTAACTGTATGAAGTCTATTTTCTTAGATCACTGGTGATCAGCCTGAGTAGCAGAACTGTTACCTCTTCTGTTTGGGGGATAGCATCAAAGTTGCCAGTAGAAGACTTCCAGCTACTCATATATTCACATTTGTGTATGCATGGATTTTTTTAAACATGCAAAATAGAAGTGTTTGGTGTGACCCAAAGTGATAAGTGGAGATGAGTAGAAACAGTTTTTGGATGGGCCTGAGGCAAAGGCCAAGCTTGTTGGTTTGACGGGTTTTGTAGATTGGGGGTTTTGTTGTTGTTCCAGGGTCTTTTTATTGTTGTTCCAGGGTTGTTTTGTTCAGTTAATGAACTGAAAACTCAGGTATCTGTGTAAGGCTTGTGCTGGGACTCTATGCCACAAACTTCGAAAATATTATGGGGAAAAAGAGGGAACCTGATTCCGTGTGCTTTCCCTGCAGGACAGGTAAATCAGCTGTTGAGACAGTGACTGCCTCAGCTGGTCTCCTCTTGTCCCTGCACACAGCCCAGCCCAGAGCAAAGCACTGGCCCAATTCTGTAATGGCAACACTTGCGCAGACCTCATTTGGAAAGCTGAGCTTCAGAGCAAATGCTGCAAGCTGTTTATTGTCATAGCTGCTCTCATATTACCTTTATGCTTTATATTTTATCTGTGAATCATGTATGGGCTACCTGCCATCATAGTGTTTCTCTAGGTTTGTATTGCACCTGCTACATTTGGATTGAAACTCGTGTCTGTGTTCCCAGACACTACATGTTATTTATAGTTTTACTTGAATGACTTGGGGGAAAAAAGGACCACTCACTAAGTAAATAATAGGATTACATTCAAATGCCCAGCATAACAATGTGTGGAGACATTCCGGGGAGGTGAAAAGAGAGTGAAGTTTTCTTTCAACTTTAATTCTTCAAAGTTTTGGTGAGAAATGTCATAAACTCCCCTTCCTCCTTTGCCTCTTCTAGTCACGAGAAATTATTTTGGCAGTTCTGTTGAGCTCTCTCTTAATTTAGAAAGCAGTATGGATGCTGTCTAAAAGAAACTCTTATTTAGAATCTCCTCTTTGTGTTACCTTTATCACCTAGTTGGAAGTTAATGCTACTACTGTCTTATTAATCACTCTGAGATTTCACAATAAAAATGTTTCAGAAGCAGTAGGAAAAGATGAGTGATGGAGTTTGAATATCTGGAGTTTGGTTTTGCTTCTAAGAAATGTTGGAACTCCTAGTCACCCAGTAGGACCATTCCTACAGCTGGAGAAATTTAGAATGTTAGACATATCTTGCTTTACTTCTGCACATTTGTCAAAAAAGTCAAGGTCTTGTTTTTAAAGCCCTGAAGAATTGGACAGGTTGTGATGGACCCTTTGCAACACTAGGCTTTGCTCTGCAGCTCCTCACACTGTAAACAATTTACCTTTCCAGGAGATCGCCTTGGAAATATTCTTCAAAAATGGTTACTCCAGATTTCTCGTCTTCCATGACAGTGACCGAAATAAGATATTTAAAAGGTAATGACTAGCTCATAACAACATGGGAATGCTCCTGGTGATGCTCCTGGTATACCACCCCTATTTATCCTGGTGTCAGGTGTCTGTGTTCTGTTGCCACAAGAACTTTATTTTCCATTTTCTCCTTGAGCTTTAATGGGTTGCACTTTAGCTATGGAACTTGCCTATTTCTGACCTGTGAATTTTTTTGAGCATTATATAGCCATTGACTTATCAAGGGATCTAATGTGTAGGACTTTTCTAGCACCCAGTGGTGTGTTGTGTGTCCCTGCATTCCGGGAAATTTTAACTGTAGCTGTTTTTTACTTCCTCCCACTGAGACGAGAGCCACCTCCACCTCACCCCACAGTACTGGGTGAAAGAAGGTTTCTTCCTGCTTTCTTCCAACCCACACAGTATCACTAGATTCTTTAGCAATAACATCTTTTTGTCTCTCCAACTTTATCTTTGTAGAGTTAACTTTTAACAATGGCATTTTTAAAAAAAAAATTCTCCTTATGTGCTTGTCTTGTTTAATAGAACTTGAATGTAAGACTATGAAGTGATTAATCTGCACTTTGTTTTTTTGCATGTTTTTGTCTACTGCAGTTCTGGCCATTATATCAGGATTACATTCACTGGCCTTTACACAGGAAGATCCACTTCAGTACTAGTACTTCCTGTAGTAAATTCTGCAGCCTGAACTGAGCATTGGTACTGTTAATTTCTAAAAAAATCATAGCAATTCCTTCTGCTCCTGAAATCTCCGAACAGTTCCTACTGCAGTATTGCATTAAAAAGTCAGTGCAGATTTATCTGTTCTTCCTTTCCAAGCTGGCTGCATAGTATGGCTACTTAGAGTCACCACGATCTGCCCAGGGCCAGCCCTTATTTTTGCTGTCTTTGAGTTCTGACAAGTATCTCTTGGGGGAATCTTTCAAAGGCAGTTCAAGACAAAGTTTTGATCCTCAGCTGAAGGTTACCAAACCTATCTGTTTCAAGGGTGTAGTTTGTCTGATATCATAAACCCACAGCAAATGTAAATATGAACGGCTGAGATGAGGGTTGGTGTTCTTTCTGCCATTTTTGCTAAATAAATGTCTGAGTGGATTCTTATTCTCTGACTTAATTAGTACCTTAAATCAGGAGTCCATAACCCTATATATAAATTCAAAGTCCTATTGGGGAAAGAAACTGGTTTATCCAGCCCATAGCAACTCCTTAATATTAGATGTATGCTTTTGCCTGTTGTATTGCGGCTTTGTCCTAGGTTAGAGTCTCAGGGAAATGCTGTGGCTTCCTGAAGAAAGTTGTGAGGGCATAGCAGTTATGTAGGTATGTAATGTGTCCTAATAACGATTTGCATAAATATGTGACCTTTCATATCTCCTATAGATTTTGCTCTTTCCAACCCGCTTTGAAGTCGAAGGGGATAACGGAAGAAGCCCTAAATATCAGGTAAAACACAGAAAACCTTGGATAACTGTAATAAGTTCAATCGTGTGAATAAGTTGCACCTTAAAAAAAGCATATAGAAACATACGTATTTGTATCCTCCCTTTAAAAGACTGAGGTGTTGCCAGAACTTCAAAAAGCATTCTAGCATACATCATCACAGTATGAAGATGAGTCTGGAAAAGCTGACTGTGCATAGATGATTAATAATTATTCCCTCCTTAGTATCACTTTATCGGTAAACTTTACACAGATGGTTACTGCAGGAGGAGACAGTGAGGTGAGGACAGAGCTAATCCATAATGCTTCTGCATAATGACCTCTTCATTATGTGCTTAGGACAGACAGTGAGAGATGTATGCGTGGATGTTTTGGCATGTTGTATTAGCTGTACAGTGGAGATTCTAACATGTCCCTCAGATATACCATTGCAGGAAAAAAGTTCTCTCCTAGTGGGAGGTGCTTGAGAGAATGTTTCATGCATGCCATGAGTTACTGTAACTTTTCTCAGTTTGGGTATCTGGGGAACACAGCCCTAAGTGTCTAATTGGTGTCCTCTGAAATGATAGCTGAGGCTGGAATTCTGTTGAGACCTGAGGTGCACATTGCCCCTGAGCTGTTGTAGCCTGTGTCAGCTGTACCAATTTTAATTTTCAGTCTACCTGTTGAGGACCGTTACCTATCTTGTAAGCGATCACTTTCACCCCTGAGCGCCAGTCACCAACTGGCTAAAAGTATCAGTGCAGTACGGAACCAGCTCTGGCTAGAGCCTAACCTATGCCAGAGGTGATGGCTGACTGTGGAGCATGATGTCTGTTCTGTGTAAACAGTAACTCACCCTAGGATTTCCTTTCCCCCTGCTTCCTGGGGGCTCAAGAGGTGTGAATGTCTTGAGAGAAGATGCATTACAGCATCAAGAAATGTGGGCATTAACTGGGCTGGTGGTTATTGGGAGAAACACTTGACTCATGTTTAATCTGAGAATTTGAGACAGGCTGCATGCCTAGGTCTAAAGTAGCCTGTCCTGAATCCCAGTAAGGCTCTGCCTTCAGTTTTACTCCGCTGGCTGAGAGAAGCCCCTACACAACTTACTCTGATAATGTAAAGGGCCTTTGGCATAACTTTGGCTGGACCGTGTTAGAGCATGAACTGAAATAAAAGAAATGTAACATAGTACCATTGCCTAAGTACTGAAGCCAGAGAACTTGTGCTTAAGTGGAAAGTTAGAGAAGATTACCTCAGTAGGTGTGCTTCCTTTTACCAAGCTCCAGTCAGAACTAACAGATTGAGGACTTGATGAGTTTACTTTTCCCTTGTTTGAATTGTGGAGCTGCTTCAGAGTTAGAAAATTTCAAAAGCAGCACTTGGGACTCCTTCCCCATCTAGGACAATGGCCAACTTCCACAGCATTGCAGCTTTTCCTGCCATACCTGAGACAAGGAAGCAGACTAGACTAAATTCTTTGCCCAGAAACACAATTAATAATTGCACAGTTGAAGCATGGAAAGAAGAAATTACTAGTTTGATGCATGATATGACATTGTGGTAATAGAATTTCTGGGAAATCCCTTATCAGTTTTTTCACCTAGTCCATAGGAAATACACAGGAGTTCTGACTCCTAGGCTCTACTGTAGTCATTTAAAAAATAAAGTGCTCCTGGCACTTTATTCTTCATTCAAATATACTTAAATGTTTGCCATCACTGTATAGCATTACAGCCACTGCCAGCCCGTCTCATGTCACGCTTGAGTGCTTTTATAATCTGCTCGTTGCTTATCCCTGTATATTGCTGTTTGCAGGATGTCAGCACTCTCTGCCCTAAGGATGTGATTTGAGCAAGTGAATGCGTGTGCTCAGGTGCACGTGTGCATCCGTACATGTCAACAGAAAGCTAAAAGTGCTGTGGGGATACCAGACCTGACTTCATCAATTCACAAGCTGATTCTTGGGTTATGGAAGACAGTGACTCTTCTTCTCTTAATCATTTTATCCACTGCTCAAGTGATAAGCCTGGGACCCTTATAAAGGGAAATATTTTTCTTACCTGTTCTCCCTTCTACATCTTCCTTGGAGAGAGACTCAGAGGCAGAGAAAACACTACGAGTATGGGAAGCCATGCTGATTGCGTTGTGCAACTTGGAGATCCCTGCACCTAGGTATAGCACCCAAAATCCTAAAGAACTTCCAGATCTGGCCCCTCGATGGCAACCAGGATCACTGGTTGTCTGTCTCTAGGCATTGTGTTTGCACTGCTTAGTTACTCCTCAGTGTAACACTTGTGTTTGCTGCCTCTGCTGAACTGGAACAGGCTCACAGTTCCTACACTGGCGGTGCCTGTTTGAGACTCTGAGAGCTTGGTGGCAGCCACCAGCAGCAGAGGGTTCCCAGGTCTGTGCCTTTTCCTCCAAACGGTATTTACTGAGACTGGTTCAACTGTGTCTCACCCTATGAAAATGAACAGAAATGATATTTGGGGCTTAGTGGTGGGAATGGATTTATTAAAAAAACCTATTTTTCACAAGATCCCTTCACTGGACACTGCACACGCAAAAGACCCCAAAAAGCCAAAACATGGAGAACATGTTGTAGGGACAGGCCCAGATGAAAATAGTCTTTTCCAAATATACATATAGCTCAGTTGTTCTGGTTTTCATTTTAGAGACCACAGAGATCTGCTTCTAAAATGAAGTCGATCTTTAAAGAAGCAGAACTGCAGGAAAATGGAAGAGTAGGGAGGTCAGCTTTTTATTAGATTGGGCTGGACACCCGTGTGTTGAGTGCCTTGGTATATTTCAAGGATTGGCGTCTTTCATTCTCCATTCTTCTTGGTTATCCCTTGCAGAGGAATTGGGTGTAACAAGTGAAGGGAAACTTGGCTTATTTGAGGGGCCGGGTGTCATGTCCTCTAACTTGTGCAGCTCGTCCCTCTCACCTTGACATATCTGCAGGCAGGAATCACACAGGTCTTTCTTTTCTACTAAGTAAAGCGATTCTATGCGTTTAACGGTGTCAATTGGCTCTTCTTCCTCTGCAAATTCTGGTAAAGGGTTTCTTTTTACATTCAGTTTCTCAAGCTTGGGGAGTTTTTTCACGCTCTTTGGGATGATGGTCAAGGCATTGTCAAAGAGACCTAGCTCAATAAGTTCCCTGAGGGTCCCAAGAGTGGTGGGAATAGTCTCAAGACAGTTCAAGCCAAGGTTGAGAGTACGCAGGCTCCTGAGGAGAGTCAACTCTTCTGGTAGACCTTTCAACTTGTTGTTGCATAAATTCAGGTAAGTAAGGTTGCGAAGTGTGCCTATTGCCGCAGGCAGCTCATCAAGCTGATTACTATGCAGGTCCAGCCACATCAGATTCTGGAACTTCTCAATGATGTTTGGAATCTTTTTTAACATGTTTCTGCTCAAATCAAGTTCCTCCACATCAGCCAGCTCCAGAATGCACTTGGGGAAGGTGGCAATGCCCATTTTGCTTAAGTCAAGACGGCGTCTTCCATTAAAAGCTACCCGGACTGAATTTTTGGCCACTTTCAAGGTGATCCTTTTCCCTTGTGGACCTTTTCCCTTGGGCGGCATCTCTCTGCTGACAGATAGACGGACTAGATTCTGTGGATAAAATGTGACAACTCCAATAAAGTCTTTGAAAGCCATGGCTGTTAATCACACAGTTATAAGGTAGTATTACTGCTAGACTCTTCAGAAGTTTTTTTTGAGGTCAGAACTTTTCAACTGCAAAGCTGCAACTCTGAAAATTCTTCCTGAAAGTATTTTGAGTAGGTGAAATTCTAATAATTTACAATATTATTTCATTGCAACGTGACATCTATATTACATTACAGGGTGAAATTACAAGTGGGAGACATTTGCTGTGTTTCATTCTTAAATACTAATTTGAGCTTAGGACATAACACAACTGAATGAAATATGTTATTATCCATCAGCCAGCTGAGGAGTGGAGCAAAATATATTGTGGGTCTCAATCCAGTCCTTAGAGATTGCATTAAAAGAAGCTATCCAAAATTGTCTCATTCTACCAGATCAACAGTTGCCATCTTTACAGACCTGGAATTTGCTAGCAGGTTGGTTAAATTTCCTGTGTAATAAACTTGAGGTTTTGCCTCTGGATGTTACTGAAAGATTAAATGTTTAAAGGAAACTATTAGGAATTATGTTTTGACCAGGACTCAGGAACATGGTGGGCTCCCAGAATTGCCAGATCTTTTGGCAATTCACACATCATCTACAGGGCAAACTGCAACAGGGATTGGTGTCAGTGCTGCTTAATGACATGTTAAACCAGGCCTTGCTGTCTTCTCCTCTGGATACTCTAACCTTGTTATTTTGTTCATGCTGTGGGATAGAGGGTCTCCCACTGCAAAGGTGCTCTGCCCTCAGCAAAATGCATGTAGGTGTAGTAGTCAGACTTTTGACTCATACTGATGCTCAGCACGTGTTACATGCTTTGTGGAGGTGAGGCCTGTAAGAGCATAGTCCACTTACTCTCAGGTTTGGTGAACTCTTTCTAATCAAAGGTCATCAAATACAGCTGCTAATTATGGCTAGTGGCAAAGGAAATAGGCCGATTCCCTGGAACTGGATGGCAATGTCCCTCTCAATGAGAGTTCAGAGAGGAGCACAGGTTACAGCTGAGTAATCTCAGGTGTGGGTGCTCTGGCATTTAATTGTGAAGAGTCAAATTGCAGCTTTGATGAATGATTGTTTAGGACAAAATATGGATTTGTCTACAATACATGTCCCTATTAGAAAGACTTCATTACAAACCCTCCAGGCTTTTTGGCTACTCATTAATCATGTGTGAATACATGAAGGGGAAGCTCAAGTTACAACTAAGGCATTTCAGCTTCTTTTCAATTACATGCCATAACCCAAAATAATGCAAAAGCATTAACCCAGCTACCACCCACTCTCCCAAGAGCTCTGTAATGAGGCAGATACTTCAGAAAATACTGGAAGCAGCGCAGTGGATTCAGTCTTGCCCTGGGGGCATGTTCCAAAATAGGTTTTTTGTTATTTTATATGAAAATATTTAAACACAGTAAATCTTTCTGTGTGTCACTGCCATGTTTCTGTCTCTCACAAGTACTTACAGGACCATATTACCAAGGGGCAATGTCAATGCTATTCTATCTATATGTTGACTGTAACTGAAGCAAAGTGTAAATAAGTACTCTTTCCACCTTTGTTGATGTTAGCATAAATAATTTCCCCAGGAGTGAGTAGAAAGTTCTGGAGATCTAAACAGCAGGGTTTTCTAATCACAGCTCACTCATTTTAATGATTTTATGCAATATTCTTGTTGGCAATTCTGTGAAGATAAAGTTGAGCAGCATGGGGAATGCCAGGGCCCTACTGCTGGTACACCCTGAGTCCTTTCTGGTGCACAGAGGTGGGGTAATTACCATACTTCAGAAAAAAGATCTATAGGGGAGATATTTTACATGTTGGCAGGATGGAAAGAGACTTTCTGCTTCCTGTAATTGGCATGAACCAGGTGACCTTTAGGTCCAACTTTTTCTTTGTTTGAATTTTGTGTTGGACGAGTTGACCAAGACATTCAGTGCTTTTTGATAACTGGAACTTCTCAGCCAAGTATGCCTTTAAAAAAATGAATGGGAGCCTCAAGGAGAAACATGTACTCTTTTCCTTATTTTGAAATTATAATTTCCTTTAAAATGCTTTTTTAAAATTTGTTTTAAACTCAGAAAGAAAACATTTTATTCAGTTCCTATTAATATTTTTCTATTACTTTTCATGTAAAATCCAAGAAGGAAGCATTGAGCCAAAATAGTTTCCTTTCTTATTTTAAAAAGTACCATCTACGCAAAGAATCATTTAGTTGTGTCGCTGCTCTGGTAACTGGGTCCCAGGGCCGGGGTCCCTCTGCGCTGTGCGTGCCTGGCAGCACTAGAGGGAGCTTGGCGTACAAGGTTGAGTGCGGGAGGCTCGGCAGGACTAGTGCTGCAGTTCAGCCTGCTGGGTTTGCGTATTTCTCTGTCAGTAACCCTTTCCAACCTGTTACAAAGTTTGAACCTGGACCTTTCAGGCTTTTAAGAAGTGCAAACAAATAGATCAGTGTGATTTTTCTGAAGACAGATCTCTTTGTATGACACACTGCATAATGTCCAGACTCCAAAGAAGTTTCTTCACACTGCCTTCTTTAGTCAGATTTTTTTAAATCCAACTGTGAACCTCTCAGATACACTGATCAAGTCCCTAGGGAGTGCTCACTCTTTCTAAGTGCCATTTAGTTTGGGTTAAAAGTTTGAGCCACATTTCAAACTTAGAAAACTATGTTTTGCAATTCCAAAAATAGGGATTAGTACTAAAGGACTGCAGAAGCATTTTAGTGCACTCGACAGCGTGAAGGGGATGAATAGCTCTCCTGCCTCTGCATGCTTGTAAACTAATTATCAGTGTTTTACAGGGCTGCAGCTGGAGATAATGGAGCTTACTTAGCCATGTTTCATTGTCTTTGGCTCTGTGTAAGAGGGCCTCAGTTCTGTAGCCACTGATATTAAAAATTCAGGACTCACAGGAGTCCTCCTTGCTTAAATGTTAATTATGCCTGTTAAATCTTACGCTCACAGGGCATCTCCTGGAATGGCAGAGGGAAAGGTGCATGTGCTGCCCTGCCACCTAAGAAATGATGATGAGTCTTTCCACCTGTTTTCTCTAAACCTGCACCTCAGTGCCAGGTTCACCCTCTGAGTTGTTGGCATGCCTTTTTCTGGGGTGGAGGGTGGTGTATTTCTGTGATAAGGTCTCACTAAAATGGATCTTGACTAGAAAACCCTTTACCTTTCTATCCACACTTGTTAGAATCTTTGGCCTGGATGGGGTTTTGAAAGCCCAGAACTTTAGGAGTGTTTAACAGGCCCAGAACTTTGAGCTTGACCTGATACAGAAATTAATAGAAAATGTGTGTCAAGGGCATCATGCTGTCTGTGGTGCTTAGTGTCGCTGGGAGCTGCAGGGACGGAACAGACCTGAGCATCAGTACTAAGACTGTCAGTGTCTCTCTGAGGCAAGGAAGGATTGGGGATTATTCCTTAACTGCACTTAAGCACTTGTACAGGGGTCAGTCATGACCCATTGTATCTTAAGCCTGCCCTAAGAAGGAGATCTGATCCTAAAAGACTGCACATTTGTACCCTGAACATTTCTTCTTCCTTTTCCAGCACAGGCGAGAACAGAACTGGCGTTCTGCCTGTAACAGTGCCTGGTGTTTCAGGACCTCCTCCTCTGGTTCTGCCTATCATTTTCTTCTAGGGCTGGTGCTTCCTAGTTCACTGCATCCAAAGCTGCACAGAACCATCTTGAGCCCATCTTGAACTACTCTGAGAGAGATTTCCTCTGTCTTTCCTCTTGGAATTCTGCATACTGCAGAGCGGGCATGGCAAGCCCAGTGGAGCTACGCATTCCCTGCACCTCTCCAGTGGCAGGAAAGCTGTGAGGTGACATGTGCTAATTCACCCACGGAATAGGTGGTACTATCATCTATAGTGAAATACTTACATTCACAGCTTAAAACCAGCACTCATACAGCAAATGATTTTGCACAAAGCCAAGCAGTTCCGCTTCCCTGCTTAAAAGCCTGTTAACATTTCTTGTTGTTGGATATGATCTGTTGTGGAAGAGATTAATTCATTGACTGTCTTAAATGCAGTCTCTTGCTAACAGGCAGGTTTAGACTAAATTCCACCATGAGTACATAGTTTGAGAGAAGTTTCCTTCCTTAATTTTCCTACTTTTCCAGGTGACTTCAGGGCCACCATGCTATTACACAGTGCAAGGTCACTTGAAAACCAAGGCCCACCAAGAATAAGCAAAAATATTGTTTCATCCTAACAAATCTGCCACGCTGCCCCCCTGCATACAATCTTACCGGCTAGCAGCTAGAAAGCTACTGGAGGGCGAGGTGCAGATGTCACAAGCTGCTCAGTCTTTCTCAGTAGCGTGGGCTGAGCATTCATAGTCTGTTGCTGTGCAGTTGTCCTCTGTCTGCTCTTCTTTGAATAATGAATTAGTCTTTTAGTCTGTAAATAGACCCATGAGCAGGAAACACAGGACAGTTTCTTTTCCACAGTCCTGTGAATTCTGAGTTGTACTTCCTTAATGGAAAATGGCAGCTCCTTAAGAAGCTTGTGTGAGTGTGCCAGTGGGGAGTGGCAAAAGGGCTTCCCCAACTCCAGGGTCCTGCTATCCAGTGTTCCTTCTGCAGCTTATGAAACTTGTGTTACTAAGCAACAGCAGTGCTATGGCCTTGGAGATCATTAGCATAATGGTTGGTTCCAGACTGCAAGATCGATCTGGAAGGAAAAGAACTGAATGGCATGCAGTGCCTGGAAATGTTAGATTTCAAGTTATGCAGAGAGAAAAAGCATCTGGAGCTGATTAGAAGCTGTTAGCTTCTAACACTACCTTAACTGTCCATTTTAGTCACTTGACTATTTCATTTTACTTGGCAGTAGTGGAGTGAGAGACACTTGTCTGCGTTGTTAAAACTCACAGTCTTTGTGATACCATCCTCAGCACATGCCAGATGGGATAGATGTGGACAGAGGAGGGAAGGTTCATTCAGTGGTGCAGCAGAGAGTATATGAGCTGCAATTTATCTATCTGTGCATACCTATCTATCATCTCTATCTGCAATATCTATCAATCTGTGACCCTTCAAAAGTGTACTTGGTACAATGATTTCACTCTGGAGCATGTGAATTTACTGACATTTTTCACTATGACTGATATTACCAAACTCAAGTTTTTAGTAACCAATTGCAATAATTTCAAAATAATATCTGAAAGAAATTCTACTATGGGAGGGAAGTAGCTGGGTGGTTTGTTTAGGTATTATCACAGGAGATGCAACACTGAGGTCTCTCTCTCGCTGATAATAGGTCCAAGATATTATTGGCATAAAGAAGCTGATGATGTTTATGTACTTGTCTGACTCCAGGGTTGGAGATTGAATTCTGCTCACCTAAACAAATTAACTAATTTACTCAATATGTTTCTTCATGACCTGAAGTATGCCTGAGTGCAGCATCTCCACAGAGGAAATGTTACACCTTTGCTTTAAGCACTGCAAATGCACATGGTGCAAACAGCGTTCCATGAATGAGGGAGATTCCTTTTTCCCTCCCTAGCCCCTTCAAGACACTCTGCTTCAAGGAGCCCTACTTGAATATGGCATTTATTTCTTATTTTGAATTACATCTCAATTCTCTGAGCACAGATTAAGAATACCCAGAAGGTGGACTGATACAGTCAAACAAGGAAGATGCTGTACCTTTATTCTAAAGTAATCTAACCTAACACTTTTCTGAGTTTGAGAGAGACTTGATTGTTTCACAAGGGAAAGCTGATATTTCTTTTGAATTCTTCTTTCCTCTTTTAAGAGGATGACTCGGACCTAAATTGTGCCTTACCAGAAAGGAGGTTTTCCTTACAGTATCTTTGGTAATTGCAAATGTTCTTAAAGAAAAGTGGCTTTAGGAGAACCTTGGCACAGTTTTTCAGACTGTAGTCTGGAGGATGGAAGGGAAAAAAGGAAATGAAAGCAGTTTTGTGACATCTAAGAATCTATTAAGTTTTTTTGGAATTTTAGTATTAATTTTAGTGAGGGCAAAATCTTATCCTTTGAGATTATCTCATCTGCAATGAATCTCCAAATGGGTTGAGGTCCACCTGTCTCTAGCAAATGGCACACCGGCTATCACAAGAGTGAGGTCATAGTCTGATGATAACGGAAGAGGGATTAATAAATCACGTATAGTTTAGCCAAAGGTGGATCATCATTATTACACATTGTGTTTACATTCTGCCATGGCTGGTGCCCTACAAATACATCATATATTAAGATATAGATAGAT
>VZRQ01003882.1:209064-230323 GCA_013397975.1 Machaerirhynchus nigripectus | reverse complement strand
TATAGTTTAGCCAAAGGTGGATCATCATTAGTACACATTGTGTTTACATTCTGCCACGGCTGGTGCCCTACAAATACATCATATATTAAGATATAGATAGATGGATCTGCAGGTACTTCTCTTGAGTTCATATAATTTCACTCCCTCTGGAAGTTTAGTTATTTGTATTTATAAAGCACTTCAGTTTCTTTTACAAATCAGGCTTTTATTATTTATTTATTTTTAAACGCACTCATTGTGATTGCATAGCTGACCTTCATCTACACTGAGCTTTTGCTGTGCTGTCTAGAGAGGTGTTGGCTGGAAAAATGCTAATTGATTATCAAGGAGAAGGTAGGAATAGGCTTGAGCTGCCTGTAACGCAATTCTTGCTCCAAGACCCTGGGTCAACAAAGGAGAATGGAGAATTTCATATCTCTGGGGAGTTAGAGAGAGCATCCTGCCTCGTCCTCCGAGACCCAGAAGGATGGCTTTTACAGGGGAGAGACTACATTTAGCCTTGCTTATTTTCATGACCTGGCGAACTTGTCAACCTCTTTGAGTTATGTAGTGGCTCCCAAAGTCAGCAGAGAGAATTATTTTCACCCTTGTGGGGTCTTATTAGCTGTTTAGGGCTTGTGACAAACAGAGCAACTGTTTCACCAGGGAGTCATGGCACCCACAAGTCAACACATGTATATTTGTGTAACATCCTCACAAGACCAGCCCAGTTTAGTCCTGTGTGTTAGCATTTTATAATGCTCTCCCCTGCTTTCTAACTCAGCCAGAAATCCAAAACAAACCTGGGTAGTTTTAGTGAGCAAGTGTACCCCTGTGAAAAAGGAAGAACCTAACTTGATCACTCTGTAACAAGCAGCCTAATCCAACCACACTTCAAATAATGCCAGGAATCCTGATCCTGTTCCATCCCTTTAAGATGCCCTCTCTGAGTTCCAAATGTGTCTTGGAGGCCTTACAAAGGCCACTGGGGCAAAGCTCTGTGAAATGTACATAGAGTGTGAGAGGGCTTAATTTTAAAGGGTAATTGCTCACGATACCTGTTTTGTACTTTGGATTTCCCACATTCATGGACCATGTGTTGCTCAAACTGGGGGTGCAACACAACTACTCTAGTCAACAGAATTTCTTCTGATTTATATTGTGTAAATTAGATCATTGTATAATCTTTTCTGGTTTTGGACATAGAGTGAAGGTCATATTTTTCTGTACTGGACATGAACTCTACACCTTTTTGTGTATTGGTTTCCATAAACGTAGCCTATCATTATTAGGTTTCATATGCTTAGCAGGAGAACTCCTGCTTAGCAAAGCTTAGGGATTGTAGACCATGTGCTAGAATTCGTCCTGGCTTTCATGTTTATTCATCCAAGATCCTTCTCTCAGATACACACTTCTTCACTTTTGCAGAGAGTCCTAAGCAAGAAATAAAAGAATGTATAAACCGTAGTGTTTTTCCTTTATGTGCACTATTAACTGGTCCAGGATTGAATAGGCAGTAAAAGAGTGATTCATAAACATGAGAGGTGGTTGACAAGAATTTACTACTGCAAATTCAATAAAATGGTAATGATCATAAACCATTCCAGTGTTTTATTTAGATCTTTGAAGCTACTCTAAGCCTTGCTTTGTGGATTTCTGGTGTGATCCAATACCGAGCACAGGAGTGAAAAATAGCAACTAGTTATTCCTGCAGAAATTTTATAATCTCTGCTGAACTGATTTCCTTACGTTTCGTGAAATTAAAAGTCCTGACTCTGAGCTGGCACGTTAGGATTTGTTTTGCACTCAAAGGGAAGAACCTCTCTTACCACCAGTATCGTATTGTGTCAGTAAGCCTGTTTACTTCGGCAGATGAAAAGTTTCTTCAACCTGTGTACTGGTTTTGTCTGGGATTGAGTTAATTTTCCTCACTGTAGAAGAAAATTGCATTTGGATTTGTGCTGGAAGCTGTGTTGATAATTGAGGGAAGTTTTAGTTATTGCTGAGCAGTGCTTACACAGTCAAGGCATTTTCTGTTCCTCATACTGTCCCACCAGGACCATGAGGAGGCTTGGGGTGCACAAGAAGGTGGGAGGGAACACAGCCAGGCCAGCTGATCCCACCTGGCCAAAGGTGTGTTCCATACCAAACTATACCATACTTGGCATATAAAGCTGGGGGAAGAAGGAAGAGGCAGGGACATTCCGAGTGATGGTGTTTGTTCTTGTAAGTCGTTGTTAGATGTGATGGAGCCATGGAGATGGCTCAACACCAGCCTGTCAACGGGAAGTAGTGAGTGCATTCCTTGTTTTGTTTTGTTTTATTTGCATGTACATCCTATACTTTATCTGTTAAACTATCTTAACCCACAGGTTTTCTCACTTTTCCTCCTCCAATTCCTCCATCCCTATGAAAGGGAGACTGTGCTGGGCTCATTTACCAGTTGGGGTTAAACCATGATAATCCAAAGCTGTCAGTTGTCTCATTTTAGTCTCCAGATACTGACAAGAGCAAGTCCATGGTCTTCAGATACTGACATACATTCTGGTTCAGTAAAGTTGAAATGAAACCTTTGTTTCCTTAGAACCTTTGACTCTTTCTTATTTTCAAGTGACTTCCCCTGCTTTTAGTTGATCTGAGGTTTTTTTTTTAATTTAAATTTTTAATGACAAGTTGCATTTTGAGAACAAAAAAGTGGAAAAGACATATTTATTACTTAAAAAAATATTAAAATGACAATCCACTTTTTAAGAACTACATTAGTTTCAAAGTGCTTTGTGCAACAGTCTTTGATATGGGGACTGAGAGACTTCTGTTTTTAAGCCAATGTTTTCTGAATGCTTCAGAAAAGCATCAGCTTTTGAGAATAAGGCTTCAGAATAGAAGAAGACAGAGTTAATGGTACCCGTCTTTAGCACTCTATAGGTCCACAATGGCATGAGATTGGGAGTACAGACTTATGAGCAGTGTGGCTTAACTCAGAAGAGCACTAACCTAATCAATGATACTCTGATTTTGGAATTATTTGGTCAATGATGAAACCTCAACCTTTTTTTTAGTGTTTGTGTTCTCTCATTTCTGTGGGATGAGAGCAGGAGGCACAGGGAGCACAGATGTTAACGTGTTGACTTTCTCTTACTGTTCTGAAGCAGGCTGTTTCAATCAAATGTTTGTTCCATACAGGAAGCACTCAGGAGGGGAAAAGACAATGCTCCAGAAGTGGCAGGTAAGCTAAATCTTGGCTTCACATGATTAAGCAAAGAATTTCAGCACACAGATATGTCTGCACGCAGATATGTCTGCACACAGATGTGTATGTGTGTGTGTACATATGTACCTCAAGGCCTAAGCTGTTCTCTCACTGCTGGAGGTGAGGTTGTTGGCAAGAAGAGCACAATATTTACATCTGGTTATTGCAGAGTTTTTGCTCCTCCTGCTATGAAACATATGGTGCTACTGTCTGGCAGATTAAGTGTGATTTTGTGCACAATTTTAAATTGAGACCAAAGAGAGCCACCTAGTCGAATGCCTGTTCACAGATAATCTGTACATCTAAATCAATACACCAGATGTTTTGCTGAGCTGGGAGATGTGTTTACTTTTCTGTAGCTGTGATCTTGGTGACTCAAGACAAATGAAGAAATCCATACCTTCTTTTTTATATGTAGCACTTTGTGCAGCCTTTTCTGTATAGGCAGTTGTCCAGGGTTTTCCAAGATCCAGACTGCATGCATTTGGCTCACTTTTAAATCAGGGAAAAGTGCTCTGTTATGCAAATACAGCATAAAAGCACTGCATGATTATAGACAAATGCAAATGGCCTGTCTGAAGAAGAGACAGAATGAAGACAGGTTCTGTTGAATGGATTGTTGTGTAAGAGGTATTGTGTTGGTCTGAATGGCAAAGGATGATTGATTTCACTATTTATAATTCTTGTTCTGGTGGACCTGGGAACCACAGGCTTCTAAGGGTGCCTTTGCATGGTTTTCAGGGGCAGAGTCTGGAGATTTTACTGCTTGTTTCCTTTCCCTGCAGAAGAGGGAGATCAGCAACTTTGATTACCTCATGTACCTGAACACTTTGGCTGGCCGCAGCTACAATGATTACATGCAGTATCCTGTGTTTCCGTGGGTCCTTGCTGACTATCACTCTGAGGTCAGTGCTTGCTGCAGAATTCTGTACTTTCTATGGTAGCAACTGCATGAGGGATTGGTGAATGATGCCATTGAAGCAGAGGGATCTAGACCAAAGGTTTAAAATTTGAAAAACTTTGAACTGTACTTCAAGTACAAGTCTTATCTTCAAGTCAGCATACTGGGGATCATGTTCTGTCTCACAAAGGTGGATGAACATCTGTTTAATACAGACCTGGTTAAGGACAGGTTGCATCAGCTCAGCAGGTAGGCATGGGCAGGTTTCTGTGACAACAAAGAATAAGTTTCAGACACAAAAGCCTTGAGAGCAATTTGCAACCTGCCAGGTCCTTTATTTGTGAAGTTCTGGAGGAGGGTTAACCTGTGATCTTCCTGTATGGGCGAAACATCCAAAACAGCCTTGCCACCATCCAGTGTCACTGGAACAGTCATGTCCAAGATCTTAAACTCTCCATCTCTGCTGGGTTTTCTTTTCAGACTCTAAACCTCACTAATCCTCATACATTTCGGGACCTGTCAAAGCCCATGGGAGCACAGACTGTGGAGAGGAAACACAAGTTCATCCAGCGTTTCAATGAAGTGGAAAAGAGTGAGGGTGAGTGTTTTAGGAGACTAACAGACAGCAGAGGCTTGAGTCCTCTCAGAACACCCAAAAATTTTACAGAGCTGTGGCTAAGGGAAACACCAAGCCGAGGAGAGCCCCTCTCTCTGCTGTATACAAACTGATAATGATTCAAAGATAAATGTCTCCTGCAAGTGCTGCCTTACATGCCTTGTACTGCTGCATTCTGTTCTCTTCCCTTGGACAGAAAAAAATGCTACAGCAAAAAGCAATGTTCCCTGGAAAAGACTGTGCTGTTAGCTAAGGTACACACACTGGTCTTATTCGGTAGCTAAGCTACATGTAGAAGACTGCTGCATGCAAGTTAACTGACAGCTGCCTTAAGGAAAGAAAACAGAATGTTGAAGCTGTTGACCTCTGGAGATCAAGATCTGTTTTGGCTTTACTAGAGAAAGGGATGGTCTGGAAACTTGAAGGCCTTTTTCTTCAGAAAATGAAATGTGGCAAAAAATGAATATACTTCAGTAGTAACTGTGCACATTCAATGCACATATTCAGTGCAAGGTGCGCTTTAGCTAACCGGTCTTTGAACACTTCTGCTTAAAATACCCATTCCCTATTTATGTATTGTGGTAACTGGATGCTATGGGCTTGAAATGGTGGCATTTTTTATTGGAATCTGATTTGTGTGCAATTTCCAGGAGACCTGTCAGCCCAGTGCCATTACTGTACTCACTACTCATCAGCAATTATAGTGGCATCTTATCTGGTCCGAATGGAGCCATTTACCCAGACCTTCTGCTCTCTGCAGGTAAGGAGCAAGGTAACTTCCCTCTTACATCTTGTTATGAACTTTGTAGTGTGTTACAGAGGCTGTGTAATGAAGGGGGATTGCTTCTGACATTTTCTGTACTCTCTATGTGGACTTGGGGCTTACTCAGGGCAACATTTAGGCCATGAATACTGAATTCAGTGAAAACTTCTTAATGGGACCATGACTGATGGAAAGGAGAAGGATTATTTGGTTTTGTGAGAACTGAGGCATGTAAAGAGATAATATTTTATTACCTGTCTGACCATAAGCTTCTGACTTTGGGGCAGATGATACTTGGTATTGTGTTTTATGAGACTGTAGGTCTTCTAAGCCCAAGTACAGTCCGGCGGCTACTGGCGAGCACTTGGAGCTTGCTGTGGCGGCATAAAGAGCATGCCTGGGCCAGGTGGGGATATATAGGTTCTGGTAGGCCTGAAATGATAGGGATCATGGGATCAACTTCCTGAAGAAGTGGGATGAGATTACATCCAGTGCTCCAGAAGGAATATTTTGTGTAATCTTGTTCTGAACTTCTTATTGTTTATACAGTGCCAAGCTGGCTCTCACCATGGAATTGAATTTATGGACATTGAACGCTGTGCGTACCTTCCCCATCTGCCCAGCATACAGGGGCACCAAATTTCCTTATTGCCCTTTTCAGCAGGCAGTTGGTAATGCTCAAGCAAATATACTTGGGCTGTAGCAGAGAGTTGTTACCCTCACTTCTGTAATGTGTTGTGTTATAACGGGGTCTACCAGGAGGACAGATTCTCCAAGGTGTATTTTTTTAAGGAGTATCTTGCTGAAAACTACCTATCTTTGTGGAGAAATACAGGAAGATAGCTAGGCTAGACTATTTCACATGTGGAGACTGCTGTATGGATAGTGAGGGATGGCCACGTCTCCTGCAGTTTTCCAAGTGCTTTGCTGTTGTGGTTTGGTTCTTTTTCAGTGAACTAATACAAATAAAGTGCTGTGTTAATTAAGTAATAAGCCCTATGATATTGGCCGTTACCAGCAGTAGCTGATGGGTTAGTGAACCACCTGAGGCAATGGTTGCCATCACACTCTGTGAGCCATATGTTAGCTGCAGTCATGAATGACTGTGGAGCAGTTATTTCTTGTTGTAAACAACAAAGGCTGCTGTATCTCCCTGGCACACTTTTCATGCATAATGAGTTCACAGTCTGAGTGAACCCTTTGTGGCTGTGTTTGTGATTAGCAGGTAACCAGCAGTTTTGTGAGCACAGTTATCTTCACAGCACTTAAAATTTTGTCTGGATGTGGATCCACTGAAAGAAACAGTTGAACTCCTTCCATTCTTATTCTTTTGCTTTTATGTTGGTACTGAGCTCATTGTTGTCATTTCCCCCAGGTGACCGGTCCCATGGCAGCTTAGGAATTGCTAACTGTGAGATGCTGTCAGGCAAACAGCAAATCTGAGAACTGTATGATCAAGTCAGTGGCAGGTTACAAAAACAGAACTCCCACACTTAAGACCCTGGAAGGGTGCTGCTGCCCTTGGGCACAGTGAAAGCTTCTCATCATCTTAAAAAGTGAAAAAGCTGCATTTATATCTGCAAATGGACAGTCTGAATACATGACAAGGAAATTCAGCAACTTGGGTGCACTCTCTGTGAAAAGTTGATGTTGGCATAACGTCTTGTCTCTCAAGTCAAACAGCTGATTTGCACCTGACCGCAGAAGGTGGTAGTGAGGAAGCATTGCCTTCAGTAATGGGAATGTACAGGAGAAACCTTATTTCACTTTTTTTTAAGTGTATTGAAATCTGGCTCTGGATAAAACTTTGTATGTGCTGTCCATATTGTACTGGAATGGAGGAAAAATTGGCTTATCAAACAGGTATTGGTTGGTACCTTCCACTTTACCTTGGTCAAGTACCTCCTGGAATTCTTTTCAAGAATTGGCCTCAGCACCACAAAAGAGCAGTAAAGGTTTCCCTGTTTAGTGTTGTCATTGGAAAGGCATTCTAGGACTCCATGCCCTCAATACTGACATTCGCTTTCAATCAACTCATCTGTTTATCCCTTTTTATTCTTACCCAACCCGTGCGTTTCAGCTACCAGATTGACCTTTTCTGACATTTCCCTCTCAAAAGTACTTATAGAGAGCAGGGTCCTTACTCTTCATTGTATACTGACTCTTGAGCAGTCATTTAAGCACTACCAGCAGGTAATAACTTCTCAGCATCTCTGGGCATGTTGTAAGTCTTTGCACCTTCATAAGCAACTCTTAGAAACACTTTGAGGTCTTTGGGTCTAGAGTACCGCCAAGGTGATGCTTACTGTTATAAATTTGTGAAGTTCTGACTTCTCTCTAGACATCATTTTGCCTACTTGCTTCGTATTTACCCTGCTGGACTGTAGTTTTTAAAAGCGTATTTTTCCAGTATTTCTGATGACAGTAAGGCCTCTACTGAAAGGAAAGAAAACAGGGACTTACTGTGTCTAGCTGTAGAAAAGTCATAAGAGTTCGTTGTCTTGCAATCTAAAAGCATAAAGCAATTCTTGATTCTCTTTTTCCCTTTCAGTGCAGTTTTTGCATTCATAGAGAGAGAAAACTCATTAATTCTGATATAAATATATGCAAATAAATTTATTAATATAGGAAATGGGAAAATCAGTTATTGCTTCCTTTATAAATAATACAGGCTTAAGTTTTAAAGATATTACTTTTCCCTAAAATGAATTAGACAGCCAGGGAAAAAATCACATTTTTTCGTGGTGGTAATATCTTTAACCAGATTTGTCGCGCTAACAGCATTTCCTATGTATATATTATTTTTATTTAATACAGGTAATCTTTTTATTACAAATCATATTGTTTCTCAGGAGATTACCACCAGCGCTCATAAAAGCTGCAAAAAAAGATGAAAAAGCATCAATCACCACCAGACACAGCACACTGTGTGCAGATTAAATATACAAAGCCCTTTAATATGCTTCAATGAGACACTTGTTAGCTGTTGATTTATTTATAGTCCTCCTTCTACTCTGTTTTAATTTCAATTTGAATTTGACTCCAAGGGTCCCAGCCTAATAATGATCAAGAGCAAGATGACCTTGTGCATCAGATTAACTCCAGATAGGCTTGCTCATGTGATTAGCCACTTTTTCACTCTGTCCCTTGAGTGGGTGTGGGAAGGTTTCACAGTTGTCACTGGTATAAGGAAGAAGGACAAGAAGCTAAAGGTCAGAATTCACCTTAAGGGAAAGAAGGGTGGGATCTTTCCATCTGGAATATATGTTAAGTTTTCGTGTGAGTCTGTCTCAAAAACAAGCAAGGAATGGGGCTTCAGCACTTCAGGTTTACTGACTACTGTCTTCTAATTACTTATCCATGAAGGTATTTTCTCCCTCACAAAAGATATGGCAAAAATTAGTTCTTGACTTGCAGTTGCGAGACTGAGCAGAGCAGATCTAAAGGAGTTGAAACCTAAGTGTGCAAGTACTCAGGGAGAGTAAAAAGGGCAGTGGTTCTTAGCATCAGAAACCCATGTGGGAACTGCTGCTGAGGTTCATCTCGTGCATGGGAGTGGGATTCCATCCTCACAGCATGAGAGTGCTTAAATGTTGTTTTCCTGTATGATAGATTGCAAGTCAAAATTTCAGCTGATTGTTACTGTGTAAAAGTACAACATCCTCCTCATCTGGCACATGCAACAGTCCACAGGCAGAGAGAAAACTAACTGAAAGTTTCGTTTTCCCAAGAGGTCAGCCATAGACAGAACCTGACTGAATCTCATATCTTTAACAGATTGACTCCTACACCTCGTCTGTGTTTTAGTTATCCCACTGCTTTACTCTTTTGCCTAGGGAAGCAGCTTTGAGGATTGAATGGTTGAGGGTGAGCAATCATTCACACGTGTTCACTGTACTGCAGAACTATTTAAAGGTACTTGTTCTATCTCTGACAATCTCTCTTGAGCCCTGGCAGTGGGATGTAGTGTTATGTCCCACGACATATAATCCAAATTAGTTAACCCCAGTGAGAAATATCTATATTAGCCTGGGAGCACTGCTGCCAGCACTAGGTATCGAGAAACAATTCAGTTCTGTCACTTTAATACAGTTAAAAAGCCAGCTTTTCTCTAAAACAGTTTGATGTTTCTGACAGACTCATTCAGGTGATCTCCAAAAACTGATTTTTATTTTGTTATTTCCATTATTATAGAAATTTTGTTACAGTAAATTCTTTCATGCTCAGTGTAGGGATTCATATGTAAAGGTAAACCTGGATTTTCACAAATGCATACAGTATCTGAAATCCCATTAGGAAATTCTGTAGAAAATATGTTTTCATTAGAAGGCATATATCCTTCATTCAGTAAGTGACTTTGTTTTTAGATTTCCCCTTGGGGCTTTGGTACAGAATGATGTCCTGGGATACTAAGGCTGCTTTTCTCTAGTGTTTGACTCTCATTAATCTAAACATGTTCAAATACTCTGAAGATGTGAGGTAGTTTTTATCTCCTTTATTACTTACCAGTTCAGCTCGGGTCCCGGAAATTCTTTTTTTCTCCCCTCTTTATGCTGTCCCTCCTTCCCATAAGGAATGACCAGTCCCTACACACTCCTGCCCGCTGGGCCTTTCCTGTTTTCCTGGATCTAATGAATGTTTACTTCAGTGGTGACCTCCCCTTCTCCAAGGATTTTTTTCCCAGGAGAATTGCACATAAGAGGGTCACAAGTGAAGTTGACCATCGCTTGCAAATCGCTTTGGGATGAAGTAAATTAACTGCTTTCAGAAGCATTACTAATGGGCATGGTGATATTCTCAAGCTGCCTGTGGTGGCTCCTGCTGTGCGAAGTCTCCAAGCTTTATGGCCTCTCAACACACATGTCTACCAATCAGGTCGAACCTCCTAACCTAACATCACACTACACAGAGCTGGGACAGATCTTGAGACATCCCCTTATCAACCATGTGATAAGGGGGTCATTACAAAATCAGCTAAGATGCTTTTAATTTAACAGAATAGTGACACAAGTCTTCTTGTCTGCCTCCATTTCACAGGGTGGGAGTTTTGATGTTGCAGACAGGATGTTTCACAGTGTCAAGAGCACATGGGAATCAGCATCAAGGGACAACATGAGTGACGTCAGGGAGCTCATCCCTGAATTCTTTTACTTGCCAGAGTTCCTAACCAATGCAAATCACTTTGAACTTGGTAAGTTCTAGAAGGGACATAAGTGTTCTTTGCAGCATCCTACCAAAAGAAAAGATCCAGATCATGTGTTGAGAGTTGGTTTCTGGAGTTTGTGGACTGATGAGTCTTTCTAATTATGAGATCAATTTTTATTTGAATAACACTACAAGAATACGAGCTTCTGAAAACTGAATTATGTTGGAAGAACCAAGTTGCCAGCTCAGGAAGAAGCAAGTAGTTGCTATTGATTACTGTGCAAAAGAATTACACATTTCGTCACACAAAAGTTGGTTTTTATATACCCAATCTAGTTGACTGCTTTTGAAAATTTGGCCTGTATTATCAAATCTGTGTAGTTATTGAAAAAGTATTATTCTTTTGGAGATGTGTCAGTTGTTAAATGGTGGTGAAAGGTGGTTTTGGGTTTTTTTTTTTTTTTAATCTCAATGAGATCACAAGATGATTAAAGTTTCCAAATGTCCTCACTCTCATCTTGAAAGGTTCTGCACAACTCACATGAACTTGATATATTTCCTCTGTCCTCAAGCAGCATCACAACCCCCTCTGAATGTACACTGTCTCTAAACCTTTGTGCATCCATGATGAGGGCTCAGAGAGAATCCAGAAAAAAAGTTCAGAAATAGTCATGGCAGTTCTGATTCACTTCACTTACAGGACTTTCACAGCATTTGCAATGCAAAGCTGCTTTCTATAATAGACACTGGTTGGTTAACAATTAAGGCAGGGGGAAAATGCCTGAAGAATCATCCTAAATTGGTGGCAGCAAAGGCAACTTAACCCACGGTATTGAAATCTAGCTGTAATTGTATTTCAGATATCAGTCAAATCAGGCATGCTAAAAGATAGGAATGTATATATTTATATATAAGAATAGGGAAAAAAAGTCTGTTAGAAATTTGTTAAAATCTAAGTAAGAATTGGGGTAGTTTCATCCTGAGAGGAGGCCAAGAAACAAAGCCTGGCTGAAATAAAGATACAGAGACTGACCTGAGTGGAATCGAGTGGAGGGATCCAAAGCATACCAGAATCTTGCCAGTGGAGAGCAAATATACAGGAAGATTTTACAATAGGCAAAGCCAAGAACCCCCAAATCTGTTCTCTGCTAAACTGTAGGGATGCTTGTGGTCCCAGAACTGAACCTCAATTTAGATTTGAATTCATCCAGTTGCACAACACTGTGCTCTGAATTAAGAACATATGCTCACCTTCTGAAAGGAATCAGGTTGCAAAGGACTTGAGAACAAAATCCCTCTCAGTGATTGCTTTGGTAGGAATATTTGGCAGTTAGGCCCGCAGGATTATGTATAAAAAGAAAGTTGTGCAAACACATTTGTCTTGTCTGTGTTTGCATTCTGTACTAAAATGGTTTGTGCTGAGGACATGCATATTTTTACTGTGTTAATCACAATTACTAGAACATCTTCTCACTGCTTTATTACTGGATCAGAAATCCCAGAACACTGATTCTTCAGCATTCTGTGGCACTAAATTTGACGAACCTGAAACTGCCTGTGGGAAAATCACCTCAATTTCCTTTGACTTTGTTGTTTTAGTAAAGTTGTTCCTATTTTTAATGTGTCTGATTCTTGTTTTTGGTTCTCCCGTTGTAATTCCTACAGGCTGCATGCAGGATGGAACAGTGCTGGGAGATGTGCAGCTTCCTCCTTGGGCAGATGGGGACCCCCATAAATTCATTCTCCTGCACAGACAGGTCAGTGAATATAAAGACTTGTGACAAAATGCTACCTGGGTGCCACTGAAAATGAAGCTCTGACGGTCAGAGTCACAAATGAAAATGTTGAATCCAAATGCATCCTATCATTGTGGACTTTGTGTTGGTTCTGAACTTTGCATATCTATTTGTCTGCCTAACAATCTACCTTGAATCAAGACAAGCTTTTCAGACCAGATGTGGATTATGTATAGGTTTGTGGCATGCCCATATCTCAGCCCACAAGTGTAAGAGAACATAATATAATGCACAGGAATTTATATGCATACAGTTCCATGTTGTTGCTAACAACCTGTGTGTTTATTTAAATTATTTATTTCCATCTCTGAGTCATGCCAGAACTAAAGTTATTTTTTATTTTGGGGGGTTGGGACGAGGGAAACCTAATGTAATTCTCTGCCTTTAATGGAGTCAGCCTTGGCAATTTGAAAACAAATTGCTCTAAGGTCCTGAGGCTTACTGCAATTAGTGCTATCTATTAATACTTAGAAAGTCTTCTGTGTGATGTCATCTGCTATATAAAAGTGAATGCAAATGCAATTCTGTATGAAGATTGTTGGATTGCAGTCAGACTTTGCCACATAGTATCTTGGTGCAGGTCTCTATAGTGGTCCTGCATCCCCCCATCAGATTCCTCGGGTGAGCTGCATGTGTGAGTGCACACAGATTGTTGCTGTGTACAGCTGGGATGAATGTATGTGTCACCGCTGGTGGGCTACACAAACAGCCCACGATTTTCAAGGCATGACATTATCCTGGTTTGTCATTTAGCTTCAGTTTTTGCCTCTGTGGGTTCGTCTTCACCTCTGCTATGCAGGCCCTGCCCTTGCAATTTCAACTTTCTGTCTCCATAATCACTTTGTAGGTGATTATATCCAAACCTGTGGATACAACCATCTTTTCTATTTTGGTATCTCCAGATAAGCCTTTCCTCAGTTGACCTCTCCAAATACTGGCTTAAATCCTGTCTCTGACCTCCTTACTACCTTAACTTCTTGTTCTTCTTTTGAACAAAATCAGGGTCATACTCCTAATTTTGTAAATACTTTTCTTCACTGTTCTCTGAACCATTAACAGCAACCAAAATGGTTCCACTAAGTTGCCATTACTTTCATAGAATCATAAAATGGTTTGGGTTGGAAGGACCTTAAAGATCTCCGAGTTCCAACCCCTCTGCCATGGGCAAGGACACCTTTCACTAGACCACAATGATCAAAGTCCCATCCAACCTGACCTTGATTACTTCCAGGAATGGGGCATCCACAATTTTCTCTGGGCAACCTGTTCTAAATTCTAAGCACCCTTACAGTGGACAATCCCTTCCTAACATCTCCTGTAAATCTACCCTGTCTGTTTAAAGTCATTCCCCTTTTTCCTGTCACTATGTTCCCTTGTAAAAAGTTCCTCTCTGGCTTACTTGTAGGCCTCCCCTTAGGTACTGGAAGGTTCCTGATGCTACAAACTCTTTGGCTTGTAAATGGCTGAGTATGAGAGAGAGCCTGTTCAACTCTGGTTTCATTCACACATGCTCAGGTCACTCCTGTGAGTGAACATGGATATGATCTGAGCCTGTGCTTTGCCTACTTTTTTTGTGCAGTAACCCTGCTTTTGCAGGGTTTTTTTATGACCATTGCTTATATAGTGTGACTGTTGATTATAGGGAGATATTTCATCTTTTCATTTAAGAGATTAAGAGGCTCTCTTTAGTTTCTATTTTGAATTTATGATCTGAACACTTCACTTCAAATCTGTGTCAGAACAATAATGCTAAAAATATTTAAATGAAGTTAAATTTTTATCTTTCTGCTTCACCTGTTTTGAAATGGATAACTTGTTATGGAGAACCTACTAAAAATGTTGTCTTCAATCATTTTGAAAATGCAGTCATCTACCACAGGGTTTTTTTTTTTTGCCAAAGAACTGAAATTGAGATTAAGAGCCATGTTCAGAATGCTTCATTTCCTGTGCATACACAGTAGGTATTACTGAGACAGACATCTCTGAAGCTGTGTAGAGAGTGACTTAGAGGCTCAGAGCTGTGTTTACACTGAAAGCTGATGGAAGGGAAGAGAGACCTGAGCATTTGTCAGTGTCCATAACCACATGATGATACAGCTGCTAGGAGGAAGGAGATCCTCATTTAAGTTTTGTGTGCACTGTAGACTTGCTGCTGGAAGTAGAGTCCTTGCTAAGCTGAAGAGTTGAGTGCAGGGAATGCCCAGTGTTCTACCTACTGCAAATTGGTTTTGGCCACTGAGGTCAAATACGCAACAGTTCCCTCATGTTCCTCAGTGGCTCCTTGGAAGCCGTGGAGGTTTTGGGGCTGTCTGGTTCCTTTCACTGCTCTGTCTCATGGTCTCTCTGTGACTGTCCAAGGTGCTCAATCTCTGTTTTCCAGTATCCCAAATATGTCCTTCCCTACCAGGTGTGCTGCAGACAAAAAGCCATGCATGACAGAAAGATGCTGCAATTTTACACTGATGCTTTTTAAAGAAAGACATAGGGAGACATCCTGTCTATTCTGCTGTGGTTTAGATGGAGTGTAAAGTACTGAGCTCCTTACTGCTTGTGTAATGGTGAATACTCCAAAGGCACTTGGATACCATGGAGAAACCTGATTTTACCTAGTACTTTAGAGTAATGGTGCAGTTTGGAAATGAATCTACAGTCATCCCTGTATAGCATGGGTTTGCTGTCACTGTAGAATGATCTCAGATTGTATGAATTAGATTTGTTTTGGATGAAATGAAAGAAAAGCTGCTCTCCAGTTGTGTGCTCCAGATGCTGGTAGCATTCAGCCTGCAGGAGCAGTCTGGATTTAGTTGGAAGTAAAGCCCCCAGAGCGCATTTAATGTGGATACTGGGTGCTCTCTACCATTTTTCTACAGAACTGCTTCCACTGAGCTGCACTATTTAATAACACTGGCACAGCTGATAAGCAGATTAATTCAAATCTCAAATAGGAGCAGCTTAGCAATGAAAGATCATGTTTATAGACTTGTGTTCTTAATAATTTGCCAGACCTGATCAGATTTCCTGTACAGTCAGTGCAATATTGTCTCTTCAACCATAGCTGGTACAGGGGAGTGCAAGAAACCTTAATTAGCCTGCCTGGGAGACTTTGTCTAACCCTGAAGTGAAGAGTCAGTGATCTTGAATTCTGAAACGTCAGGGTTTCTGTCTCCTCTGAAATCATCCACAAGGCTGGAGGTACTAATTACTGGTATCGTGGTCGTTTCTAGGAGGCTCCACCGTGAGTTTGGTGCATAAAACAGATTGAAGTTGACACTGTTCTGAGGTTTGGCTATTGCTTTCAACAATATGAGAGTGAAGAATTGTTCTTGACATAAAACTCTGAACAGCTTCCTGTTTCATGCTTAATAAGTTAGGAATCTCGTTCACTAAATAAATGTATTTACTTCCTCCCTAGACCACAAGTTCTCCCTCCCTGGCTGGGCTTACCATAGTGCTCAGTGAAATGCTGAGAGGCTGCACAGTTACAGCTCTGTTAGTTGCTTTGTTTTGCTTTGGCAGTGATGCCAGTCAAAATTTACAGTTTGTAATTCATGGACTAACTGCTTTTATTAATAAGAATGAGTTCTGAGTCTGTTCAGGGACAGACTGTACACTGTGCTTGTTCTATGAGCTGCCCTGTGATCATTATAGCTGTGGGCAGGGTCATTTACACCAGCTGCACTGGGCAACTGTCTGCTCTGTGAAATGAGCCATTGTTCTGGATCCCATTAGCTTGTTTATTTCTTCTGTGCTTTGGGTGGGCTGGTCTGCTTGGAAGACCTTTCACTGAACATCAGGGATTACACAGTCAGATGATTCAGAGATAGGAAAGTACTTTTAATAATGCTTGACACTGCTGCTTGAATCATTGGGCAAGGCTGTTTGGGAATGCACAAAAATTTGGTGAGGCAGGTGATGGCAGGAGCAGTAGCATTTAGTGAAGCCTCATGGGTAAAACTGGCTAACCTGGTGGTGGGCACAGGTTCAGCTTGAACTTGTGTCCCCTGCTTATGAACTTGCTTGTCTAGGTCTTCCAAGACAAGTTTTCCTCTCTGATTGTATTGGCCTTTCTAGGGAGCCCACATTTGGGTGGATATATTACCTTGTAGCATCTCTCCCAGTCTCCTCTAGTAGTAATTGTTTATTCTGGTCCTATTAATCCATGTACCAATCACTGTGGGTGCCAAGATCTGTGGAATGCCTCCATTTTGCTTTGTGGAGCCTACCTGTGTTGTCTCTGAGGATATTCCTCCTGGTGTCTGTTAAATCACACATGCAGCACTCTGTCCTTCTGTTTCCTGTGGGGATCCAGTTTAGTCTCTTTTGGTGTTTTATGAGGATGTGCTGAGAATGGTGGTACTGGAGGAACTGAAAGTGTGATGATTCACTTGCAGAGAATTTGTGTCCAGCAAGGATTGGAAAGCAGTAATGCCTTCGTAATGGATACAGTCTAGTGAATTAAGTAATTTTGTTTTTGTTCCAGGCACTGGAAAGTGACTATGTCAGTGCACACCTTCATCACTGGATAGATCTTATTTTTGGCTACAAGCAGCATGGCTCAGCTGCAGTGGAGGCAGTTAACACCTATCACCCTTACTTCTATGGAGACAAGATGGACCTCAACAACATTAAAGATCCTCTGATTAAGAGCACTATCCTGGGATTTATCAGCAACTTTGGACAGATACCAAAGCAGGTACCACTTTATCATGAGAGAAGAGAGTATAATCTATCTTGATCTTACAGTGTTTTGACTGGAAACCAGTAATAGTAACATAAATCATAAACTTCCTCTGATTTAAACCCGCTGAGAGGTAGGCTATAGGTTTTTCCAGATTGTGTACTACATCAGTGTGCACCCCCCCTTTCTAACCATGCTGCTCCTGTTGTATGCCATACAGCTGCAGCATCAGCTCTGCGTTCTGCTCCTTCAACACAGTCACACAAGTAATCACTAGTCTGGGAATGGGTATAGTCAACTAGAACCCAGCTCAGAGTCTCACCTGTGCTTTTCTTTCTTGTCCGGAATGGCTGGGATTAGTTTCCTGTCTCTGTGAGGAAGGGAGGTAGTCTGATGAAAATGTAAGATGTATAAGATTTTATTTTAATTAAGAGATTCATGTATGGTAGTCCTGGAGTCTGTGATTAAGGATTTAAAGAGGTGTTTCTCCTGTGTGGTCTTGCAAATAGAGATTTATTTTTCAATGATATTCCTTTGTTCTAGCTCTTCACAAAACCACATCCATCTAGGAATGCTCAAGGGAAAAGTTCATCCGGAAGAGAGACTGGGCTGTTCCTTCACTCAAGTGGAATTCTTCCTCCTTTTGTGAGCAGTCTGCAAAATCTGAAGCTCTCACCAGTTACCATAAAAGGTGCTGCAGGGGCTATGTTCCATTTTCTTAGCTAACAAGTACAAAATTCTTGGATAGGATGAATCTGGGTTTTCAAGAGGGCAAAAGTAGTCACACAGCTTTGTATGGGTTGGTTCAATCAAGATCTCTTCTGCCCACTGTGATTTATGTATCTGTGTATTAGGAGTGGGCATTGAAACCTTCTTCAAACCTCTGTTGTAGAGTTCAGAGCAGGTTATTTTTTATACGACATCACCCCCTCTGCATGGATCTATGTGGTCCACTGGAGACGAGCATTTCCACTATTGTGGAAATTTCTGGTATCTCAGTTCTAGAGGGGATTTCTGTCTGTGGGCCTGGCCACAGCACTGAGCGCAGATGTGGGTCTTGCCAGCCTCACCACACAAGCTGTGCAAAGAGAGATGTCAGCATAAGTGCTCTAAAGCAAACAGAATTAAATATTTTCTCTGTCTTGCCAGACTATCCCAAGGGAGCTATTGGGCACATTGTTCATACAGAGAAAGGCATTCTGGCTGTTGAAAAAAATAAAATTTTGATTCCTCCTCTTTGGAGCAAAACATTCTGCTGGGGATTTGAGGACTTCACCTGCTGCTTTGGAAACTACGGATCTGACAAGGTAAGTAAGAAAAAGTCTAAGAATTCAAGAAATTCTTTATATATTTTTATATATTTAAGTATTATATTATTTTATATAATATTTATATATCTTTATTCCAAATATGTTATGGTCTTTGACTGGTTTGGGCACCCATTTCAGAGGCCATTGGGGAGCTGATTTCAGAGGATGCTGTACAGGACTGTCTTATAGTCAAGCTTCTTGAGGAATCTCAAGTTGAATATCAGAGATAGTGTAAAATCATTTTGCACTGCTCAAAAACATGGCATTTTCCTCTAAATTATCTCCAGTTTTCCATGCAGTGATTGTGTGGTCCATGTTGTTGTTGTGTACAGGCAACACAAGGTCTCCTGGTCACTGATTAGAATTGTGCAGAAATTTCTGCTGGAATTAAGAGAGAACCATCTGTCAATTCCCCTCTGGCTTCAGCATAGTCCAGTGCATTCATTCAAAATAATGAAGTTAATACTCTTATTTCTTTGCTGTTAAAAATAAATGGTCTATATCATCACACTGCTTGTTAGGGCACTTGATAGATCTAGTTTCTTCCTCTGCCATAAATACACTGATTTTTGGATGTATTTGGGAAGATGTTATGCAAAGACTTCTGCATTAGCTTGGGTACCAGAATCGCATAACGTGTAATTCAGCAGGATACTGACTCGGATACTTGTGCAGGTGGCATCATTATGTTTTTACAGACATACCCAAAGTCAATGGAAATGAAAAAGCCATGAGATATATTTTAATTTCTGCTCCCTGTACTATAAAATCAGTGCTTAGCACTTCATAGTGCTGCTGCAGGCATAAATTATTCAGTTTGTCACTTCAAAACTCGGGGTGACACTGAGCACAGTGATTGTGATTACACAGACACTATAAGTAATAGCTGGGAGTCCAACTTGAGTTTTCTCTGGACCAGCAGTGCCGGTGGATGTGGGCTTATAAGAAACTTAGTCCTTGTTGTAAGTAGATAAAGGTTTGTTCTGTCTGTGGTAGGGGTTTTGTAGCTGTGCCATCCAACTCCACCAGAATCATTGGCACCAGAGCATTGTCCCAGTTGTGTGGGGGAGAGCAAATGCAGAATGTGCAGGAGGATGCTTGTGCTGTAATTGTAGCAATGTGCAATAGACTTGACACTGCTTTAGACTGATTTGGGTGCTGCTGACAAAGCACAGAATGGAATTTAGTGCTTTGTCTTTTGGCTTTTCAATCCAAATAAGAGGAGGGTTGCAAGGCCTGGCAGTAACTCTGTTAGCAGTGGCCATCACAGCGTGAGCTTTCTTTTCAATCTTCATGGAATGTTTGCCTTCTCTTACTATATGGTGGCAGAATGAGCTTTCCTGAAGTTATGTAGGAAGTGTGGCACAAGAGGAATTGGGACCCAGATCTCCTAAGACCTGAGATACTGAGCTTTGTTCAGCCTTGGCCCCTGAAAAACAGCACAGCTACATGCAGCCACAGCCTGTGCATGTCCATATGTCCACAGCTGTGCTCACATAGAGACTGGTTATGATGAGCTTTTCTTTCTTCGATTTAAAACATGGAGGCTCAGTTTTAAAAATTGAATCTGCCATTTGGTATTAGCAAATACATGGAATCATGAGATGAGCAGTTGACAGAGATGCTTTCTTGTACAGAACGTGACTACATTCGAGTGCATGGCAGACTGGGGAAAGTGCCTCTGTGCAGTGTGTCCTTCAGCAACTACCATAATCACATCTGGAACAAGCTCAGTTGTGTGTGTCTGGGAATTTTCCTTGGTCAAGGACAAAGTGAAATGTCTAAACCTGAGACAGGTAAGTACTGTGGCTCTACTGCTATGGAAACTTAATGAAACCTAGAAGATAAGGGTTTTATCTCAGATGTTTGTCAGAAGAAGCACCTTTGGGTGAATCAAGAAGGCAGGAAAAAAACAGTAATAAGCAGTATCATGTGACAGCCTGTTGTCAGGTGAGGAGCTGATAGTATGCCTTATACCAACAGCTTATAGCTATGAGTGCCGCTTGGTGGATTTTTTCCCTTTAGTAGCATTTTCAAAGTTCATCATGATAAAAGAAATAATGAAGATAAGGCATATTCGCCTCTCTTGAAGTGCAGCCCTTGGGTAATTTTCAAAAACAAGTATCACCTGGAGATGCTTATAATTTGTTCTGGGCTGCTACAGCAATGGACAGGATCTCTGAAACATCCTGCAAATTTAGCTGGTGGAGATGAAGGCTCAGCTAGGCAAAGTTCTTGATTCTTTTTTCTCAGCCTGAATTCAGAACATAAAAGGTTTATCTGTCACTCTGTGAAGGAGGGATGCATCCAATAAGAAGGTTGTATTTTTTGTCCTCATTATCCAATGCCCTGTAGTGGTTGTTGATTTAGACTTCATCTATAGTCATCAACCACCTGTAAACATGCTATTTCATTTACAGAATTGAATTCTCATGCAAGATTTGTGTGGTTCAGCTATGGCAAGTTCAGCTTTACAAGTACAACTAGAGTACACCACTATTATGTCTGAAAGGTAGCATGGGGCCCTTCTTCCCCAGAGAAATCAAGACTCTTGATTAAAAAACCGCTACTTTTAGGCAGACTGATAAAGGGTTTGTTGATCACCAAGGTCTCCAAGTGTTAGAAGCATCTTCTGTTTGTTTGTTCTGGAGGGGTGTTCAGATGATATTTCAGTGCTTTCCGTACCCTAAGCCAAAACATATTTTATTTGTCATTAAATGAAGTGAGAACTTCATGGTCTGTTGGGATGCCAGAGAAATATTTAGAACTTCATTTATCAGACATTCCTGTTGGAATTCATGTTGAAATTCGGGGGGGGGGG
>VZRQ01003882.1:159960-199840 GCA_013397975.1 Machaerirhynchus nigripectus | reverse complement strand
TGTTCGTTCGGCTTGGGGGCTGTGAGAGCTCAGTCGAACCTCTCGTAGCCAAACGCAGCCCCTCAAGGAGCTGGCCTGGCTAGGTACATTAATGAAGAATGCTGCAGTAGTTATTGAACAGGCAGGAGACAAGCCAGGAGCAATAGCAGGTTTTGGCCGTGATAGTTGTAGAACTCAGTAGCTGCTACACCGTCTCTGCAACACAGAAGTAACTCCTATCCTAGGAGCTGCTGGAGATACTATCTCCTTAAAATGTGAACAGGAAGTTTTTGGCCAAAGGACAACTTCGTTGTTCAACTCCTCTCAGTTTGCACAGCCAGCAGTATTTTAGTTTACTCAAGCCTCTCCTGCGGTCATCTGGCTGTAGTATTTGTTGTTATCGCCTTCTCCAGGATGGTACAATGTACTGTAAAACAGCTACTGTCTCTTTCTCCAAAAGTGTTGACATTTGGACAGTTGATAAAATGTTCTTGCATTCTGCATGCTCAGCTTTAGAGCAGTTAGTGTGACATTGATGTGCATTGAATGGGGGAATGTTTGGGGTGAGGGTTAGTTTCGTTAGTGCTGGTGGCACTGCACGCAGCAGACATTTCATTGTCTGAAGCCATGACATTGTGCTAACGAGTCTGAATTCTGAATCTGGACAGCAAATTATTTAACACCCATAGAATCACAGGGAAGGGTAAGAGCTTCTGATCTGGTTAAATTGTCCACAACTAACCCACTGAACTCCAGCAAAGTCTGGACCCAATTCTAAGCTCAGTTTTTGAAGTATCAAACTTTGAATATTCTCTAACATGGGTCTTCAATTTTAACTTCAAAGATAATTTACACCCCTGGATGTTGCATCCTCCTAATTGCTGCACATTCAGAAAAAGCCTTGATCCTATTTGTGTCTTCCTCTTAAACATGGTTTTCTTTGTCTTTTTCTTTCTTTCTCAAGAAATTCCTCCAAGTTCCTGGTTGGTGATGACTGGGGAAGAATCTGCTGCTGGTCTGTGGATGGGTAGGAAGAAATAGCCAAGAGTTCTTGTTTTTTCAACCTTTTGGATGGAGAGAAAAATTACCCTCCAAAGCATGAGAGAATCAGAGAAACTGGAAGCCTCTGGTTGGGGACTGAATCTCAAAGGAGTTGCTGGACTGACCCTGCAGTCAAGTATAATTTAAATTAGACACTGGATGCCAAAGTTGTAAGAGAAACTGACAGATATGCACATAGACAATGAGATTTTGTAGTATTTGTCCTGGGATAACTTTTGTATTTAAAATGTTATTTTAGATATTGAATTTGACATAATACATTGTATTTCACAAATATTATCTAGCAAATAAAACTGTCTGGATTATGCCAAAGAGCAGTGTAGCTTAATAATAACAACATATTGTATTTTTAATATCATGGGATAAAAAAGTACTCAGGCTTCAAACAGGTGTTGAGTGAGTATGTTGCGGTATTTTTATTCTTCACTGACATGCAAGAATATTAATATCTCCATTCTTGCACTTCCTTCCTCCCTCCCTGAATCTGCATAAAAATGTATGCATGCCTTTTGAGAAGCTAATTTGTTTACAAAGTGAAGGCTGGAATTCCCAGGCTGATGCTGGTGCCTTTATCCAGCCCCACTGTGAACATGTGATGTGGTGCAATGTTTCCTAATTTCTGACTTTTCTTTATAGTAAGGCAGACAAAATGTATGGAATAGGTGAGGAGGAAGATCTGACATGGCTGGTCAACATATTCACTCATTTTCCTTCTTTGCTGTCTTCTTTCTAACCTTGTCCCTATACTTTCTGGAAGATCGGTGTATTAGACATACTTCAGGATTTACCTCCACAATCACCCTGTATGGTAAAAGTGAGTATTTGTAGTAAATGAAGGCTGAGACTATAGTGTAATAAATTTAAGTGCCATTTGTGTCCCTAGTGGGGATGGAGAAACTGTGAAAAATCAACCTCTTTAACATTTTAGCATAATTGGAAGGAGGTAAATTGATAACTCCCTTTCTCTTCTGCTCCTCCTTGACCTGGTGAAGAGATTGAATATCTTACCTCACATACAGAAGGGCTGCATAGCCACACAGGCAGAGCAGCTTCCTGAACACACAGACTGGGTCAGAGTAGTGCCAGGAAAGACATTATGAGCATGAAGGCTCTTTTATTCATACCACCAAACACACCCTTGGGCAGACAGATCCCTGTTTTCCAGTGCACTGGGACTGGTTAGCACTGCAGGAGTGAAGCCCCATGTGTGCTGCACTGGACAGCCAGAGATTGAGGAATGTGAGGAACCACTATATGCAAAAATCTTGGTACTAGAGACTTGCTCTTCAGCATCATTAGAAAGAATCTGGAGTAGAAGACAGGTTTTTACCAGTCTTCTTTTAACCACATGATCAACTTTCTTCTTCCTATAGGACATCGCTTAGCTAAGGACTCTTCTTTTGAATTATGTTGCTGAATGAGCAAGTGTTCCTATAGCAAACAGCCTCCTTCCCTACAGAGTGCTGAGACATGTCCCCATCCCAAACCCCCCATGGTTCAGCCTAACCTCCATAGTGAGTGAGGTAATTGCCTGTGGAAAATGCAGTAATTAGATGTCAGCTCATGATGCAGACATACAAGGAAGTCTGCATTATGTCTACACAGATGACCTGCCTGGTCTTCCTTTCTGACCTCCAAGTGCACGACTTGATGAGTCAAATACTAATCTTTCTGTGCTCAGGGAAACATACACAGAAAACAGGCCAAAACACACCAATATTTTTAAATCAAAGTAAGCCCTACAGAGCAAAGGTGGACTGTGCCTATCTTTATTTTTCTTGAGGACTGGAGAAAGGCCAATTGTCAACAAAAGTGTACTACTTCTTTCCTCTTCCTTCTGCACATTCCTTAGAAATAAGCTGTGATTTGGATACATGGACAGAAAGACTTGGATTCCTGTCAACTGCAAATACAGCTTTACTGAACCATGGTAAAGGAGAAGAGTAAGAGTAAGTGAAAGAAGGTCACTACCTGTGTTTTCATTCACCTGGTAAGCATCTGGGATAGCTTGCAAATTGTCTTCCCCTTTAGCCTTTCATGCAGCCTGTCTTTGCCAAGAGCAGATCCTCCCTCTTCTAGAGCTGGCAGTGGCACTCTGCAGCCTGGGCAGCTGCACTAATGGCTCCAATACTCTAAACATCAACCTGGCTTTGTTTGGTATGAGGCCAGCAGTAGGCTGGCCATGCATGGATTTGACAGGCTCATCTCCTTGTGCCTAACATCAGCTCTCTTAAATCTTCAACATTGCTTTGGCAATATCTGTTTTGAATCACAGAGAACAGGTCCAGAGTGTGCATGTGGGAATGGAAGTCAGCACGTTAAATGTATTCCCAAGTCAAGCTTCTCCTCATTTTCAGGGAGCTGCAATTTGGGAGAATACAAGATGCAGATGAATAGAAGTGGGTTGCAAATTCATCCTGGTAAAAGTTCTGATTAGGAATGATTCGCTGTACAACAATGCTTGGCTGAGAAAATTTTGGGTTCTTCTCTAGCTCTAGAGAATTTTTCCCAAATGACATAAATCATAGGAAGAAATACACACTGTGAGTACCAAAAGCACGACTCAGACTGCCGAGTTAAGGCGCAAGTGTCAGCATGCTGCAGCCCTCAAATTCTCTAGGCCTGATACAGCCAGTGTGTGTGACAGAGGTAGAGTGCTACCTGGTCATTTTCCTACAGGCAAGTCTCTGGGACAGGAAGCTTTTGCTCAAAATTTGTAATAAGTGGTTGAAGGCTCACCTGAAACCAACCCTCCTGCAATCACCTGTTTTAATATTTGTTTTGATCTCCTGTATATTTAGTAAATTAGGAATGTTCATTAAAATGTCCAGGAAATTCCATCGGCTCTGCATGTGGAGGTGACTTCCACTGATACATAGACTAGACTTGGTGCTAGGTCAGGGGCAGTAGTGGTGTGAGTTGTGAGTATCCTGGTGTGACACATGCTTGGGATGTAGGGGTAGCAGATCTAGAATATGCTTGAAAAATGAAGTATAGCAATTCCACATCAAATACTTTTAGCACAACGCCAATGTTACTGTAAGTGGAACAGCGTGAACATCAGCAGAGTGTTATAATTATCTCAGAACCAACTTTTGCACAGGGTAAGTAGCTCAGGGTGAGAATTAGCCTTAAAAGAAATCCAATCCCATTAGGATAAGAAATGCAGAAATAAGTTTTAACTCTGCCCTGTAGGGATATGAAGAAGAGAAATGTGGAAAAACACAACCTTTATGCGACTTTAAAAACCAGTTTAATCTAATTGAGTACCATAAACCCTAAAATGCCTTAATTACACTTATTTGGTTATTGCACAGACGATCTTGCTTCCTTGTTCAGCAACAGAACTCTTATAAGTATTACACTGAGCACCAAGTAGTGCCTGATCCCTAGCATTCTGCTGGCTAGTTAACACTCACGAAGCAATATTTGCCTGTGCACTGCAGGGCCTTTTTATCCTCATAAAAAAGAATTTACTCAAACCTTTTGAGATATCTATGCAAGGAAATCTGTAATTCTCACAGGAAAATTTTCCCTGTGGTTGTCACTATGTGCTACTCTTCTCAACTCAGGGATCAGTTGTTGCATTATTGGTGTTCATGGGGGAAGCTCTGGGCTCCTCAGAGCCTGATTATGAGCTGAATATATACTCCATATCTGGGCTGTATATTTACAGGCCCTTCTCTGTGCCAGTGCTGGGACTGTGATAAGTGGGAGGAGGCCCACTAGAAATCTACTGAAGCAGGTCTAATTGAACCAAATAGACCAGCTCAGTAGAGTAGAAAATAGTCCTTATATATCTACCCGAAGAAGATAATAACCTTTTAAATAACAGAAGCAATTTTATTTCAATACCCCAATTACTCTGAACTCTCAAATGTCAAAGTGCCAAGCACTTTCAAAATAACTTAATTTAGACATTTATAGCACTTAGACACTGCTAGTTTCTTATCTAACCTAATTATGGGTTGTACAGGAAATTGCAAAGCATCCCAATTAGTGTTATTTTTTATAGTGAAACACAGGAGTGGCCTTTGCCATTTGCCGTAATCATGTGCACAGTGATTTACTCATTTCGGCTTTTGTGCTAGTTCCTCTTCTATCCTCTGGTTGCTCTTTGAGAGTAAGCAAGGAGGAAGTAGAGGTAGAAGTGAGCATAGCTATGCTTGCTTGAGGGATTTGAAGGGCGTATTTTCCTCTGAGAGCAGAGTACAATTGCAAAGCAGGACCATTTAAGATGAGGAGGTGCCATGTAGAAAATAATGGCTGGCTAGCAAAATTGTTGACCTTCCTCTGATCTGAGCACTTAGGCCATGATTCTTGACTTTCCTTGTGCAATGTCCACCTAGATTTGATAATGTCAGGTCGTATCACTGGTGAAAGAAAAACAGCATCTTGTAATTAATTGCACATCTGTAAGTATCAAAGCAACCCACTGAAAGACTACAGAGAAGAAAATTTTACTGAGTTTAATATGCTTCAGAATAAATGGATTTAGCTTCTTCTAACAGGAACTGCAAGGCTAAATTAATCCCTGGCCTAACTCTCTCTGGCTTCAGCCCCACAGGACTAGTTCGGGGGAAAAGATGTATTAAGCTGCTTAACTGGTTGCCTGAAAAATCCCTTCACAGGCAGCGCTGAGCAGTTTTCATTCTAGTTCCTATGCACAGCAGGCAGAATCAGAGGCGGAAGAAATGGTGCAGCACCACTGAGCAGTATTCAGTGACTTGTTTGCTTTCATGGTAAGGGGAGGACGTGCATCCAGTTACTATGTTTGAAAGTGACAGCTGTTGCCCATCCCCATGTGGTTTTTTGCCCTGTATATTTTATGTGATGTCTTTGTTCTGTGCTGTGGTCATCCACCCTCCCCAGTGTCAGGAGAGAGTTTGTCTCAGCAGTCAGAGAAGTTCCTGCAGGCCTCTTCATTCCTGAGGATAATCCAAAAGTATCAATGGCTAATTTCTCAGGGAAAGATGCGGGGTTGTGGCTGGCTATGTACCACTGTTAACTGTGCCCAAGATGATGCCAGCCTGGAACAGGAAGGCGAAAGCCCCAAAGGCTATCTTGTCTTGTCACAGCTCTATGTACAAAGCCCTAGTGCACTATTGTGTTCTCATTCACTTCCTTATGGCAAAATACTGCTACAGACAAATAGGACTTTAACAAGGCTTAAATTAAGTCCATGAGGGAAAGCTTGTGTTTGACCAAACCAGTCCCTTTCCCCAAAGTTTTTCCTTAGCCAGGACCGCAACCCAAGTGAAATTGCCTGGGGCCTCTGTGGACATGACCTCCTACTTCTCTGGTGTGAGGTGCAGGGGCAGATCCTCACAGATCAGGTCTCAGATCCTCACAGCGGGGAAATGCAGCTGCAGTGACCGGCTCTGTTATGTACTGAAATGAAAACCTGAGCAGGTCTCAGCAGGAGGCTCACAAGGAGCTGCCAGAACATTTCTGACCATAGTGGTGGAAGACTGAAGAGCCCTTTGTGGGGTTTGGAAACAGCCCAGCAATGCTGGTAAGGAACAAGAGAGACACAATAGGGTGCCAAGACAGGGAGGAATCCTGAAATACCTATTGCTATGCAAGAGTCTTCCACTGACATGCAGTGTTTTGATCTGCCCAACTAAGGCAGTGAAATGGAATCAAACCTGCTGGTGGAACAACGCACATGGAATGAGTACATTTCACATTGGTGTAGAAATCTCAGAAGACCACTTGTTATCCAGTAAAATTTAGGAATTTTATCTTTTACCCTGGCAGGTTAGACTGAAACCAAAAAGGATCTGCATCTTGATGTCACTCACCAGAGGTGTTTTGGAGAAGCCCTCAAAAAGCAGAATTTAACCTACAAATTAAACATCAAAAGCAAACTTGCCCAGTCTGAGTCCTATGCCAGCAGAACCTGGCCAAACCCTGGCTAAGGACATAAGTTTATTGAACTTTTTAATGAAGAGAACCGCACAATTACGTTACAGTTGTACTAAAACAAATAATTTGCTTGCAATTGCAGAGATAATGACATGCTGACCACACCTACCAATTAGAAAGTTGTAATAAAGAGTAATAAAATACCTTTTCCTTGGGCTGCAGAATCAACCCCCACACAGCCTGTGACACTAATATGATTTACTCCTATTTGCTGATGGAGAATTCTAGTAATAAAATTTAATGTGGAGGAACAAGGTGCATTTAACCAAAGCAGTAAACATATCTAATTCTATTTAAAGCTATAGGGTGCAGTACATTAACATTTAACAATCTGATATTAAATTGGTGTGAAGCTAATAGAGCTGTATTTGTCAAGATTTCAGCACAAAGCCATGTTTTACCAATGACAACAGAAGGAGTAACCAAAATAGTGTGACTCAGCAGACTCCAACTGCTGCTTAATAAGGTACTAAGAGTCTTCATGGGAACTCCTGTCATAAAAGAACTGTGGGCCACCTTCAGCTCTGCTGCTGTTCTGCTGAAGCCAGAGAGTTAGGCCAGGGATTAATTCGGCCTTGCAGTTCCTTTTAGAAGGAGCTAAATCCATTTATTCTGCATTTCTCACACTGAAGCATATTAAACTCAGTGAAATTTTCTTCTCTGTAGTCTTTCAGTGGGTTGCTTTGATACTTACAGATGTGCAATTAATTGCAAGATGATGTTTTCCTTTCTCTGCTGCCATATGAAGTCAGTTCCAAACATTTGAAAAGCCTGGAATTTTCTGCAGAATGAAGACTTCAGTTCCAAATACTGGGACTTTCTAAATGCTGTGTAAGAGATAAACGCATATCCTTCAATCTAGGAAGCAATATCCTTCTCTAAGAAGCAATAAATCCTACAGAGAGTGAGACAACAAATCTTAAAAAAAAGGTAATTTATTCAGTTCAATTAACTATTATTTTTGGGAATTAGATATCAAACATACACAAGAATATATAGCATATTAATACATAAAGAATGGTATTCATTAACATGCTGGGCATAAATATACAGTAGAAGATTCTTCTGAACAATGGCCAGTTGTATGCAAAAGGAATGTTTATCACCAAACTTGAAAGTTTCACAGCTAAGTGGTCAAATAGTTAATGTGTTAGGATTTTATCTTTAATTCCAAAGTAATAACTAATAATGTCTGTATTTTTCTAAGGCTTTTTGAACAGCTGTCTGCATAACAGGTGTCCTCTCTGAATAGTCAGCTAAACTGGCTGTTCCAAAACTGATCCCTGAATGTTGAATCACTCGTTAGCACCAGTTTGGTTTTGGTCAATGAGTTAATTGCTGTTGTCACTGTAAGTCCAACACTTGATCAGAGAACAAGGAATGATACCATGCCCTTTTGGTGGGTGATTAACTCCTGGGATAATGCAAAGGTGAAACAAACATCTTTTTTGACAGCTCACAAACATTAAAAATGCAAATAGTTCCTAGCATTATAAATTGATAAAAGCTGGCCTTCGTTTGGAAACAACTGTTTTAAATAAGGAATAGAACTGGAATTAGTACTGCACAAAATGGTCAGCCTGATAAGCTTTTCCTAAATTCTTTTTTATAGAAGAAATTTGTATCTAATGTGGAAGCAGGTGACTGCATTTTATATTTACAGATCCTGGCTAGACATTAAAAAATCACGTGTGCTGCCTAATCTCTACCACTGTTCAAAAAAGTTAAAAAGCAGTTTATACAGACTCACTTATTCTGGTGAAACCCTCCAAAAGGCAGTGATGTGTTCTGTCCCTTGGTTGCATGTCTCCATCCTTGAATTGTCCCCCCTGCCCTCCTCTCCTGCACTCCCACGCCGTTACAGGAACAAGGGCATGACTGTTCCTGTGATGATTCCCAGCTATGCTCTGAGCCCTGGTGAGAAGTTGTTCTATCACTAAAAGGGTGTGACCTGTAAAGGAAGAACCAACTTCGACCATCTTAGTTGTGACTCCAGAACCCACGGCCTGCAAGTGCTACTCCAAAATGCGCATTAAATACTGGTGAATGAGCAGCCTGTCACGGGGCTCCCTCACAGACCTGGAGAAGACCTGGCACATGCCAAGTATTGGATCTCCATGACCTGATGGTGACCTAAAGAGCCCATGCTTTTACATCTCCATGAACTGCACAGTTACTCAAGGGCTAAAGCTTCCCAAGAGCTGAAAGATGTTGGGTATTGAAGTCTCCCTGAGCTTTGGGGAAATTTAGACATTGAAGATACGTGAGCTTGAAAACATCTGTCCAGCTATTCTTCATGACTAAAATGCCCAGGGTGGCACAGAATGGCTAATTTTCCATGAATGTGTGTCAAAGGAAAAGGAAGAATGCCTTCTCAGTTATCAAGAGGTAAAGAAAGAGGAATGGTATTTTGTATCCTCACATTTGGCTCATTTCCCTATCTCCTGAGCCCAGGTCTTTCCAAAGAAATAACTCCAAAGTCAGCAGAGCATTACAGAGTCTGTTCCATACGGAAGGAGAAGCTGTGTAATTTTTTCCTCTAGATCAGCTGTTCAGTAGTGCAGGCTACAGGATGAAACTTTTGCAGGTTCAGAAACACCAAACTAAACCAAGACCAAAAGAAGTGTCCTGGTTCTCTCAGTTTTTTACTCACTATCAAGTTTTTCCTATTCCTAATCAGAATTTTAAAAAATCAAATCCTGGGAGATGTTCCCAAGATATGAATATTCTTCCTTAAATCACTGGCATTTAACTGTAAGTGTTTTCTTCAGATTATTTTGAAATATTTTATTTCAAACACCTTACTAAAAGTAACATGAGTTTTTTTAAAGACAATGTCATTTAGAAAGGGAATTTGAAAACATAGAACACAAACCTTTTTACCTATTTCTGGAGAAGGGGAAAAAAAGCAGAAGTAATTTTAGCTTTTCCTTTGCTGTAGAAAAAGTCTCACCTTACTGGGTTAATATTTTTCTGTTGGGGCAAAATGCATTAAAGTGGCCATTTTCCTGGTCAGTGTCTTTTCCTTCAGGGGCAGGTTGCTGGGCATGGATCCTGCAACTAGTCCTCCTAAGGCTTGCTAAGATTTTTTTTGCAGCTGGGCTCAACACATTAACATTAAAGAAGGAACAATGTTTAGTGTTAAAAATGCCCCAGGTGGATCTGCAGTCCATTTCCAACAGGGGTATAGAACACTACAAAAGGTATCTCTGGGATGTCACTTGTTGACCAGCTGCTTTTTCTATGATTACTTTCAACTACATTGTGTTTAAAAGTCTCATAGAAAAATAGAAGTGCATGAATGGAAATAAAAAAATAAGGACATTTGTAGGATTTTTATAAATAAACAGCACAGCAAGATTTAAATAGTACACAGACAAAGGACATTTATACAGGCACGAACTGTTACAGCTTGTTCTCCTCAAAGAGTATCTGTGCGTAGACTGTCATACTGGGAATGCCTTTGGCTTCCTGAATCGGCTTCATCAGTTCAAGTTCAGCATATGTTAAATTCTCCTCTGCGATTTTTGGCTGCAAGACAGAACCAACAAATTAGTTATAATGTCATTGCCACTGAATGTAGATATTTTCTAAAATTTGCTATAGGTCTTCTCCCACCCATTCTAGTTCTACTATGTTGTTAATCAGTTTACTCTGCATTAGGGTTAGTTCATAGAAGATGAAATAAAAATAATATTAAAAACAGGAAACAGGAATAAGTAGGATTTTCAGGTTTGCTTCTAATTTCGCAAACACTGAACATTTTGACAATTCAAATATTGCAGACTTGAAAGACATATGTTAGCAAAATGTTCAGCCTCCTTAATACTAAATTTCCCAGTTTTATTTATTGCAGATTTCACAATTTGAAAGATATATGCCAGATTTGCTTTCCAGCTGTAAACCTTGGACCAGTTACATCTCTAATCACAGCCACTCACAGAGCCTCTCATTATATTTCTTAACAGAACCAAAAAATGTTAAAAATACGCAGAAGGCAGAAAAACCTGGATAGAATTACTGCCATTCCACTGGAATTTCACCACTTTTGCCAAGCTATAGAGTTCAGAGTTTAGAACAAAGGCCATACCAGCAAAACTGTCTGCTGTATTACAGTGACTGAATTTGACTTAAAATGATAAAATTTAGCTAAGGAAGATTGTCAATAAAATTTACTGAATACATTTTTCGTGGGTGGCAGAAGCTGCCTACTGCTATTGGGGTATTCATCCAGCCTAAGGTGGCTTAGAGGAGGAAAATCTTGTCTTGTGCTCCTGTGTGTGTTTTTCTCACAGTTGGCAGTGGGTTGTTCATGTCTGATTCACCTCAGAAAATGTAGCAACAAACAAAAGAGTTGCTGTGGAATTGTATGTGAGACCCTCAGTGTTTGAAATGGATTTCAGTTCATCTGTAGAAGATTGAGGTCTGTGCTCCCTGAAGAAGGGTGAAGCTCTATGGCCCTATGCAAGTAAAGAACTGGAGAATTTGTTCTTTATCTTCGTGAGTACTTGTTCTACCTAAGTAACTGGTGCCCTCAAGTTGAAGTGCAGAGGACAACTAAAAAACACAAAACATTTCAGCCATGTGAATTTTTGCAGTCACAAGAAGCAGCCATTGAAAGGCTGCATCTCTCAGTCTAAGAAAGGCTTCGGCAGTTGGAAACTTAAAACTGGCTCAAAATTCATAAACCAAAATTTTCCACAAAGTACTTAAATGTTAGGAAGAAACTGTAAATACTTGCCTAGGCCAAAAGTTTCACATTTTATTTATTGCTTATTTATTTCTGATTTAACACAAATGATTCCTGTTTCCTTGAAATGTGTTTGAGTAATTATTGTATTGTCTTCTGCCTAAAAAGATAAGCATCTAATAAGCTCTGAAATAAGTCCCTGTGCTCCCCTGCTTCCTGTTCTTTGCACTGCTCTGGAATCCTCTCATGACAGTTGCTCACACTCAGCATTTCAGGTTGTTTCCATCAGGGTGAAAAACTTTACACTTTTCCAGCATTAATTTGATCGTATTTCTTCTCTGCAGATCAAATCCTCAAATACTTTGTGCAGCTGCTGCTGCAAGTGGTGTCACTGAAGTCAACTGATCTGTGCAATGTGAGTACAGCCCTTCGCAGGGCACTGCCTCAGGACTGGCACCTTTGCACTTCACTGTTCACACAGTCTTCCCTCCCTCCCCCACTTCCATGATTAGTCCTATTGGATCTTGACTTCTGGTCCTCATTCACTATCAAATGCTCTGCTGTTGACAGCACAGAAAATTTCCTGCTTTCATTGAACTGTCTGGTGTAATGACAAAAGGAATTCCTGTGGATCCAGACAGATCTTGACTGTAACAGCAATAAAATCACACATTTATTTTCTTTGTTAATGTATTAGGACTGAACGGAACCACAGTGTTTAGAAGGACATCTCTCCAATACTGGCCTTGGCTTAAAGACTTAGAAAAACTCTTGGTCAACAGCTGTGACGTCTGAAAAATTTTTATATTGCCCTTTTCTTTCTATCCTGAAAGTATTGGCCTCAGTTTCTAGGCACTTCAGTTGTTTTTTGCTTTTATGTTAAGTTAAAGATTCCTTTCGAGATTTCAAAACTGTATGTGCCTGTCTATTCAGTTACGTAGTACAGAAGCTAAATACAGGAGTTACACTGAGGGTAGACACCACAACAACACCAACAAACGCTGAAGATTTTATTCCCAGTGTACAACAGCACATTGATTCTCTGTTTGAAGGTATTGGGAATTTTGCTGCCAGCTTCAGTGTCACATCAGACCTTCAATGCATAATGATACACTGCATGTGAAAAGCCTCCTAAAAATTAATCTGATAAAACTTTTCAAACAAAGACATTGGTCACTGCCAGAGTAAAACTCTACATTTTCTAAGTCTGATTGAGAACATCTTTTGAGGTAGAAATATTTTCATTGTTCTGTAGGAATCAGTTGTTCAGGGCTGGCTAAATCTGTGTATGTTTTCCCCTTTATTGTTTAATCATATTTCTTGTTATGTTTCCACTTAGAAAATGCTGCCTGTCCTAAAATAGCCAACCCAACGCCCAGCTCATGTAAATTTTAGAAGTAAGATTTATGAAATCATATTGTCCAGGTGTTTTATTATATTATCTCAAAATTGCATTGTTTTCCAGTGTAGATTATCTCTTTATTCTTACCTTATTCTATTATGTTTGGATATGAAAAATAACACTAGATTCCCCAAAACAAGTCATTGGGCAGTAGTGGCTGATGTGTTGCTTTCATACATTTTTATGATGTTCCTATAGTAAACATAATTTAATAAAGCCAAAACACACTAAATAAATAATTGCATCTAGAAAAGCAATAAAACCAAATAAAATTAGTACTTTCATAAGTGGAAAAGGTACTTCAATTACTGCTACAAGCAACAGCACACCATAAAATGTGTAGAATAATTTCCCTTATGCATATTTCGAGTATGTAATAATTTGATTGAAGATATGAGGAAACACACAGGAGGTTCAAAATTGTGAAAGGTATACAGTTTTCAGCAAAGGATGTGTAATAACAGTGCATGGGAGCCAACACTACTTTAAGTACCTGTGGTAGCCAGGTTTTTATTCCATGCTCTCTTCTGTACTTCATTTATCAACCACATGTTTAATTTAATTTGGCTGGTTTGTTTGTCCAAAACCAAGTTTTTTTGAGCAGACAGGGGAAAAAACCACCCTATTTCTGCGATTTCATCTCTCATTAGGATTGGATTTTGTTTTGGCAGTGTTAACCTGGAACTGTGCCACCACCTCCTTTCTAGAACAATCGCGTGACTTCAATAACTGGTGTTATAGGTGGAATGGAGGGTAGGACAGAAGAAGGAGAGACAATAAATGACTGGCCATTCATTCCTCTCCTTCTGTCCTGGCGCTTCATCTAGGACGTCATTGGGATTTCTAGGGCTACAACATCCTTTTCTAAAAAATTTCATCATTGTTCCAAAATATTGAAATTATTTCTTCAACTGGCATTCCTAGATACAGCACTTATCTTGCATGTCTGTTTTCTCATCTTGGGAACATACACTTTGCCAAAATGTAAATTAGGAAGAGTTATGATTTTCCAGTGTATCTTCTGGCAAATGCAAAATTATTCCTCTTCCAGCTTTCTTCCAGTTTAATTTTAGTTTATTCCAGTCACAGGGCTTCCCAGGGGCAACTATTCAAAAGAGTTCACTTATAGGAACATTTTTCTTATTAAACAATCTGCAAGGTCTATCATGTGAATATGTAAAAGAAACTAAAGTATGTGTATATATGGTTCTGTTTTTATTTGGTTTGCCTAGTACATAAATGTGTTAGAAATTAACTAGAAGGGTTGGGTTTTTAATCAAAATTATTCTGAATTTTATGTCACAATTACCAGGAACGTCAGTTTTGCTCTTGCTAGGCTTGGCTAGTTTGTTTCTTGGCAGCCTCAAGGATGTTTACTGTGAGCACTGTCAGACTTGAAAGTTCTTTAAGTTTTAACTAAGACTCCTCTTATCCAAATTTGTAATTAGGTATGAAGAAAACAAGCAAATAATAACCTCATACATTTAACTTCTCTGGAAAAACAACTGATGCCAACTTGCTCTTAGAGATTGCTGCATTCTCACTGTTCCATGACCACACATGTTATCATGAAGGTGACAAACTGAATGTGATTTTTTAGTTTACTATCAAAAATAAGCGGAAAAGGCCTGCCTTCCCAGTTTATTTCAGTCTTAAATATTTCAGAGACTATTGCTGCGGACATTCGCCTTTGAATTCAGTGTCTATATAATCACATGTAATGTAGTTTTTGTTTGAGATATGATACAAAAAGACTTTTACACAGGGGGGAAAAACCCTGTAGATGAAATTAAATTTTCAGCTCTGAGCTTTCTGGATTTAACAAGCATATGTCCCAAATTGTGCACATGGCAGCGGGGTTGGAACTACATGAGGGTCAAGGCCCCTTCTAAAGCCATTCTATGATTCTCTGAAATTCCAGTCAGAGCTTCGCAGTATTTTTAGTAACTCCAGTTTCCTGCAGTAACACTTGAAAATGAAACTCCACCCTCACTGGCATGGCCTGCACTCGTGGGTGAATGGATTAGGTCAGCAAGGATAAAACCCTGCCAATTCTGCAGATGTTTGCTGGTGTGATTGCCAGTACATGGCAAATTTCCACCTGTGGCCTGGCCATGCCGTGCTGTTGGGTGGACACGTGGTGCCTGGGGAGGCTGCAGGAAGTGCAAATGGGAAAGGTACAGAGTCAAGAGGTGCTGCTAGTGTTTGTTTGACCCAGTCTCTAGGAATCGCACTTCTGGCCAGGTTCCCCACAGCACCAAGAAAACAGCCTTGCCCCAGTGCCATGAAGGAGCTCTTCTCAGCAAGCACACTCTGGAACTACCAACTTTTTTCTCTCCCTTTCTCTTGCAAAAGCCAAACTTGACTCTTCAGCCTTTTTCCTTTAATGTTTGAGAAACATCCTGTTTTGTAGTCACAGTCAGTAAAAAGCTCCACAGAAAAATGCAGATACTGTCCAGATGGCACAGCTCAGGAGCATTCAGTGTCACTGCCTGAGCACACTCCATCAGAAAGTGTCTAGACAGGACTCCCCAGGCCAACTGGTTGGGCTGTGTTACCACAGGAAGAGATTGTTGGTTGTCTCTGTATCCATGCCCAGAAGGGTGGAAACTGCATGCTGAGTGCAGCCTGAGGGGAAGGCAGTACCCCATCATTTCCTCTGCATATCTCCTTTTCAAAGCATCTGGTTTTTGAAGCCATGGAGGGGATGGGATATGGCTGCCAGCTTGGCTATCACTGGAGGGTCAGTGATGGAGGTGAAGGTGATGTGCTGAAACAAAGATACAGCATATTTGGTGGATGGGTTTGCAACTCCCTTTTCTGGGCCACCAGGACGTGGGAGAGAGCACGTGCTGGCAGTGGGATCAGGCAGGAGAAAACTCACTGTAGCTTCAGAGAGAAAAGGATTAACCTTTGACAGTCCTGTTTTTAAATATACACAGGAAAACCTCTCCCTTTATAATATGTGATCTTTCTTGTGCTGAAATCAGCAGTGTTCCTGCCAGCCACAGATACACGTAATGCTCAAACCCTATGAACTTCAGTGGGATGATTTCCTCATTAAGATAGTACCATAACTCAAAGGTCAGAAAGAAATTTTTTTTTAAGAGCTTCAAGTGTTTACCAGTGTCAGTGACTTGATCGCAGGCAGAAAGCCAGAGATTCCCCTGGAACAGAGGAGCCTCAGAAATTACTTCTGCAGGAGTTCTGAGGCTAGATCTGCAAAATGAGTTATCCTCTAGAAATCCGTCTAGTGGCCAGTAAGAGTGCTGAAATATCAAGAGGGATATTCAGTGCCAAAGCTAATAAGTATGACATTGAAAAATGCGGAGAGTAGGAATTAGGACTTTTAGTGGCCTTATCAGTTAAAAAGGACAGGTTTTTTTTTCCCATTAAGATATCTATTTTTTATTTCCTATAGCATAAAATGCCTATACTCCCTGCGAACAATATCTACAACAATTTGTGAAGACTCTTTCACCATTGCATCTAAATCTTATTATTGAATCCCACAGAAGTTATGATTACAAAGTCAGGGACAAAGATGATTTAGTAAGTCCCACTGAATGAGTTTTGGGGGAAGAGCATCCTCACCTTTGCTAATGCTCTATTGCTTTTACAGTTGCAATTATTCCTAGATTCCAAACCAACATTGCTGGAAATCAGGCTGATTTCTTCTTATCATTCAAAAAAAGCCAAGGAAGTAAATAAAATTTTTCACTTCACTGATGACACTTCCATTACGCCAATTTTGTCGTCACACAAAAATCATCTACTGTGGGATTTTGTAAATACACAAGTCTCAACACAGATCCAACAAGAAATTTTACGTATTTATACAGATCATTCCTTCTTGGGTGTAAAGATAGCAACCTGTGACCTGAATGGGAAAGCAAGCATAACTCAATAGTTTTGAGTACGTTGAGTTCTGAGTGTCAGCCTGAATGTGCAAATGATATGCATGTCCTATGCACAGCTCACATCCTATGAAGACACTGAAAAATAGAAAAGATTATTCATCTTGCAGAGAGAGGAATTATGAGGACTGAATAGAAATATTCAAGAATAACAGGAAGTCTAGGGGGAAAACTGTTCACCACTGCTTTGTATATCATATGTATGGTCTTACTTGAAGTCTGTGGAGATCAATAATGCCTTAAGAAACTGGGAGCTTAAATCATCACCCATTGTTACATGTTGTGGAGGAAGCAACTCTTCCAACAGAGGGTGGTACAGCTTTTAATTTAAAGTCATCCAGTAGAAGGAAGACCTGATTGCTACCAGATTCAGAATTCACGAATTACTGAGCAGATGTATTTCACTTCCTTTTTCTTTCTCAAGGAAAGGGCCAGTGGTACCTACCGTTAAGACTACTGAGGAATCCTACCAGCTGTGAGAAATACTGACTTCTAGAAATTTCCCTCAGCCTTGGATAACCATAATCCCTTCCTGGTTCTCAAGTTGCTTTTACATCATCATCATCAAAAGGAGATCTCAGTAATCATGTAGCACTGACCTACTGGTGATCCAGTTTACGCTGAAATAAACAATGCTGTCTACGCTGTAGAGCTGAAGGTAGAAGGATGCTTCTCTTAAAAAGCTCAGTGCTATCGTCACTGAAATCACTCTGCCCAGAAGTCACAGAGGAACAACATGAACTCTGTGGTGGGGAACAAGAGAAGCCAGACAGACTATACTCAATAAAGAGGTTATTCAGGAGGTTAGTCAGTGTAGGAACAGCAGAAGCCAACTCTTGGGTACTGTGAACTTTACATGGACATGTTTGAAGAATTAAGCCAAATTTACCTGATTTAGAGTGTGATATTTATATGATGTAGCAGAGTGCACATGTCAGCGGCAGAATCAGAAGATTCCCTATAGCCTGTCTTACCTGGGCAGGTATTCCTCCCCTTAAAATTTAGTGTGGAAGTGATGAAGTCAACAAAAATTTTGCATAAGTAAAGATTTCAAGGTCTGATCTAACCTGAAGTCACGTCCTTCCCATTGGTTGTAGTGAATCACACAGGACCTCCTAAGATTGATGGTTCCAACCTTCATGAAAAGACACTAAAGCCTTTTCATTTAGATGATGTTCTGTAACTGACACTCTAGGGCTATGACAGCTAGTCTCTAGGAGGCAATGAAAGGCTTACCAGAAAATTTGGTTGAGGAAGTAGAAGATTTATCTCTACCAACTCAAAGGGCTAAGTACTTAAGGCTAGAGCAGAACAGCCTTTAGAGAGAAGAGTTTGTGGGGCCCCAGAATTTTCTTCTTTGTAATGACTCTCTGTGCTTCTTGCATGCTATAAAAAACATCCCTTTTTGCATTTCAGCATCTCTATTTCCTTTGATCTGTACACATTACTCATTGATGCTAATAGAGAATGAAACTGATGGGGAATATTTTTGCAACAGGGGGAGCATAGAATTGTTATTCTGGCTAAAGCAAAAGCAATATGACTTAAGCAGAGTATTTAAAAGGCTTTACTCAAAGCTGTACAATTGAACGTGGTATTAGACTTTCTCTCTCTCTCTTTTTTTTTTTTTAATTTTCATTGAGATTATGTCCATATTTTATCCAGGTTATTGTGTTCTTGTAAAATTGTACTGCAACCCACTCTAGCATGTTAACAACAAAAGAAATTGTCTAGCTTATTATAAACATCTTTCAAGAAACCAAAAGCATATGTCCTCTGGAAATAATTTTGCTGGTATTTAGGTTATTACAAAAAAAATTCCCAAAACACTGGAATTATTTTGTAATGTTCCTTTATACTCCAGTTTGTTAGCTTAGGTTTTCTAGAATATTCTCCTGGTGCCCCAATATAGTCCCTTCCTTGGGTTGCACAGGGAAACTGCAGAAGTGGTCCAGAAACTCAGCAATATGTGTCTGTCTTTGCAGTAGTGATTACCTAGTAAATGTGTGCCATCAGTGAAAAAAGACCTAGTGTAGACACCAGCTGTGCAATAATTATAGTTGGAAAGAAAAAATTATTTTATCCTGCAGAGATTTGGCAGGATAATGATATTATTTTTTTTGCCCCAAAGCAGACTGAAAATTTAAAATCTGAGAAATTTTTGAGAATTAAAATGGGGAGAAAAGTTTGCTGAAAATTAAAAAAAAGTTACATTTAGATGTATTTGATATGTCTTTTTCTCTGTATTTTCTACATGTTTTGTCTTTCCTTAAACTTCTTTTACTTCAATTAGTTTAATTTTCCTCACTGAAAAGAAGTAATTTAAAAGCAGAAAGTATGTATTTTTTCCCCTGAGAATACAGAAGCATAGAAAACTGTTGTAAAAGGAGGCAAGAGGAACAGAACTGGGAAACTGCTCTGGGAAGTGCCCTGCTCAGCTTCTGAATGTGCCTTATGAATTTACTTCAGTTTAGTTTACTTTGTCCCTTAATGCACTTTATTGCTAGGTGAGTTTATATTTGTGGGATTACTTTTTGACCTAAAACTAACTCATGTCCATCGATTGTCTATTTTCTGTGGGCTGATATGTCTCCCCAGGTGCACTCTGAGGTGAAATCTGAAAGGGAAGAGAGCAACATATGGAAACAGCTGCCAGACCCAAGTCCAACAGCAAGGCATTAAAACAGAGTCTGCTGTCTGCATGCAGTGTGTAGGTCCTCAGTTGTGCTAGGGGAGACAAAGCTGATTTCATTGTTTGAAAAGGCTTTACTCCTGCTCACCTCCAAAGTGTTTGAACCTTGACTGGTGTGGTGTAGCAGGAAGGGAAGAGCCCACAGCTATTTGAGGGCTATCCTTGGAATTATTCCAGAAAGAAAAAGCATCTGGAAACAGATTTACTTCAAGTTCAGCAAGTGTTTATGTGCTTTATTGACCTGCAGGAAGAGTCTGAGTGCTTTAACTGATGAGGGCTTTTCCTAAAAGGGCTGAAGACTGCCTGATTACTGATGTGCCCGGGTGCTGGGATTTACACCGTGGGCATGGCAAAGGGTGGCTGTCACCCCTGGTGCTAAATGTTCTCATCTCTGTCCTCTTAGCAGATCTTTGGCCTGCCACAATTACGAAAACTGACATAAGGCCTTTTTCACAGAGTTTTAAAACTCTGCCTCTTCCTCTACTGAAGCCTGACCTGTATGAGCAGAGTCTGGCCAAGGGGAAATCCCTGCAGGACCTGCAGAGGAACAATGAGCTCCATATCCAAGCAGAAAAATTGCCTAAGATACTAGCTGAACTGTTCTCAAGTCACCTGGCATTATGCCCAGGTATCCAGGGTTGTAAAACGTAGAGGTTATTTACTGACAATTGATGGGAAAGTTCCCAAATCTAACCCTCATCTGAAAGTGAAACCATCACGTGGCATTTGAGTTATTCCAGTGGCATAGTTTTAGGCACCCACCTTCACCTGATACAGAGAGTTGGTCTCTCAGGGATCTCTCTATTGCCAGGAAGGGAGAAAGGATTCCAAAAGGCAATTCAGAGCAGTAGTCTGAATTACTAGGAGCACCAGGCTCCTACTCTAATTCATCTCTCTTTCTATTGACTACACAAGGACCATAGCAGACCACTGCAGCTATAGGCATCTGAAGTGAGTTGGTACAAAACTGTGTCACTCTATTACTGCTGGATACCTTGTCCAGGCACTGCTTTGTTACAAAAGCAGAGAAACATCTCACCATCTATCTGATTTGTCTGGCATGTATCTGCAGGAGTATTTTTCAATCAGAAACTCATACCCAAGAGAAACTGTTATATGAAGGGTTTTTTCCTTAGTATGAGCTCTATACATATACATCTTATTCCTGCAATTCAAGGCATTCCTGACTTACACCGGTGTAGTGCAGAATAAGGCTCCCCATTTCTGATTTGAACTCTCAAAAGAATTGTGACCAGTACAGTTATGATTCTGTCAGTAATTGGTATTTTTTCCAAAACACCAGCTGTCAGAAGCACGTGAGGATGAATAGCAGGTTTCATTTAAGGAGAGGCCAAGTTTGTAGACATGACAACTGTTAGAAAGCTGGAAAACATAATCCAGTGTAACATAATGCTCAAAATGAAAAGAACCAAGATAATTCATCCCTTGGAAATGTATTACTTAAAAAAAAAAAAAGGACCTGTATGATTTTTAAGGCAATTTATAGTATCTGGACCTAGAGTTCTGGCAACATTACAGCATTTGTATTGAGACAGAAGAATATGCAGAAAATTATGTCACAGAATATTACTCACCAGGATCAATTTTCTTTGAGGTTTCAAGAGCTTGGGCTTAGGGAAATTATTGGCAATTGGAGCTACAAAAATAAATATTAAGGGATCACTTCATGTCATTATCATTCACTGTCATTTTTAGTATACGTATTAGCAATTTATAAATTACATATTAATAGCAAATTAGGAGCAAATGTGTGTACTTATACAAGAGTTTAACAATATTTCAGGTATTTTACAAGGAAACATAATGCTTATGAATTAGAAAAATTCTTTAATCATAAGATTCAAGAATCTGATATGCAAGACATGCTGTTTGTGTGCAAATGCTAGAGCAACTATACCCCCTGAGAACTGATCATTTTTGACCTAACCCACAGTAAATCTTCAGGTCCTTTCCCTCCTCTCTCCCACTGGCTTAGCACTGCTTTTTCACAGAGGGAAAGTACACTTTTTTTTTGTGTCTTTAAGCGTTTGTGAGACTGACCCCGGAATTGCAAATCCTCTTGGAAAATGAAGTCCCCAAGAGGCTGGCCTTTATCTGCCCAGTTTGTTTGACTTCCCAAGTGCACCAGCAATTTTAAAGAGTACAATGTGCTGGCTTCCCTCAGAATACCCCCAACAAGTAATTTCAACTTGCCTAACTTTAATCTTCTCTTTGAGCGCAGTGAATATTGCTGCAGAGGTTCCTCTCTCTCCTCTGGTTAGTGGGAGCTGAGACCTCCTGCTTGGACTCATTGAGTAGCATCTCAGAATGGCTAAAGCTGCAGAGAGGTACAGGCAGCAGGTACAGGCCATTTCTTCCCCCATAGATGGGAGCAAGAACAGGCCACCTCACAGGCAGAGACAGTGGCAAAACGCAGGATTCCTGACGTCCCACGCTCTGCTGTCCCTCCTTGGTTGTGCTCAGGTTTTGAAATACCTCTGTGTCCCTGTGTTCATACCTTTTGCTGGGATGGCTGGTGGCTGCTCCAGTTTCACTTTCTCTTTCTTTTTCTTTACCTTCTTAGGCTGTAGAGGAGACATGCTTGTCACACTGGTAACTGTCTCCCCGGAGCTGCAAAGCACAGGCCCAAAAGTGAGGGGAAAATGAAGGCAATGGAGGGAAAGACAGTTTGTCCCTGTGAGTTCATGCAAACACATCATCTTCCACTTGTGGGAGTCCATGCCCAACAACCTGGGTTGTGATCTGAGGATATAATGAAAAACCTCTTAGGGCGGTTGGAAATGCTCTGGGTTTTGCATTTTTTCAGCCATATAGTTTGGCTGAGAAACTCAAAGAGTCTCACTCATCCTGGCATAGAAAATGCAATGTCAGGTTTAAACAAGACTCGTTTCACAGCACCTATTCCTTAAAGGCATGTGGGACCCCACTGCTGCACCCAGGGTGAACTTCTGCCCACCTGCCCTAAGGGCCAGAGACACAGGCAGGTTATGTGACTTGCATCAGCTCACCATGGGAAGTGTATGGAAAAGCAAAATCTTTGATGCAGATTCTGGGCTAAGACTGGCTGAGGGGCCAGGAGAGCATACAGCATGTCTTCAGGCAGCTCACAGACCCACATTTACAAAAGCTGGCTTCTTCAAGGGGGCCAGTGTGCTCAGGGAATATAAACCGAGAAAGAGTGCCCCAGTCTCTAACTCGGGCATTCTCCAGTACATCTGTGCTGAAAAGGTGCTATGAGGGAAGAGTACAAGTTACACTGCAAACAGACTCCTATCCAAGAGGGCTTCTGTGTTTGGACTATTAGAGTTTAACAGACTCTAAGGCTGGATTTTTTACCCTTATCACCTCCCAAAGCCTGAGATCAAAAATCCTGCTTTGACTATTCAGGGCTCAGATGCTCAATCAGGTTGCAGCGATTGTCAGCATGGGTCAGCTGAGCTGTGCAGGGTAACTGACTGTGCAGGGGCTCCCTGCTTGCGACTAAAGGGGAATAAATTTGTCCTGGCTTAAGTGATAATGAAAGGAATCTTAACTAACAGCTGGGGTGGGAGGAGAGGGTAAACCATTTAGTTATGGTGACGACGGTGATGGAGGTGACTTGGTAAGCAGTTGTTGCTCAGCTGCATCTGCCCCTGGGCTCACCCTGGGCAAGATTAGGGCAGTCTGGTTGTGGGGACCTTTCTCTTCTGTCCTGGGAGTTCCACCACACCACGGAATACAACCAGGGTCTCTACAGTTGTAACACTGCAACACTTATTTCACTGAACTTTAAGTCATTTGACCCAATCTCCCGTTACTCTCCAGATTCTTTTGCATAATGAAACATTCTCTTTGTATTAATAGAATAAAATATTCAGACTGGGCCAAAGACTTAATGATAAGTTAAGACATGTCAGCTATTGCCCACACAAGAACAACAAAATTACAGACATTACCATTTTACATAGTTGTAAATCCAAATGAATGTCACTACCATTATCGCTCTGGATTTACACTTGTGTAGATTACAAAAATACTCTGGTTTGCTGATTTTCCTGAGTTCTGCTTCATGTACTCAGTCAAAAACATAGATTTGCTGCCAAACTTTCTAAAAAGTGTTTTAAAAGTAAAATATGTTTGTGAATTACAAATAAATCACATCAGTTATGTAAACAGAGGGTTGCATTGAAACAATTTCAAAGTCTGCCTGCTCTACTGTGAACCTATCCCACAACAACCATTTGTTTCTATACTAAAATCAAGACAAAATGGTTTAAAACCAGCAGAAAATGAAACAGTTCTGCCTGGCTTCTTTGTACAAAAAACAAACTGCCAAGAAGAAAGATTACCAAAAAGGAGATGAGAATGATTTTTTTTAAATGTTTTTGGGTTTAATAATCCAAGGTCATTAACAGAGATGTGTAGCTTAAAGATGCTATTGTTCTGATATAAATTCTTTAAGCACAATATATGAAAAGGCTTAGTGTCAATTCATTGCATTAGTTATTTTTCCTGCTTTGCCACTGAAAAAGCAAAGCTCCAAAGAAATGTATTTGTAACTTGCAGGTTTCTTTCAAATGCCAGGGCCACACAGGGTTAACTAATTCTGGGAGATACAATAACTACACTTGCCATCTTAGAACTGAGCTTCTCAAACCAAACAAGGAGGCTCAGAGAAGACTCCTTGGCTCTGAAACACTGCCTCTTTGTGAGCTTGTCTTGCTCTATGTCTAAAAGGAGAGTTCGTTTTTTATCTCCAGCTCCTTCTACAGCCTCCTGGCTTCTATTTCAATGGTGTCACGTTGTGCATTTCTGGAAGGATCTAATGAGTTTCTAGAGAGCAATAAAAATACAGGGGCAGGGGGAAGTAACCTGTGGAAGGCGTGCAATAATCATGGAACCAGGGCAGCAGTTTCCCTGGAGGTCATGCCTGTTGCAAGACCTGGGAAGCTACTAGAATTTTGGCCTTGCTATCCTTATTAGACTCTAGGATGTGGAACTTTTCCTGTTGTCATCTAAATCAGCTATTTTCTCTTGTCAAAGGTCTGCATGGGGGTGACAAAAAATTCACTTGAGTGAACTGGGAGTTGGATATTTTCCAGATAGGGGAGCTGTGTGAAAAGGTGCCAGGGATAGTTGGGTTCTTGGTTCTGGTTCTGTGTGGCAGAATTTGGTCCTGTGATGTGAGACTGGCACTGTGGAACAAGGTGTTGGGATGGACAGCTTTCTGAGGTGAACACTTTATTTACTTCCAATTACTTATCTCCAGAAGAACAGTCACTGAAGGACTAGAGAGTTCAGGCCAACACAAATACAGAAGACAGAAAAAAATGTTCCTGTTTTTAAAGCTTCGCCTCCTAGGGGTTTCTGGATCGGAAAAATGACAAAATGATCCAGTAACAAGGAAAATAATAATAAGGGTATTTAAAGCAAAGAAAACACTAGAAAATGGAATTAGGTGGTTTGGAAAACTAAAAATAACTGTACTATTTTATTTAGGTAGTTATTTTTAAAATGTGGTAAGAAATGGGTTTTGGTCAACTCTTTTTTTTCCCTTAATTTTTTACTGGTCAAGTAGCAAACCAAAATGTAAATATTTGGTTTTTTGTACTCAGGAAATCTGGATTTAATTTTCTTTTCACCCACAGCCATTTTGTGAGACCTGGGGCAAATCACTTAGCCTGTTGTGCTTTAGATCCCAATTAAAAGTAAAAACATCACTCTGATGTCAAGACATAAAATATTTTAAGATGCTTAGGTACTACTGCAGTGGGAATGCAGACATTTCTTAGACATCAGACTATTAATGTAATTTTGAAACTGGATTCTACTCTGTGTTTAAAATATCACTAAGGGAGTTGGAGTTGAGCTTCTCTAATCAAGGCTGAATTTTGCACAGTAGTAATTTTAAATGGCAAGGATCTCATGCAAACTAGGTAATCAGTTTGGCCTAATGGATATTTAGACAGTAGGTTCTGGGTCTAAATGTGTTGAATTAAGTTCCAAGACAAGGAATTTGCAGGTGAAAAGCAATGAGTTCAAAGGAATTAATGGTTTGTGTTTTGAGCAGAGGGTGGAAAATAAATGGTACCAAGTGTGAAACATAACAATTATGATACTGGTAGCACTTTCATAGCTATTTAATTTTAAAGCCCTGAAGTCAATGCACTTTAGCCACGCATTTGTGTGATTGAGGATTTCATTAGCATAACTTGTCACACTGAAATACATGAAACTGTGCTTTTACCCATATAGAGTCATGCATTTCTTTCATTTCTTGAGATTCTGTTTTATGATGAAGAAATCACATTGGCTTGTTTTCTCCCCTCTATTCAGCCTCCTAAGTTTAGTGCTTGCAGCAGTATCACTGCTACATCATCTGTCCCCAGAGAGTCAGATTTTGTCGTATGAGTTTTTATCTGACTGCCATGCTCCACTTTTTCACTTGGGTCTCATCTTTCTTCTCTTTTTATGTTCTCTACAAATCTACTTTGATTTCTTCCCCCTCCCCATCCTTTTTTGTTTGTTTGTTTTTTGTAATTCCAACTTTGTCCCAGCAGCTAACAAAGAAGGGGTAAAGAGAAAATATCTAGGAAAAAATGAAAACTGCTGAGCTGTCTCTCTAAAGTTTTGGGCAGTGCAATGGCTGGTCAAGGTCACAGAACAAAGCTCTGTCCATGAATAACAGGAAAGTTTCGGTTTGTACTGGCCTCTCCTGAACCCTGTGCTGCTTTGGTTTGATTTCACTTCCATCTGAGTGCCAGTTAGATTGAATATCGTGATAATCCCATGAGAATGCACTAAAAATCACACTACTGGAGGATCTAGGGCATGCTATACTTGGCATTGAATCCTGCAGTGTCTAAAGATACTATGAGAAACAGTATGTGACACCAAGAGGTATTGGATTTAAACTGCAAGGCTAGAAACACATGGTTTCTGTCACTGAAAACTGGGAAACAGCTGTGCTTCTGTGTTGTTATGAGGCATGCCTCTTTCATCTTTTTTGTTTGTAAAATGTTTGTCATATATTTTTACTGCAGTTACAGTCCAATATACATACAGGAAAATCACACAATGGAAATCAGTTTTATAGCCACACCATCAAAAACTTTTGGCAGCCAATGGTATTTAAAGGAATGGTGATTCATACTGCAGCAGAAGTAGAATTCTTCCCATCACTTGGAGTCTTCAGCTGGAACAGGCTGTGGGCCTTGAAAATTTGCTTTTGAACCCCATTCCATTCCTGGGTGTGGGAATCACTGGGTAACATTGTGATTTGTTCTATGTGCATGGATGGTTTAAGCATTACCATCCCATGAGGTGTTGGGAAACCCTAGAAACCCACACAGGATGAAAGCAGGCTTCTTCAGAAAGCAATTCAGAGCATCAAGGAGAGGCTTGTCACTGGAGAACCTGCAGGACCTGCAGCTAGCCCAGGTAGATCTCCCTTTTCATGCACAGCAGGCACATCCATGAGTCAGGGACCTTGGACTCTTTATCTTCCCACAAGCATTTTGGAAACATTACTCCTATTCTTCAGCATACATAGCAAAACAAATCCCGAACTGGTACCTTGGTTTATAGTAAAGAGATCTCCTACCTGTTCTGGGGGCATTTCACCAGGTAATGCTTCACTGTTAAAGAAAAGTAAAAAAAAGAAAAAATGTGACTTCACACCAACTTAGTTTATGAGTTTCAAATGGACACTGCAGACAGACCTGTGTTGCTGAGACTGTGGAGTTGCCAGGTTGTTACACTGGGAGAGCTACTGATCATCACCACATGATATACTGTGCTTTAAAATGCAGTCTGACTCGAAGACATAGCTGGTCTTGGGAGAGGGGAATGTATTAAACAACACCAAAAATCTCCTGTGGAAATGCCAGGCAACACACATTCCAGTGGTCAGCCCAGCCAAAAGACAGCTTGCTAAGGAAAAGCACAGCAGGCCAGTAATTTTACTTTGAAGGCTTTTATTTCCCTTGTGGTGCCTGTATTTATTTCCAGAAGCCTGAAATAAACCATTCACCCACAGGAACCACTGCTGTTCCTAATGTAAGTCAGATTGTGGCCGCAGGCATAAAGGGATTGCCTCCTGGGATCAGATCAGAGGTCCAGTCCAGCCACTATCCTGTCTCTGACAGCTGTGTGTGTGAGCTGTGTAAATCCTTCTACTTCATATTCCTTTGAGTCAGTAGTCCTGAGCAAGGGCAGCTGCCCCCACTGCAGCCTTTTAGGAGCCAGGGTTATTACGATGCTCTTTTGTGGCTTTGTGGCTTCTATGCCTCTCTTAAAGGACAGACTCTGGCTCTTCTGGTCAACCTACTGCCAATTTATATCTCAGAAGGATGAGAGGGTGCATCCCTGGGTCATGATGTGAAGATGAATGCAACACAGACATGCCCGTCCTTTCTTCTCTGTTCTTTACAGGCCCATGCGAACCAGACACCAGGGCACTCGCGTGACTATGCCCCTCTCTATGGGAAAGTTTTCGTATTTGGACTTAGCTAACTTCTCCTATTCTAAGGCAGCTATGCAGCTCCCAGGGGGTGTGTTTTGGTCCTAAGAAAAGGGGAGCTGAGAGCACCAAGAGCTGGGCTAACACAGGGGCCATGTTTAAGCCACTCAAGGCAGTGCTTCCATCTACCTGCCAGGCCTTTTTCAAATGTACAGGAGAACAGTAGGCCTGACCCTCCAGGAGTAAGGGGATGCTCATGTACAGTGCTGACACGCTTTTGAGCACACAAATATTCACATATTTGGGTAGTGAAGAAAGGTTCTGGCGGCTCAGAAGAACCTACATTTTCTCTTTTGTATATCCTTATTCTATATTGTATATATTTCAGTATTTAGCTGGTGTTGGTTCAATGTAAACAGACCTGTCCTCCAAGCTGCTCACAGCAGTAAACTGACAAAACCAAGCAAATTCTAACCCAATGTCTGCTCAAGAAAAACTGGGATACATCAGTCTAGTGCTTGTGGCTTCAGGGTGACTCACCATGACCAACATACTTAGGTGTGGGTACTCCCTTGGCACAAAACCTTTGTCATCACTTAAGAGGGTAGGAAGAATAACATCGATCTTGCTCCTTCCTCTTGGCAAGCAGAGTTGTTGGGTTCAGTCAGAATCAGTTACTCTACTAAGTGCACTACCAGGAAGATGGAGCCACAGCCTGAAATGTGTTTGTGGTCAGGCAAGGGCTTCTCTATACATCTATTTTTGGCTTACATGTCTTCTCACTTGTGTATCTGAGTCACTCACTCCTTCGTGGGATCTGTGTCGGCTGCAGAGGCAGCAAAGTCATGATTCTCTCCTGTCATTAACAAGGCAAGTCACTGACCAAACTCCTTCTGAAAGCTTCTGTTCAGAGGTGGTCCTTACACTGTCCTCTGACATGGTAGCTGCTAAGTGTGCTGGTATCTCATCCTTGCAGCTTGTGTGAGGTCTCCACTTTGAAACTGGAATTAAAATAGAGCCTGCACTGATTACTCCACAGACCTGAAATAGCACATCTGTTTACAATGACACTGCTTTGATGCAGATGTACCCTCTTTGAGAAACCCTCTCTGAAGCAGAGAAGAATGAAACAGTAACCCTTGATCTGGAAATATTATTATGAAAAGACAGATTTGAATGTTGAAATGATGCTTTAGTTTCAAAATATACTACAAGTGAGAGAGTGCTAATAAAACCCCTCAAATTCCTGAGAGTACTGACAGCTACTCAGGAAAGGAGAGTAAAATAGAACAGATAAGGGTTGGTTTGAAACCCTTCTACACATCTGGAGAAACGTGACTCATGCAAGATTTTAGCTTCTGGTCAGAATGCAGCTTAATGATTCAACACTTGGCCTCCTCTGAAAGAAGCTCCAGCAACCTTCAACTTATGTTTGTGCAAAGGCAAAAGATTTTTGAAAAGTCCAAAGCAAATGTGAAGTGAAATATCTATTACAAGGGAGGAAAATGCCTTTGTTCAAGTTTGGCTGGCAGAATTGTTTTTCTCTACCAATTTTATTTAAAATTACAAGCAAGGCAAGGAAATATTTATTTTTCCTGCTTCCTGTGCATTCTCTTCTCCCCTCCCCCTGCCTCCCTTTCTGGCAAGGGCTTTTCAGTCATCAAGAATAGCATTTCACTCACCTGTGGATCTCCTCCTGTTCAGAAGTGACTGACAGAGAATGACAAGTGTGAAAAGGAGGACACTGATGATTCCTATGGAACACACAAACACTGCATACAAGTACAGATCTGAAAACCAAGCACAGATGATGGTCAGTGTTGCAGCTGATGTTCCATGATGATAGGACAGAAAAAAGTTAAAAGATCTAAACAGACCCTGGCCCAAAAGATTTAGGGAAACAGTTCAGAAGTAGTTTAACCCTCTTGAAACTTTCCTATAGTATCCTGCTCGGTTTAAAATTTGGTTGAAGTCTCCGAAAGTGCAAATAGGTGTAACAACACCCATGAGCTGTGACTTTCAGGAGCCAACAAAGGACTGGTTTTGGTTATGGGGTTTTTTTGAGCAACAACTCAAAACCCAAAAGGACTTCAGCTGGGTTATTTCCCAGTTCAAACAGCTGTACTTTGTTTTTGTGTAACAAAAGAAAAAAACAAACACAAACAATGAAACAAGAAAAGTGACAGTGGGGAGAGTGCTGAGTGGCTGGGGAAGAACGAAGAAAGGCTGCAATTGCTTCTTCTGCTGGCAGCACTTGCTTGAAATTTTTGTATGTTTGTTTGGTTTTTTTTTCAAACTGCAGCCTTAGTCTCCCTTTATGGCTTTCTTTCAGGTATTTTAACACATCCCCAGTGTTTATCTTCCCATTGGCCATACCAGATATACAAGAAATTGAAGCTGGACTCTTCCATTCTCTTCTGTCCAGCACCCCTTGTACTTTGTGGGATGGTTTCTCAGGGAAGGCCTGGGTTTGCACAGGAACTAGCAAATCTGGTCCAGATTTGGGGCACTTTAGGTGTCCTGTAGCATTGGACTAAAACTAACATGGTATATAGAACCAGTAGCAGTTAGATGTATCCTTACCTTCAAAAAACTTCCAAGCTTCATGGCTTTTCTTAAAAGTGGGATGATCAGAAGATTCTGATGAAATCACTGAAAAAAAAAACAAAGAAGACATGATAAAAAATGAAAAATGTGTGGCATAAAAAGTTTAAACCTCTTGAAGTAAATGTATTCTGCCTTAGACTTCAGTGCCCCAAGATCTTTCTTCATCTAATTGCCTTTTGATGAAACACTTCAGCTGCACAGAACTGTTCTGTTTCAGGAGGAGGATGGATGACTGTCAGTATCATCACAGCTGTACAGGCTACACCAGCATCCAAATGCTCTGACTGCTGAATCATTGTTCAAAACCCTCTCTGCTCTCCTCAGCCAGGTTCTTTATGCATGCGGATACTTTTTATGACATCAGGTTAGATGATGTCACTTATGCCAATTCCGTAATTTTTCTTCCTTTAGCAATCATTGCAATGAAATGGGAGTCTGGTAATGTCCTCCAGATTGCCAGTGAGGTCAGGACCTCCAAGAGAGCTTCATTAGAGAACAAGTATCTTACTGGAAAGGAATTCATTACAGAGTGCCCTGCAGGGATGTGAAGAGTGGGGCTAGATCAATGGATATACAACTTTCAGGACTAATGAAACCTTCTATTCAGTTGTGATGGCAAGCTCATCCTGGATATTTTAACAAATTATTCATTTGTTACATGAAAGCGTCACATGTGCAGATTTTTGGCAAGTATTTCAGAATAACTTCCCTGGAAAAAAGGGCTTTTGTTCATTTTGGGAAAAAAATAATCTTGCATTCCTGTATCTTGCAACATTTTTACCGTTAGAAAATGCCACATGCAACTAATATTTAAGAACTCAGACTTTCTTCTGTGGGAAATTCTGATACATAAACTTCCCAACAAAACAGATTGTTGTGATCATCTACTTGTTTTTGTTGTCCATGCCAGTAGGATTATAGTCAGACTGCCTAATTTTCTGTGTTTCTACTCCTACAAGTAGTCTCTTCTCTTGCATTGTAAACCATTTGGAACATGTATTACTCTAAGAGATGTGCAGTATCTTGAGGGATTGCCTGATTGTAAATGATATTTCTGGGGTGCTGCACATTAGTCTGAGAAGAATACTGATTATCTTAAGTTTTCTGATAGGAGGGGAGTAGAAGAACTACTACTTTTTTGTTGTTGTTGTTGTTGTTGTCTGTGATAAACTGCTTTTTTGGTATATTCTCTACTATAATGAAGACCGCTAACTTGGTTTTAGGCTGACATTGACCACACAAGCCCAGGAAAGGAGCAGATGCCTTTAATGAGAAGATGGGGGAAGGGGAAAAGGTTGACCTTAGAACACAGTGCATGGCTGGATTAGGAGAGAATTCTTGGCAACACTGGCACATGGATTTCTCTTGGTTTTACTAACAAGATTTAACAGTAGTCTTCTTGTAGATGCTATCTGATGTCTTGCATTCACAACACTGAAAGGGGCAAACGGCAACATTTCAAATTTCAGGCAGACCTTCTGAAAACACTACAAAGTTGCTGTAGTTGACATGAGTGCAGGAACAGAAGACTGTAAGGACTCCAACTCCACGACAAGGCTTCTTTTCCGCAGAAATGTATTTTGCCACTAAAGTAGAAGCCAGATATGTAGCTAAAATTTGACTGTCATCATTACACAGTAAGGAATTGTAGCCTGTAACTCAGCTGTTTTCCTGTAAGTCCAATATGTGTATTTGTACAAATTTATGTGTTGCAACAAAATGTATTTGCAACTTCTTAAAGGCCTATGCAAATTTACACATGCAAACTTGCTAGCAAATAACAAAATCTGAATATAAATTAATAGCAGTAGATACTACAGATCCAGGTGTCAACTTGCTTCAAGAGCAAGATACATTTAGAAGAAAGAGAATGACCCTTTTCTACTCTCTCTGGAAATTTGTAACTTGCACAGTAATCTCCTCTCCCTGTGTGAATAAATTAAAAAAAAAAGAGAGAGACTGTGCTATTTCTGCTCTGCTTGATGTGCAAAGTTTTAAGAAATTTGCCTGGTGTTTCAGCATAAAGATACTATTTTGAATTGGGCATAACTGCAGACACATTACTGGAACAAAATGTTAGGCAACACAGCAACTGTGATGTGGTGGAACACTGCTACCTTATTTGATAAGGCACAAGCAGTACAACTTAAGTATCCAAATGCTTCAGGCAATTTGTACTGCTCCTTTTGTTGCATCCTGGGTCTAACTGTAATATAAGTAAATCCCTTTGCAATAAAAAGTGTAACTGATCATAATATAAAATACAAAATGTGTTTGGAATAAAATTTCCTTGAAAAGCCCAAGTGTTACTGTTGGGAAAACTGGAAACTTTATCACTACTCAGAGAAGAGTTACCTTCCCTCTCAAGTGCAGCAAGTTCTGTACACCCAGGGTGCATTAGCCAAATGTTAGCAAAGGTGGTCCTTTGTTTCCAGTCAAGAGGCTTTAAGTGGCAAAACATTTGCTATGACATTTACAGATACGCAATATTTCAGCTATCTTCTGGTATCTTTAATCTGGATTTAGAGTTAGAATAAATATGCTTTTGGGGGGCCAGGGTGGTTGTGGTGTTTGCCTCAGATCCCCACAGGGTGGTGTCTACAACTCTCTACAGGCTGGCCAGCCTTCCTCCCTTCCGTCTCAGGTTCCCCAGTCTGCTTTGGGTCATTTGAAGTGGAGAGAAGTAATACAGCTGAGCAGACAGGGTGAAAATGATTAAGCCACGAGTCTCAAATCCCTTTCCTGACAATATATTCTCATACTAGAAATCAGGGGGAAAATATTATTTAAGGACTGGACTGAAAAATTATGGATTTCCTTCTCTTCAGTAACTTCACTGAGCTGAACGCCATACTTTAGCTATGAAAAGCAATGAGAGGTTTCAGTGTTACAATCAGCAATAGCCTGAGAATCTGTGAAAGATGCGGAGTGTCTCTTTGTGAGGAGGGGTACGACAGATGGTGTGACAGTATTTTATATTGCTTTTTCTTCTGCTGCCACTTACTTGGAACATGCCTTTCCCTTTTCAAGAACTTCTGACAAATCCATATGTTTCACTACAGGCATTTAGGAACCTACATCATTCAGTGAATGGGAAAACACTACACTGCTTTCTGGCATTATCTTTAGAGTTGTCCCTGTGGGAAATAAACTCCTGTGTTTATAGAGACACAAGCAGGGGACTAGTTTGCCAGCTAGCACTGAGCAAAACCACCAAAGGCACGCTGCTGAGCAAAACCACCTCTCCAAAGGAGTCTGTTCTCGAAATCCAGCTTCACCCTTCTCTGAAAGCATGGGTATCGTGGCACAAGATTTGAACTAATCCATCCCAAAGAAATGGCTTGTTTTCAACTTGGTTCACATCTGCCACTTGTTGCTGGTCATTTTATCCAAAGTTCAATACCAGCAGGATGGCCATTGCTTCTCCAGCTCTGCTTTCTGGCTGCAAGTGGTATAAACAATAGTACTGAAGTGATACTAAAAGTGCTACTTACCAACTGCTGCTAGACTAGAACTAAGAGCAAGGGAAACACCAAGAGAAAGGCAAAACACGTAAGTTTAGCATTAGGTTTTCTTCTCCTATCCACAGATTACACTCAAAAATAATCTAAATTTAAATGTCGTATGGATGAACTTTCAAGAAAAAAAGGGATCATGGGACAAGAAGAAACTATAGACTTGAAATCAGTAGTCTCTCACCTCTTATTTCAGTAGCTGCTGTTCCATTTGACCATGCTGTCCACTTATTTCTATGTTTGCCTATTTCTTGGACTTTGCATATATAATGTCCTTGATCTGTTTGCTGGAGGCTTAAAATAAGAAATTTGTACATAGTTCCATGATTCTCTTTAAGAAGATGAAGTCTTTGCTTGTGAAAATGATGAGTATAATTTCCATAATACTGGACAGACCCAAACTTTGTCATTTTGATCATCAGATGCTCCTGGGTAGGGGATGCAGCGAAGACCCACCGCACAGCCAGCAAATTGTCCGTCTTTTTCTTTTGAGAAATGTGGCAGTAAAGGGTAGCATTATCCCCCTCAGAGTATTGCACTGTTGGTCCAGGAGAGACTGTCACATTTAAAGCCTCACAAACATCTGTAAAGGAAAGAAAAGATGGTGAGAATCCTCCATATAGGCACAACAGCACCACAAACTGTCCCAGCATGCAAGCCCACAGCAGGTAAACTGATGGTATCTGTTTAGTGTGCAGCAGTTCAATGACCTTGTAGAACCTGACACCATCTCCCTCTCTGTGAATGTTAAAGAGGGCATGAGGCCCTCCTTCAGTGAGTCTGCCCTAGCATTTTTTCTGTCACTAATCAATAAAACAAAGCTGACATGGAGTCCTTTTTACTGTCACAGGACCAACTTCATGTGATTTTTTATCAGTCTGAACAAACGTATTGGAAAGCTGTTCCGTGACCAGCTCTTCCGATGCCTTGCATCCTTCTTGGGACTTCCAGGCTAAATGGTTTCAATAGCCAGTTTATGCTCAGTTGTTCCTGTGCCAGCTTTAAGCTTAAAATAGCGTTTTCTTCTCTAGAGCTTACTTCCTGACTCCATATACAAAGCAATTATCTGGCCTCAGCCTTTGCTTTGTTGAGCTAAAGAAGACAAGCTCTGTTAGTCTCCTCTAGTAAAGTCATGTCTTCCCTATTCACCCTAACAGCCCTTTTCTGCATTGGTTACAGTTTAAATTTTGGGTTTGATTGCAATTATTTGATTTTCTTTTTTATTTCATTGACCGCAGTTATAGGCAGTGTCTGGAAAGAAGTTCTCCATTGTCCTGTGGAATACTCACAGTACTTCTCAGATTTGACTGGGATATACCTTGCCAGGTACATCCCAGGATTACCTTCTCCTTTTTCATGGTACTTTCATATGTGATTATATGACAGGTTATAAATAGCATACTTGGGTGTTTTCCCTTCTTTGTCATTTGCGGTTCAGTTCCCAGCGTATCAAAGAAATTCTTACTAATCCCCAAGTATGTGACTTTGCTTTACTAACTTCTGCTCCACTTCTGTTACTCTGTCCAGTTTTTCCTATGTGCTGTCCTTGTCTTGTGCTGATTTGATAAGGTCACAGTTTCAACCTACATGCTTCTGTCTACTTCTTTTAGACATCATCTGTGCAAACCTTACATCATACTGTTCCCTAGATAATCACTGGAAGACCACTGAATTCTCTATATCCTACAGTCCCCCTACCCTCTGTTTTAAGTAATGTTCTCCTTGTCATAATTAAATGGTCATCTCAAACTTGGGTTAAATCCACCAGACTAGCTTTTCTGACTACAAATTCAAGTTAATCTGACATTATTTGCATGAAAAAATATGACATGAGATCGTATTGGGACAAATGATTATTCCATTGTTCCATTAATTTCTGATTCTTGTCTTTAATGTTCTTCATCCTAAACCTCACTTATAGCAGTTGTTTGCCTCTCTGCTTTACTTCTAACAATAGCCAGTATAGGTGAAGGATGAAAAAAGTGCCCATAGCTGTTCATTAGAGGAAGATTTCCCTTTCCTGGCCTAACTGATTTATACTGGACTGATTTTCTGAGGCATGGGAATCAACACTCATTTTATTTCCTTCCTAATGCACATTAAGAATGTCCTGATTAGTCATATCAGAGAGTGATCTATTTTTGACTAACGGTGTATTGTGGCAATGTGTTCCCTAAATGACTTGTCATGTGTAATCTACTGGTCTGAGGGCATCCACTGGAGAGAGAACCATATTCCAGCAATGAGCAAGCACTCCCTGCAATGCACTCGGCAAAGCATGAAATGTCCTCTAAACTGTGAACTTCCTGTTATGTGAATACTGCACTGTACTCAAATACTAATGAGAATTGCAACTCTGGGAAAATTATTTTTTCATTTCTGGACACTTTTCTAGCACATCAGCAAGGAACATTTTAACAAAGGGGATGAGTGTTTTGGCAGAAACTATTGTCTGACATCAGCTCCTGAAACACAAACATATAAAAATCTTCAAAATAAGCAAGTAAAGTATTTCCATTCTATTTCTGAAGGAGTTTTGGAGACAGACACACTTTTTTTATGGTCCCAGTGAAGCTGTGAAATGGTGAATTTTATCACCTTACTTGCAGTAAATCCACTAAATTAAAGAAGTTGCATTGCAACTGTATGAGAAGAATTCTTAAAATTAATAGTATGATAATTATTTTGTGCCACTTCAGTCAAAATCTCTACTGAATGTCATGTTTATTCCAAGTAGATATTAATTTTTTTATGAAGGAGAAAATATTTTGTATAAAGAACAGTTTGGAATTTTAACTTTTTTTTTTTTTGCAGAAACTACGGCTAAGCATGGATGAGGTTATTGAAAAAATTATTTGTGCATTATGTTTGTGTCTGCAGTTCATGCAAATGCCAAAGAAAGAGGTTATTTTGCATTGTAGAAAGCATACATGTATAACAGGATGTCGAAATTTAAAATTAAGGCTGAATCTCACCAAAAGCTTTCCAGGCACGAAACTTCAGTTATTACTCTCTGGACTTACTAACCTTGGTGCTTTACCAGCAGAAGGGAAGCCAGTAAATGGCTGTCTCTGCCATCAAGATTAAATTTTGAAGGTTGTGCTGGTTAGTAAAAAAGGAATAAGTTTAAGATTTTCAACACTTTTTGGGGTCCTCAAAAGTGCTTAGGCAATAAATGTTTAATAAATAATTTATAAAATTATGGTTTGGGTAAATGAAAAACACAGACCTTTTTTCTACTGAAATTATGAACATGTCGTGAAAACTGTAAAGAAAAACAATTATGTCATTTTCCTGACATGTGAATTTCTTTTTTGAAAAAGCTGGCTAGGAGTAATTGTGAAATAGAGTCCCAAAATAAAAGGCAAAAAGCTCATTGCTTAATTCCAAACTAGGCAGAACATAGTGTCAAGAAGTACCCAAGAGAAAATACAGAGGAAGTCAGATATGGTGATGATGGAAGCCCCTGTGAGAAGATAAAGCAGCATTGTACATGGAGACTCTGATCCCTTTCTAGCTGTTTACATTCATACAAACATGGGTATTTTATACCTAAGGCTTCTACTTTGCCTCTGGGGACATGCCTTTTTATAAGGATGTATCAAATTTTGCATCCTTCATGTTTCTGATTAGTGGGAACTTATCTCCTTGTCTTCCTTCTGTGGCTCCTACTGGTGCAGCTGCACAAGTACAGCAATGGGGAGAGTTTTGGAGATCTCATGGTGCTTTTACCATGGTATCAGCTCATACTGAACAGGGCCAGGTGATGCTTTACAGAAAACAATAAAACAGTATCCATTTGACTTTATCCTCCTACTGCCATTGGAGGAGGAACAGTGGATTTTGAAAGAGAGTTGATTTACCTCCTATGTGGAAAGGGAAACCCTCATTCAAGGCTCTGAGACACGAGTGGACATGTTCTTCCTGTCTTTAGCAGGCACTGGTCAGCCCCAACATGAGGTTTACCCTTGTAAATGGGCTCCTTGCCAAGAACAGGAGACTTCACAACTTGAGAGCAGGCTTGTGTGCCAACACAGCACTGAATTTCTAGACTTCAGATTGCTGTTTCAAGTGAGGAATCACTGTTTTTCTTCTGCCTTCCCAATATAGCATGATGTAGCCGTTCAGGTGGAGCTCACCACAAGAGTTTTAGCCTCATTGCTGCTTGGAAAGGGAAATTATTTATAGAAAGGGGGAGGAGAGAGTCAGAGACTTGGTGACTCCTTTGCAGTGTGCTTAACCATCAAACTTCTCTCCTTTTGCAGTGAGCTTGCTTAGTTGCTCCCATCCCAACATTTTAGTTGTTTGCTTCTCTGGTATGTTCCACCTGCATGTCTCAGTAGCCTGTGGGGAGTCAGGAAAGGTGACTGCTGACTAAGCTCCGTTTTAAAAAGTCCCACTTTGAAAACAGTCCACTTCTGCTTATGCCGGTTCAAGTCCAAGAATTAGCTAGGTGTGGACTTTGCTGTCTGCCATATTACACAGAACACACTTTCACAGCACTGTCAGTAGTACCAAGCTACACTTCTAGCACCCAGAAACTTGTTTATGCCAGGGCCTCTTCCCTCTGTCCGTGATGGAACAGTAGCAAAAGGCTTAGAGTGACCACTCGGTCCTTACATGTGGTAAGCAGTTTCCGCATGGCTGTGGTTTTGTGGGAGAACCCCAGTTACTTCAGTTGAGATAGCAGTGGAGTTGTTCCTGTGCACAACTGCTCACTGTCCAGGTTTAGCGTTGTACACAGGCCACTCGTCCTTCCTCCATGGAGACAGACGGGCGGAATCTACACCCCAGCCTTCACTGCTGAGAGGACTGATAGCTGGGGGACTGGGACATCTGGGGGACTAGAGGGGCATTCAACTAGCGTGGTTACCTTCTGATCTCAGCTTTCCATGACCAGAAGCATATGGGATGGCTTTTATCTGTGTTGTAGTTTGCTCAGTGAAGCTATGCTACTGTCAAAGCCTGCTTTAGTTTGATTTCTTTACAATTAAAAAGAGCAGATGAGCCAGGAAGAAGCAAAGATCATTGTTTAAATGAAAATAATTAGGAGCTGGCTAGCAAGAGCAGCAAAAAACAACCAGCTGTTTTCAGTTTAACAGATCTGTCTGCAAGTTTCACAAGTCAGAGGCTCCCCCTCGGAGCAAGCTTCTGCATTGACTAAAGATGGACTTGAACCAAACCTCTGCCTCCACCATCTCCTGCCCTTCTGCAGTGGAGTTCAAATTCAACTCTTTCATTAGCGTTGAATGAGCAAGTCTTCCCCACCCCTCTGAGCTCACTGCACCTGGAAATTCAGATCCAGACTGTGTCTATTTTGCAGCTTCAGGACACACAACGCTGTCCAATATACCTTTGTTTTTGGAGGCATAAAGGGAGGAGACTTTATACAAGTGACCTACAGGTTCCATTTCCACCTGATGCCAACGGGATTAGGGCACCTATGGAAAGAACAGCGCCAAATCTCCCTTCACTTCGGCTTTGCCTAGCATGGAAGACGGCCGAGGACCCATTTCCATAAACTTGCATGGAAAGGGCTTTCTTTTCTAAAAAAGATCCGATCGCTGTGCAGAAGCGCTGCTGCCGGGAGCCTGGGGAAGCGGCGGCGGAGCGGGGTGGGGAGCGGG